>OY856187.1:333079108-333160441 GCA_963693315.1 Diogma glabrata
CTCTAAAAAAAGTTACAATTATTTTAAAATATTGATGTACAGTCAAACCGGTTGAAAACCGATTTTCACATTTTGTGTTTGAAATAACGATTTGCCACAAAACGTAACGACCGTTTAATTTTTATTATGTTGTTGTGCATGATTTGAAAATTTAATACAGCTTCATTATAGTTTTTTAATGGTTGACATTTTGCTTGTATGTACTTTCAAAAATAGTTTTTGCGTAAATATAAATAAATATTTATTTTAATTATAATTAACTCATTAATTATTTCAAGAATTGAACTATTTGAAAATAACGTTGTGTTTGTTATTATTATTAAAAACGATTAAAAGTGTAATACGTATGTGTTATATCCTTTATCTAATATAATTATTGGCTTTTTATAGCTTTGCAAAAATAAAATTGATTGCTTTAAAAATAAACACCGAGTATATATAATTAAATTTATCATGTGATTATTGTTTTATAATTAAATTCTACGCTGATGAGCATAAAAAATTTGATATTAACAATATTTTTAGTAATAAAACTTTATTATATTGTTATGACATAAAAATTTGTTAACAAAATAATGATATTCAAATTAATAACAAAAGAAAGTGAAATTGAAAATACGAAATCAATTTTTCCTAGTAAATTGATTAAAAAGCGATTAAAAGTAAAATTAAATAAAATAAAATGGCTAAAGATTACGATTATTTATTAAAAGTGCTTCTTGTTGGTGATAGTGATGTTGGTAAACATGAAATTTTATCAGGACTCGAAGATGGTTCATCTGAAAGTCCATTTTGTAGTGGAAGCGCATATAAAACAACAACAATTTTATTAGACGGTAAAAGAGTGAAATTACAGTTGTGGGATACTTCGGGGCAAGGAAGGTTTTGTACTATAATTAGATCATATTCGCGTGGGGCTCAAGGGATAATCTTAGTCTATGATATAACAAACAAATGGAGTTTTGATGGAATTGGAAGGTGGTTGAAAGAAGTTGAGGAGGTGAGTAATGAGGTTTTATAATATAATTACTTTCATAAAAATATTCAGATTAAAATTTTGTTAATATAAACAACAAAATGAAAACAATACGTTGGTCGTTAGTACGTTCTTTCATTTTCTTTGAATAAAAATATGCTTATTAAATATTTTTCAACAAATTCACGTAACACATGGGAAATTTTGTTTATCGATGTTTAGAAATATTTTTCTTTTGAAATTCAACCTTTTGTCTGGTTAACATGGGCGCATGCAAATTAATCAATTTGTAAAAATATTATTTAAGTAACAAAGAAAGTTGAAACAATTTTCGTATAAAAGGGCCATGTGTCCAGATTATTAATTAACGATTTATGTTAAATTTCTTAAGTACTATTGACAAGTTTTTCGTCAGTGAGTCAAACACTTTTAGCTCTGAGCGACACTTGCGATTCTCAGTCTTTCTGGCTAACAACTCTCCTATCCACAGGTTAAAGATTTTTAAAATTATGCACTTTTGAATTACTTAAATTGGTTTTTTGTATGTTTTTCCAAATTTCATATTTTTGGCTAAAGTGCGGTTAGTGTGGGAAAATTTTTTTTTTCTTTTAATAAATTTTGTTTTTAAAAATTTTAATTGTTACATAAAGCTCTGGTATCGACAACAGATTCACTGAATATTCCGTAAAAAAATTAATTTCATTTTTAATAACAGAAAGAGTATAACATAGCGTTTTTAGAGTTTCCCACACTAACTGCACTTCCCCCATATTTTTATGTAATTCTGGGACACCTGAACTAATTTTAACAATTCAATAAATTTTCTGATGGAAACTTTTAACTCAGTTTTACTTGTTGGCATAAAAAAATCTAGTATGAGCGAGTTTTGTGTATTTATTTACTTCATCAGTTGAATTGATTAAGATTTTTATTTTTTAGCTCTAAAGTTTACTCAAGTAGCAAGCAAGTATTTCCCTGCATGTGCTGAGTTGTTAGTTCAAAACCCGGGTTTTTCAGTCAACTTAAAGAATTTTAAATTTATACTATAATTAATCTAAAGTCAATCAATATTGCCGAAGAATTAGATGAAATGAAGAACACTTCTTCATTATGCATCTCTATAGAGCATCAAACGGTAAATTATTTATCTTTTCTTTTGGATGAGGCGACTAGCCTGAGTCCTGTAGCCTGCTAAGTCCTTTATGTCATCCTCATATTCAAGAGGTTTATCCTATAAAACTTTTAAAGATCGAGCTAAACTTTCTCCCAAAATATGAGGAACCGTTTCATCCTCTTCAAGACAAAAAGGGCATATTGCATCATTTCCTACTCCAAGCCTCACCATTTTTTATTTCCAAGCCTCACCACACCTAACAGAAATCTGGTGGTTTGCTGGTTCATCTCTGGAGTGAACTTCTTGGCGATCTTGCAGTTTTCCATGTTCCTCCATAGGAAAATTATACATCGAAGGAGAGTCTGTCCCACTAGCTAGCTTATTCTTCTTTTCGATATATAAATGCTGGTACACCCTAGAAGCCTCTCTGAAGAACTCGTTGCTAATTCATTAGCCTTTTGACCTGGTATCCGTACCCGTGACATCCTATTTTTGAACTTGAGATAATTCAAGCACCTAGAGCATTAGTTCATCATTTTTGACTTGATGGTATAGTTTCCCAGAGCTTTTACAGCAACCTATCAGTATAAATATTAATGATATTGCCAGACCATGGAGAATATATGTCGAATACTTCAGCCTGAAAGTCTGTGCAGTATTCGCAAAGTTTAAATTCTAGCTCAAGATCTTAATGTTGTAAGTAGATCGTAACTCCTGCACTATTTCTGTGATAAATTCATCTGTATAGATGTCTGACCAGCTACAGACCATTCCACTATCGTTAGAATTGTATCTCTGTACTATCTTCGAAAGGTAGTTAGAGGTACTATGTCATCAGTCGACATGAAAAACCCGGTGAGGTGTTCTTCCAGATCCCTTCATAGGACTTGATTAATTTTGAATACAGTCTCTGGCAGTCATCAGGAGTTCGAACCTTTTTGTAGGCTTAAGAGCCACCATTCTTACAAATATAAGCATGTAAGCCTTATATTTGTAAGATATTTTTAAAGCCTAACAAAACTTCTCGAGAACCATACAAGGGTTTCATAGCTGACAATGTGTCTGACCACTACTTTATTCAGCCATTTGCCGCCAAAAGTTATCTTGCAGTGCCACAGTACTCCACTTGCGTTTGCAAATTTTGTCTCTACATGATCAGCCCAGTTGAACCATTTTATATTTTCCTGCAGAGATGTCCCATATTGTGTTCTTTCAAAAGAATACTAACATCATCGGTATAGCCGTATATAGCCATAGCGGGGGTGAAAGAGCGTGGATTATCCCATTAGGATAATCCTCGCTTCACTCTTCCCTGATTTGTAGTATTATCCTTCGTGACAATAAACAAACATCGGTTTTCCAACGCCCGTTATATTCTCAATAGAAGTTGTTTATTCACTCCATTTTTTCACGTTGTTGCGCCAAGAGCGATTGCGTTTTTGGAGATAACTTTTTCAATGTCAGAGACCACCTCTGAAAGGATTTTGTTCGTCGAATTTCCCGCTTCATAAACGTGTTGCCCATTGCTTAGCGGGTTTTCGTGCAGATAGACATTTCTAATATGTCAGCAGATCGAGCTCTCCAAAGATTTTAGAAAGTATGCAGAGAGACCCGATCGGTCTGAAATTTTTTGTCTCGCAATAGTTAAATTTCTCTAGTTTTGGGATAAAGATGACCCTCACGTTTCTTCTGTCCTGTAGCACATAACCAAAAGCTATCCAGGTCACGAAGAACCTTGGAAGCCTATCTCCTATTATGTCGAAGCACTATTGTAACATAATAGACCAAATCCGATTAGAATCTGGAGATTTGTATAGCTCAAAGGACATGATAGCCCAAGACAGAGTCTCGTGCAATACAAAACTTTTTGCCATTACATATTTCGGTTAAGGTTTCCTTACTATCTGTTATTGCCTTCTGAGGACTATCCCAAATACGGAGTAAGGAAAATGGTGTTGAAATAGGGCTGTATGGGTCTCTTCTTTACAATATGTGTGATTGTCTTAGTGATTCTCAGATTATCCAGTTTCATTAAGGGATCCTGTTTCAAGGCCCTCATTAGTGCAGCATCCTCTGTGATTTTCACAATCGTCTCACATAACTTTTCGTAAGATTTACGAATAAGCAGTTTGAAAAGTTTTCTTGCTTCAGAAGTTTCGCGGACCTTTGCCCTAGATTGTCAAGGATTTTATTCCACCAGACCGCCTTGTGAGGACTACGTTGCCTTGTTTAGAGGCACGAACCCTCAAAAGTCTTGACTAACACATTGCTAAGCTTCTCAACGCCTTATCTATAGCCCAGACCTTGGAAATGCTTCCACTCGCTCGTTTCAAGCCCCTGAACCGCACCCAATCCGTCTGCCGTGGATTCCGGTAGACACGATCCTCCACTGTATCCATCCTCCACTCCTCCATTCTATCTATGATCGTTCATAGATATTTTCCTAGACAATCTTCAGATCCTGATGTCTTCTAGATTCTAGAAGATACCGAGAGCAAAGAATGAAGTCTATAGTTTCTTGCCCTTAGGGTTAGCAAAAGCATGCTTTCCGAATTCAGTACATTCAAATTAGTAGTAGCGAAATACCCTGAGGGAGACTAACCTTTACTGTTAGTATTGGTACTTCCGCAGCCTACATAATGTGAATTGGCTGGCGTCACACTCAACTAGGATATCCAGGTTTTGTTCTTGGCATAATCAACCATGCGCATTGATTTTAGCGTTGGTGGGGATCTAATGCAGTCGAATGAAAGATAGGCAGATACAATAAGTTTCCATCTTTTCTCCGTAGTTGCTCCGTAACTGAGCATTTCTACGGTTAAATCACTTGTGAATAACTCAGCCAGAAGATGCATATCGAGACTTTTATGTGATGCTACGCAGGTTCTGGTTTTATCAGACGGCCAGCAACTGTGAACTGAGACCATGATGTTCTAGGACCTACTAATACTATGTTGCAGATATTAGCGAAAATGAAGCTTGTTTAGTGCCATCATGTCATGACAATAGTCGTTGATTATGTTTTCGGGCCCGATCCAACAAACTTTGCAATTACTAAACCGTATACTTAATTATTTTCCTTAATATCCTCCAAAATTGTTGCCACAGTTAATATTACAGTTAATAATAATAGAATTGGTATTCCTTTCCATTCGGTAAACATAATTCCTCAGTCTAATCCTGGTTGGGTCACTAAGGTTATTATCAGGTTTAACAGATCTCCCACTTGTTGAAGATTTTGTTATATTTGAACATTAAATTCCTTTCAAGTATTTCTTAATTTGTTAATTATAATAAAACTTCGCCCATTTGTCGAAGTTTCGGCGTTTTTAATTTAAAATAAAAGTTAGACCTAATATAAAATAATTGTACTATGTTAGGTGAATTATATTTTAATATAAAAATATGAAGGGGCGGAAATCTCAGACTCTGAGATATCAAGACTTCGGTTTGGGTTAAGGATTTTTATAAAGTTTTCGGCAAAAGCTTTTATGAGGACACTTTTTAGTTTTAAAAAATTAAACAAAAAATTCTTTGTGAAAGTACAAGAAAAAAAATTATTACAATATTAAAAATTGAAACTTTTTTCAAAATTTTAAATGTAGTTTTGCAAAAATTATAATAAAATCAAAAATTGAAACTTTTTTTCAAAATTTCAAAAATTATAACAAAATCAAAAATTCAAACTTATGTTCCGAATGTTCCTGTTATTCAGAAGTCGTGGAATCTGGAATAACACAAAAATTATTTTTGTCAAAAACAACGTTTAATCTGCAACAACTTGATTTTTTCCTATTGTTCCTATAAGTTGGGAGGAGTTGAAACTGGAAACAACCATATTCCATGTCTAATTTCATGTTCAGATACATTTCATGTCATACAAATAATTAATTTTATTTTTTTCAAAACAATTGGGTAAAAAATAAATGAAAATCATTCTTTTGACACACTTGTCGGTATTTTTTGGCACACTTATAATACAATAATCAAGGTCCTGGTCTCACATACCAATTCCGAATATAAAGATTCCTTCACATGCAATGTTACTACTCGTAATCACGTAAAATGATTAAGCTAAAAATATGCAGAGTTTCTTGTTTTGACACACTTGACGATTTTTTGACACACTTCCAGTACAGTTATCGAACACATCGTCCTTTCAACTCGTCCCATTAAGTTAACCTGTTTTCTCTGTAATGACGGTTGTGCGGTCGACCGGCAGACAGGCATTCCTGTTTTTTTGCTTTTTTTGAATCAGTCGAGAAATGCCAAAAAAGTGAGGGTAAGATTTCACTTTTCGATCGAGGATGTAATACTTACTACTTAGGTTTTTCAAACCGAAGTAATTGACTAAATATTTTATAATTTACGTCCCAAAACGTTAATATCTTAAACAAATGGATTGAGTTTTATTATAAACATACAAATAAGAAATACTCTTTATACCAATTTCCAAGTTTTCAAAACAAATTAGATAAACATAATGAAATGACAGAGATCAGCTGTTTACAAAATATTTAGTCAACTTTATGTGAAAATGCAATTCACATACATCCGGAGAAATAAAAAGATGTTTACAATGAAAAATATTAAATCTTTTATAAATTGGCAGAGTTTTGTCCCAATGTTTAGTTGCAGATTTTTTTTTGAAAAAGATTTAATCCAGAAAAACTTATTAGTTCAGTTTTATATGTAAGCTACTCGATGTTCGCAGATAGGTAGTCATCTCTCACATCATGTTGAAAGTTTGTCAGTATTCCTTATGCCTGGGTGGCAAAATCATTGATAAGGTATCATTGCATCACATGAATCCAAGCCAGAAAGAACTCGTGCCCCCAAGAGCTGTAACTGCTTTAAGCTTTACCGACATTTTTTTGAAGAAGTATGGCTCAATAAATCCGCTAGTTCAAAATCCGTACCAAACAGTAACACGTTGTCGATGCATTTAGTTTTTGGAAAACGCTTGTTGTTGATGGGAACTAGGTCTTAAAAGATTTTTATGTGTTGTTGTGACACATATTGTAATGCCTACGTCACAACACATTTTATTTAAGAACTAAAAATAATTTATTTGGTGACCTCGAATATAGCTCGATATTAATCTTTTGACTGTCAGTAGAATTGATGAGTTGATTAAATCTAACAACAGTTTACTATGACTGACGGTATCGAAAACGCGTGAAAGGTCCAAGGCAACCAGGACTGTTTGGATGTTTGGTCTATTTTAGCTAAGACCGCCTTGTATTGCATCTGATGATGTAGAGGACTATTGTTGGGTCATTTTCTGAATCTGATAGGTCGCTGGCGTAAGGTGTACCTGTAGAGCTAGAAACAAGGGAGACTCAGTTTTAGGATGGTCGAACAGATACACAAGATAAGAGATGCTGTTGGAGGGTATATTCTGTATCACACACAACGGTTTGGAGGTTTTTGTAAACTTAATTGCACGATCGACGTGATATGCTGTAAACGCCTTAAAGTTGTCAGTTGGTAACTTGTGTATGTTTATTAATGTTTTCTATACGCTTTGTTTTGTCTGTTCTGGCGTGTAGAGTGAACGATTTCTTCAATTCGTTGGCGCACTTCTTGTTGTTTGGCATGAAAATGCCGTTAAATGATATCGTTATGTTTCCTGTTTTGTACGGCGAATTGCACATCTGTTTAATAGGTTGCAGATTTTTTATGTCTTATCTCTTACTGCGCTTATGGTTGTTGACTTTTCACCGTTAGCCGATACCAAATTTGCAACTGGCAGCTTAAAGTAAAATAGGTAGTAGCTATCGTTTCACATTGATATGTTTAACTGCCAGTTGAAATTGAGTTTTAAAATTCTAAAATTTAAAATTTACTTCCGTTTCGTATGTTTGTATATCATTTATCATACCTTAAACAATTAAATATAATAAAATCAGAGAAAGATATGTATTTTAAAATAAAAATTCTTAAATCCATTTATTTCCAAAATCTTCCAATTACTTAAGACAGTGAGTGACTTACTGTAACTAATTCAATTTGGCGTAATTAGTTTTTGTTTGTTAAAGCTAATATTTAATCGATTTCACAAACAATAAATAAAATAAATTAAGTTTCACGTAATCTGCAAATTTTGGTTTTCCGTCTTTATTTCAGAATTGATATTTATTGCAATAGAACCAAAAAAAGAGAAGTCAAATAATTATATAAACATTCGACTTTAGACTAAAACAAAAAATTTGTCTTTTAATTTGCGAAACAGTAGTAATTTCTTTACGGTAACGAGAATGTAGAGCTAAATGTGTCGTACGGTTGAACTGAAGTGGAACGTTAAAAATATGAAACATATGCAGTATTAATATTAACAGATATGCTTTTTTATACCAAAAAACAAAAGAAGGTAAATACATAGACTTCATTGATTTCTTTTCCTTGTTCTTGATTTGGTTTTTTGTAAGAAAATTAGTCTTTTCTTTATTTATTGTAATCGTTCTGGAAAATATTCACCATTTATTTATCATCTGTTTCTTCACTTATCTATTTATTCTCTAAAGAAAAATTTTAACTTATGTAGACGGGTGTAAGTCGTTTTACAATATCAAATCATTATCCCTTTTCACACGTTTCTTATTTTTTATATAGTGTTGCAAATTTTCAAAGTTTTTCGACTACTTTTGTGAACTATTAAATGGAAACCTTTACTATTTTTTTTTAAATAATATATACCGTTAGGTTAGGTTAGATTGCACTCATCAACGGTATGTTACGCTGCCACACTTAGAACATAATAGTTGCATTATGGTATCACGAATCTCTACGTGCATTACTCAAACCTTAGCTTATGCTTGACTAGAACTAAGAAATCCTCCTCGACCTCGCATCTTCTGTAAAAGTCATTGCCGGTAACGCCAAGTGTTTTTGGATCCTCTACAGGCATGATGCTTAGCAGCTATCCGATATCCCTCTTACGTAAGGGTATCAGTCCATCACCGTATGCTTTTACTCCAGTTTCAGTAATGCTAATAGCTTAACATTACTTCTGAGTACGTCCACCTAAATGTTGATATATTTAGTAGATAGAGTGAGATCTTTAGTTAATTAGTTAGTTAGACATGTTTAGCTCACTAAATATGAAATATTCATTCTTCAAACTCTTTGAATATTCGAAGATACCATGTCAACTATAAATGAAGGAGATGAGGAAAATGGAAGGGATGAGGATATAGGGATAACTATACTAATTGTTTTAAATAACGATGGACATTTTCTTTAAATGCCTGAGGGGAAAATTCATCGGGAAATACAGAGGAGGGCATTGAGTGCCACCATTTGGTCACTCTATTAAAATAGTTATTCTGGAAGGACACAGTTCTACAACGAGGTATTTGTACAACAAATGGATTTGATAACTCGGAAGCTCTTGTTTGTCGATTATACTGCGCACACAATGGAAGGATATTTTGAATTTCCTTAGAGGAGAATTCGCTAAAGTTATATTTATAGTAGATTGACAATTCAGCCACATTTCTTCTGTGCTGGAGTGAATCAAGCTGGTCCGTTAGTTCGGTATTACCAATCAACCGTATTGCTTTTCTCTGTACAGAGTCTAGACATTTTATTGTTGACTGACAAGCACCTCCCCAAACATGACAGCAGTATTCCATACATGGAAGAATAAAGGACTTGAAGATTAGCAAAATTTGATCGGGTTTGAAATAGATAGTGGAAGATCAAAGGAGAGATTAATATATAACTACTCCGATACCACTCTTACCTACACTATCTTTCAGTTTAAACTTATCTGTGATGCTTGTTTCTGCATCACTCCCTCATTGCCTTACCTTCATCCATAACATGACCAACATTTTTAGGATGCCGTTGGGGTATGAGAATTCTGAAACTGTTGTCAAATCCTATTCTAAAAGCAATGTAGTCAATGTTTGTTTATTGAGTTAGGATGCTGGAGTTCTAATACGACTGCTGATCCTATGTGACGTCACGTTAGATGATATTTGTTTGTCTAGCACTTCAAAGGGTGAAAGGTGCAGAATAACCTCTATTGCCCGATAGGCTGTTGTACGCAGCACCTACATATTTACACGCAGGTTGTTCTTAGATTGCCAGAGATAATATATATTTGTGTGATGTGCTGATTTGCTGACAGACAATACAAAAATATTGAAATATATATTATCTCTGACAGCCAAGCAGCACTCTTGGCACTAAAATCTACCCGCTTTGATTCAAAACTGGTATGGGAATTCTACCAAAATCTACTTAAAGTCTCCTGCAATAGTAGATTCACACTTGTGTGGGCACCTAGCCACAAAGGAATACAAGGAAATATCTTGCTGGTGCTTTAGCAATGCAAGGTGCCAATAAAAAGTTTGCTGGGCCGGATCCATGCCTCGCAATTTAAACCATCTGCATCAATTTAAACCATCAGCAACAATTTAAACCATCAGCAACCATTTAAACCATCTGCTTAACAAAATAGGCCTTGTTGTTTCCGACAGGTGTAGATTCTGCTACTCGGAACTACTATCCTGAACTTTCTTGGCACAGATACAACCTTGGTCGTAGAAGACTAACACTTCCACTACCACAACACGTCACTCCAATTGAGCTAATTAATTTTATTAAAAGTCTCAAATTGGATTACAGAATACAACCAGTAACGGCACAGACGACGACTGACTAGACTAATAACACAATCAGGGTAAGCACAATAGACCTTCAGGTCGTTGTATTACTTGAACTGTAAGTCTCAAGGCCCTTTAATAAAAAAAAGCAAAAAAAAAATATATTTAGCTTTTTTCCCCGAATTTAGGTTAGCTGCACTTTTAAGTGATGTTCACCAGATGGTCACCCTATATATTAAGATGAGCTATATAGTGAGGTCGACCACATATTTTTCTAATGCCTTTCTTACATGAGTACAATGCTCTTTTTGCTCTTTTTTCTTGTTCAGCAAGTACCACACGGATATCTTACAGGGTGATAGGGCAAATACCAGGACGAAAAAAACAAAAAAAACAGCTTTGTTTTGCCAGGATTTATTCCTAAACCTTATTTCTTGGTCCAAGTTGATGTTCTTGCAAGACCAGATTTTATTCGATTTTCTAAATTAACCGATTTTTCGTCCAGATATTTGATTAAGATTTCCAGACGAACATATAGGATCGATGCTTCGGTAACAGTTCTTTTGTTTGTGGACTCTCCCTGACTACACTAAGCTGTTTCCACGGATCTTCATTTATTTATTTATTAACCTTTTGATTAGAGAAGTTTAATTTTTTTATAATTAAGTTTTTGAACCACATATAGAAAGGTTGTCCTCACTTCTTCGTAATTTTTATCCTTAAAATTCAATAGATTGCCGAAATAGTCGCTGTTCAAATGAATTCGTATCAATAATTCTAACTATATTTCGAAAACATTTTTGCGAGTCTTTTATATTTTCACCTATTTTGAACGTTATTTTGAAATCTGTTACACTAAAGTTTTACTTTAATTTCAGAAAAGTTGTTATTTGATGGATTAAAACTGAAAATTTAATAAAATAAATTAACATCATTAATTTAGTGAAAGGGGTTGGGTATGTTCAAAACAATAATGTAGTTGCAAATGTTATAAAAAATACAGAAGGTAAAGGTCATATCATCTTTTAAGTTGAAATCACTACATGTCTTTTTTAGTTTCGTTGATTATCCTCAAGCAAGGCCGATAGTTATATGTACGCGTTTGACTGTAAACTAACAGTACATACTTATATTTTACATCCTAATATAACCGGATCTATATATAAGAAACTTAAACATCGTTGTAACGTGAAAGTAATTAATTAGAAATTTATTTGGTAATTACTCTTTTAGAATATCTTTTATAGATTTAAATAGTTGCGTTATGTTAATAAAAATAATTGTGTTTTGTAAAATTGAAATTCAAATCATGAGTGTTTTTTAGTTTAGAACTTCCATTGTAGAATTAATTATTATTATCTTCATTTCTTTTATTTGTTCTGATTTTTTTTAAAATTGTAATAATTAAATAATTTTTGGCTGAGACTAATAAAAAGAATCCAAATTTATACAATAATTGAAATTAAATTTACTTATTCAATAATGAAAAAATGAATATAAAATCCGAACATAAAATTGAATCTATATTATCACTAAACTAAGTTTTGTCAATTCCTAATAATACATGTGTTAGTTTTCCAGACGTGATTTAAATTTTTATTTTTAACATTTATAAAGCGAGACATTGACTTTTGGTATGAATATTTCAGTGCATTATTATTCTGTAAAGATTTTCAATTTGTAACGATATTAGTAGACAATTTCCAAACATGACTCTGGTTAAATCCAATGAGCGCAATGAGTTACTGTAATTTCTCATAATGCTGAATAAAGTACCTAAGTGCGTTTATAAATTCCTAAACCTTTGCTAATTAACAATTCAATTAATTTTCTGGCTTAATTTCGAGTTGTGATTTAACTCATGAGCTGTGAAGAGGGTAATTAAAAAATTCCAGCAGACTATCAATTAGTGATCTTAGACACTCTTCAAGGCCGTCCTTCAATAAGTCGTTCAACACAAAACATCGCGGTAGTATGTGGTAATGTGCAAAGATTTATTCCTTGTATTTTTTTTTCTGTTGTTTGTTTTCTATTCTAACAAATACCGAACATCTTAATTAACTTTATTTAATATAGCCCCCTCAGGGTGGAAAGTGTTTAGCTAAAGCATGAACTGTTTGTTTGTTTCCACGTTCGTTAAACACCCTATTGCCGGAACTATTGCTTGCCATCAAGTGCTGATTACATATCCTCGTTGGTGACCTCTAATAGCTGAAATTTATTTAATTGCTAATAATCGTCAAACAAGAATTGGATACTCACTCTCTATACGGTAATGGTCATCCTTGTCGAAGAGAATTTGGGTGATGAAATTTATCCCAATCATGAGAGGATCTGTTACCTATAGGTTCCCAGACAACAACACTTTTCTCCTGGCTATGCATGCGCGGTGCGCCCACTGAAGCCAAGACCGTCGACGAGAACACTTTCTACATAGTACGTGCAGAGGTCATGAAACCAACACCAACACGCGACTTCATTATAGTTTTGAATTTAATGGCCAAGTTAGTAGAGATATGTCTAATAGTAATGTGGTGGAAATCAACAACCTGCATTTTTATTTGAATGCATTTGAATTCGAATGATAAAAAAATGTACGTTAGTATCACAGGGAGTGGGCGACCGCGAGGCAGACCACGACTACAATCGGTTGCAATGGTAATTATACCGCTGCTGCGAATGACCGTGGTAAATATTCGAAACTGACTAACTCGGCAACGTTCCTTCATGGAGCATGAATGTCATAAAAAAAATTATGGCTTTCTAATTTTGTTCATTTTAAGGTTGTGATATTTGAAAATCCTAAAATAGTTTTTGGTATTGATTGTTATTTAGTTGTTTGGTTTACATTTAAATGCATTTTTCTCTTATATTTAGTTTTTAAATTACAGAAATCAATTAACCCCTTAACTAGAGCATTCAGTACCGAATTTTTTTTTCTCAAGTGTTAAAGAGTTCTAGAATCAAAATTAAAAACCAAAGCAAATACACCAATCAACAATACTCAAGTCGAGGAGTCGATAAATTTGTGTACCTTAGTTGTACTGTAGCAAAAACAGATGGAACGGAAGAAGAGCAGCGCATTAACAAAGCCAGAAATACATTCAACATGCTTCATAAGATCTGGAATGCGTTCGTTCTGTCAATAAAAACAACGCTACGATTGTTCAATGCATGTATAAAGTCAGTACTGCTGTTTGGATGTGTAACATGGCAGCATATTTCTCACCTAATGCAATCAGTAACTAAGAACTTCTACGACAAACAGAGCAGATATACATATTACATTGGGTCCGATATAAGCAAGAGAAAATGGAGATGGATAAGTCATGCATCGCATATAGTTTGAACATATATTAAGTTTCAAAGAATATGCTTGGTTTTCTGTAGACTCACTTTTTGAATTTGTGCCGTTCAATTGTTTTTATATTTTCATTCCATGTGTAATATTAATATGTAAACATTTTCGAATATAATATTGTCCTTACAAACGCATAACTTCGACATAACAGTGAAGAAAGCAGTCATCTTTGTAGCCAGTTGGTCCAGAATTTGTTCCATTTTTGAGATATGCAAACAACGTGTTGTCCGTTTTCCAGATGTACTGCTAAGTATAAACAATAGCCGATTTTCGTATATTTAACTCCATAAAAATATATTTGATTTGCATCTAATGTTTTTATAAACTATAGAAATGATTGTGATATGGTCGTGAATTAATTTGAATTTTTATTTTGAATTAATTAAAAATGCAACCATAATTTACTTTTTTGATCCAGTTTTATATTTTACCTATTTTACCAATTTTACCAATCTTACCGGTAATTTTACGGTAAAATTACCATAAAAATATTTTACCGTTAAATTTACATCTGTAGATAAGACATATATTGAGAAAACGAATCGCAAATGTTACAAGGATGTCCCTAGAGTGGAATTCACAAGAAGGGTGGGAATATTAGCATTGAGTTGAAAAAAAACGCTACTGGCAGAAGCGAAACAAATTGAAAAGACATGGGGAGTTAAAACCGATTGTCCCAAATAGAGTTAGATGTTAGTCTAATATACGCCATATGCTCCTAAAATGGAGATAAAGGAGAACAAAAAAAAAGAATCTGGTACTCGGTTCTGGTCTCTGGAACCACACCAAAAAAAAAAAATCAATATTTTAAATCGACAGAGGTACATCGATTTAACAAAGTAAAAAATTGCATATAAAATTGAGGAAATTGCCCTTAAATTAACAAAAATAAGAAAATGCTGCATTCGAAAGCTACTTTTGATTTTGAATTTTAAATTAACTTGAATTGAATACATTTTAGTTGACTTTAATAATCATATCAAAAGTACTGCAGTAAATTCTACAAAAGAGTAGTATGCTTGATATTCTAGACGTTTATAACAACAGCATTGACTGTCGAAATAACATTAAGTTTACTCATTTGACAGTTAAAGTTTTGTGCATTTGTATAAAAGTAGCGATACAATCGATTTAACTAAATAAAACGTCGGAGCCAAAACAATGTCATTTTATTCGAATTTACCTGCAATTTCGTCGGATCTACCACGATTATTTTTTTGGGTGCAGTGCTGAAAATGCAAATCTTGTTCTTTCACCGTGTTAAATGTAATATTATATGTCCATCTAAAATAGCACCATCTAGAGACGATTTTCCTGGACAAAATCGTTCGACCATAATATAAAGGCTATTCCATCTTGCCATTACTTCAATCAGCAATTGCAATTGCTTTCCAACGTTTTCTGTGATGTTTTCGAAAAAAACTTGATCAGATTTCTTACTTTGCGGATATAAGGGCATTCAGATTATTGGGATCCCACGTTTGTATTATCATTCCTATCTAAATCGCAGTCACTCTTGGCTTTATCAAATAATCATGCAACGGATTTAAGTTTTTTATAAGGAGTATATAATACTACCGAATGAATTGAGTAAGTAAAGCATAATTTACACGATAGTATTTGCCGACGTTTTATATAACATCGATACTGTCCGTTGCGTTGATAAACTTGATGGAGCATTCTGCGGTCAACGATCCACGCACTTGTCTGGAATTCTAAAATATTAAATTAAAGTGCGCTTTTATATTTAAAGAACGTTGGTTTCTTAGGCGAAGTCCACTCATTGGAAGTGATATAGCTGCATTTTGCTTTGGAGTTTCAATCCATGTAGATCAATTTTATATTTTTGCCATAGAATTTGTTGACATTTTGTAAACTCCGAAGTACTGTAATGTCCAAGTATACTAGCATGTTGAAAATAATGCCATACATTCTTGCTAGATTTTTCGATTTGATGCGTCGTCTTATGCAAGATGAGGGGGCTTATGATTGAAAACGCGTGGAAAACGTAAACGTCGATGAAACGTGAAACGTAGTCTATTGGTATGATTGAAAACGCGTGACAAACGTTTTATTTCGAACTTATTTTTTTGTATGATTGAAAACGCGTGATATCCGTTTCTTGTACAAAATTGAAACGTTAGATTAGGCTTGCGTTTAGAATAATTTTAAAACTTATACTAAGTTTACACCAGTATCTAATTTGCTACGTATCAAATTTGCTAGCGATTTTCACCATCATACTTTTTAAATTTGGTACGGTGATGTAAACTCTTACTGATTAGGTATGACATATTAATTTTTAGGGCGTCTTTTTCATTGTTAGTTTTTTGGTTAGAAAAAAAGAAGTTTCATATATATTTTTTATAAAAAACTTAAACAGTTACTATATTCTTGCTAAAATTTTTTCACTTTTAATTTCAGCAAAAAATCACATGAAACATAAATATACATTTATAAAATAAGTTGATTTATTTTTATTTTAAATGTCATACCAAATTTTAGTGTTCACACCGTAAAAATAATACCTATTTGCTACGTACCTAATTTGATACGTAGCAAATCATCCTACCAAATATTTGGTACGTACTTTTTTGATAACGGTTTACATCGACCATAGTCGACCTAATAAGTATAGTACGTACCTATTAGATGCTGGTGTAAACTTAGTATTAAAAATGTAAGTTTATCTTGTAATTTATTAATTTTGAGTGAAAGCTGCACAATGTTTTAAATTTTAAGCCCATTTATTATTTTAAAATTTTAGGAGAAAGATTATTAGGGGAAAAATAACATATCAAAAGTAGTATTGTATTATAAATTAGTAAGAAGAATGAAAGATAGTCCTGATGTAGCTAATTATTAATTTTATTTTATCCAAATATTTGAATTTTTTGAACTTAGCACTGAACACAATGATGTTTTTTTAACAAACAATTAGATCTGACAATTAACAACAAATTATTTTGACAATCTGACAGTTTTTTAATTTCGAAAAAAAATTCGAACTAACTTTTTATCACGCGTTTTCAATCATACCTACATTCGGTGAAGGTGAATAATCTTAGCCGCGTGATGCGTTTTCCGTGCGTTTTCAATCATAAGCCCCGAGATTTCATAGAATATTTACTAAGGTTTTATGTATTTTCTAAAAATGAAAAAAGAATACGATTCCCCGCGTCTACTCTGTATCAATATACTTGAGGAACCATACTCTTTTGATGTTATTTCGTACCTCCTGTTTAATGTGTAATCTTTTTGTAATATCAAACTTCTCTTCTACTCGTAAAATATAGCCGAAGCAGTCCAGCCTGTATAAGTAGTTGCAGTCTAATTTCAAAATTCTGATTTCCTAATTTATATTAATGCAACAGTTCAAAAATATATGGGCCATCCACACAGAGAGACCAATCAAAAAGGTCGATCCATGGCGTCCAATTTCCAAAATGATTGATATTCGATTATTTAGAAAACCAAATTGTGCAGAAGATTTAACAAGAAAGTCAATGCACCATCTGTTTAGTCTAATAGCTGTTCGACTCCCAACACCTGAAGATTGTCATAGATGACCTTAATAAGTTAACGCTTACACAAATTACAACTTTGACTATATTTTTCTAAAGACTTATGCCCGGTTGCTTGAACATTTGCTAAATGAGACTTAGCTAAATCGTCAATAAGAAATATCTCTGAAACAGTTATCACGTCGTTTTTTGACAAGAATAAACAAAGATTTAACTATTATTTCAACAATTACGTCATAAAATGTATCAAATAATCTGAATTTTTTTTATTCATGAATAAAATGATTTAAATACAATTTTTATTAAACTTAATTAATAATTTCAATTCGAATACTAAATTTGCAAACTAAAGCATTTTTCAAAGTAAACCGCATTGTTTCGAATTAATATGGTAAACAAAGTAAAGAGTAAAACACGTAATTTAAACGTGTATTGACATGTTTAATAAAATAAATTCAACTGTGATGTGGTTATATCAGTTTGTGAATGTGATTCATCACTCATCGTCATATAAAAAATAAAGAAATATCCATTACATATATGCATGAATTCATATTTTATCTTATTGATTTGATACAAATTGAAAGGTATTTTGAAAATTTTTTACTTAGGGTTGATATCTTTTCTTCGCACCAAATATAGATTTTCTAATTCGAATAATTTCACTATGAGCAGTTGAAAATCTAAGTTTATTATAATTAACACTGTTTGCCGTTGGCACTTGGCGTAAGTTTTCAAATAACATAATGTCAATCTCTTGTCACTCCAGAAGATGGCCTAACAAGCTGAAATATATATAGAGTAACAGTAAAATTAAAAAAAGCTTTGTTTTCTTTAATTTTTTATTAAACTTATTAAATAAGTTATTTGCGTAAAGTAACAAGAGATTGACATTATGTTATCTAAGTTTATTAATCGCGGCTCCGTATTCAAGTTTCTATAACTAAATCTTTAACAATTTATACCTTCTCTGCACAACTCGGACTTAGTTTTATTTAAATAAAACGTCTTGTGCAATAGGATTTCAATTTGTGTCACAACAAATAAAGGTAAACACGAACCTAAGTCCGACAAAAACATGCGTTCTAAGGTGTTAATGGTCACTTTTTTACTTTTTTATGAATTGAAAGAGACATTTGATTCGGTTAAATTATTCCATTTATACGCTGTTCAGACAAAGAAGCGCCTCTGTACATTATGTTATTGTATAGTAGGTAGGATCTCGACCCCTAAACGGGCAAATAATATGCTTTAGGCGTAATGGATCTGATTACATCCAAGCACTGCTGGCGACATTAGAGTAAATTGATAAGGAGTGAAATAATTTTTAAATCTTTTGAGGAGGCTGAGTTTTCTTGGTGCACTTTTTTTCATCGCCATTATAGGATCGTTCCAGAGTAAGTCAATGGAAATGGGGACTCCCAATGAACGAATGCTTTCACATTCGTTTATTTATTCGTGACAAATACTAATTTAAATATCGTTGGGAACTCGGTTTTCGGTTAGGAAACAATCAATATCTGTGGTTTTGTGGATTTAAAATTGACGAAATTTTTGTCACTTCAATCGACTTTTTCGAGGTCCCGGTGGGATTTACTCGCTCATGTATTTAACGATTCGAAGATAGGCGACGAATTACTTGTGCAGTGTTCTATTATCTATCTTTCGGATGCCTGATGATTTTCAACAGTTCGTTGATATAAATTAAACTTATAGTTGGGAACCAAACTGGGCTTCGGGTACGTACACCAGCGTTAGTGATTTCAGAAGAAAGGCCATATTGATCAAGTTGGCATGTTAGATTCGATATTCGCTTTTCAGTCTAATGCGATAACGTACGTTTCACCACCTTTATCAAGTATCCAACGATGGGCTACATAGTTGAATAGATCGGTTGTTGATCTATTGTTTATTTGTTTGCCTTCCAGAAATTTTGGTATATGTGAATAAATATTGTGCTCATTAATGCCAATATCGGCGTATACAGAAGATATATGTATTTGGCGCTCTGATTTAACCCAGTTGTGGTCAGTCAAAGTAAATCGGTACTCCATGTGCATTAGCATTGGTTTTTACTTTTTATAGCAACCACCAATGGAGTACCGATGGTTTGTTTTAGGTTTACCATCTTGGGACAAGGACAAACAACTTGAATCGATCCGAAAATAAAGTATAAGTTTCATTTTGGATTTTTGAGATCAATTAAACTCAAGTAAGTAAAGAAGTAATTAGAATATTTTCAATTCAAAGGTATGGTTTTGAAGTTTCTCAGAAAAAAACTACAATTCACATTTTACGTGTTTCGGATCGGATTCGAACCTAAAGTATAAGCTTTCTAGGTAATGGGTTAAGGTGGCTAAAACTGACTATCCATATGAACGCGATGAAAATTTGTTTGAGCACAAGCAATTCTAACAGAAACTGTTAATTCAAATTTCTAACATTTCTGAGGAATAAGTTGCAAGTTGCAACTGATTCCCACAACAACATTCATTCTGAGGTGTTGATGACTAATTAAAGCCTCGATGACACTAAGATCCCGAGCAGAAATTTCTTAGGGCTCAAATACGGCCCTGATCAGGCTAGCCCTATTTTGATAGGGCCCTGATCATGAGTGTAACGCTTTTGCCTAATCAGGCCCTGATTGGGATAAACGGACCAGGCACTGACCAAGTTTTCCATATAAAATTAAATAGGGCAAACCCTAGTAAGGCATTTTGTATCAGGCCCTGATCAGATTGCCCAGCTAGGGGTCAGATACGAAATATCAAATCAGAGCCGGATGTATCCAAATAAGGTTTGCCCTAAAAGGGTATTCTAATTCAGGTCCGGAACAGGCCCACATCAGATTGCCCTAATAGGGCTTGCCCTATCTGACCCTGATCAGGCCCTGACTGTATTCCGGCTTTTCCTAACTAATTTCTGCTCGGGATAGTTTACAATCTACTAGCCAACGAGTTTACTGGCAGCTTGTAAACTTAGTTTTTTTTATGCTTTTTGTTAAATAATAGATAACTGAACAATAAATCCTATCATATTATATAAAATATGACATAGAGCAATATTTCATGATAGGATATAGAGAAAATAAAATAAAATATGAAAACCAAATTTGTTTGAAAAATTTGCAGGAACAAAACTAAAATGAGGTTGCCTGACATTCCTGCATAGGATCTTGTTAAAACTTTGGAAAATGATCCAGGTTCGCTTGATAATAGAAAATCTGGATTCATTTAAAATTTGAACAAAATGGCAGGGGATCTCCCGAACACCTCTAAGTTTAAATCTTCAATAACTTCTAATCCGGCTTATGATCTTATGGAAACTTGGTATACAAGGTTTTAGTACTGTTTCCAATATTAACCTACCAACTTCCGGTTTGTCACTTCCGGCAAAACACTTTCATGTGTTTATCACTATTGTAGCCTACAATTACCGATCGATTTTCATGAAACGTTGGTAAAAGCTTTCAAGTAACATGAATTTATATAAATATGTATAACATAAACAATATTTGAGGTTATGTCTTCCGTAAAGGTTTAAAATTGTGGTAATGTAAACTGACAGTTCAAATATAACGGAACGGACGGAGCGGATCTATTCTGTTTGAACCTTTAGTAAATTGAAAGTGTGAATAGATACGAAAGCAACCAAAGCAAATAAAAAACTTAACCGTTTTTAGAATTAATAAATCCCGGTTTAACGAGTTTGATAAATTTGAGCAAAACCCGGTTAAATAAGTTTGGTTTTCAAAAATAGGGGAAAATGATTAGGGCTCGTAAAATACTCGAACATTAAGTACCCGGGTATCGAGTAGTTATTTTACTCAAATACCCGGGTACCCGGGTAACCCGGGTATTTGGATAATTAAAACAAAATAAATTTTTAATAGTTCATTTGTACATATTTAATTCAATTAATATTTATATTTATTTAATTCAATTAATTTAATTCTTAAAATATGGAGGGGCTGAAATCTCACAGCTCTGAGATATCAAGACTTCGGTCTGGGTAAAGGATTTTGATATAGTTTTCGGCAAAAAACTTTCACGAGGACATGGTTTTTATTTTGGGGCAGCGATGTATATCAAACATAACTCTTTGTTAAAGTACAAGTATTTTTTATATCTGTTTAAAAACTTATTACAAAACTAACACGAAATATCAATACGTTGCCGGAAAATTATAATCAAAATTCCAAAAATATTGTTAAATTAAATAAAATCAAACTTTTTCAAAATTCCAAAAATATTCCAAAAACTAGAATGAAATCAAATATTTAAACATTTTCTAAATTCCGATAATATTCCAAAAATTCTTAAAAATTCAAACTTTTCCAAAATTTTAAAAATATTGCAAAAATTATTACAAAATCAAAAATTAAAACTTTTTTCAAAATTATAATAAAATCAAAAATTTAAAATTTTTCAAAATTCTAAAAATATTGCAAAAATTCTTACAAAATCAAAAAATGAAACTTTTTTCAAAATTCTAAATATCTTATATATATATATATATATATATATATATATATATATATATATATATATATATATATATATATATATATATATATATATATATATATATATATATATATATATATATATATATATATATATATATATATATATATATATATATATATATATATATATATATATATATATAAATCACGTGTCACGATGTTTGTCCGCGATAAACTCCGCAACAACCTAACCAATCTTAATAAAATTGTGTTCAGTGTGTGTATAATGGTCCAACTTGAGAGATAGGATAGTTTTTATTTTGATTAAACGCCTAAATATTTTTTAATTACGAATTAAATGTTAAATATGGATAGTTCATAAGCAAACTTTCAGATGGCGGCGTAAATTAATTAATTTACTGTCAAACCTGCTTTATCGACTTTTCAATCATCCATGTAGGGCCCATATAGACTATCATATGTTATTGAGCGATTATTTTGTTCCGGTATTTGCTGCAATGGCACTGCAAAAGGGGGAAAAGAAACGAAATTCAATAAAATTTATATGGGATTTCATACAAAACACAACTTGAATAATTTTAAAAATTATCGGTTGTAATACCACGAGTCATTGAAATTTTTTCGAAAATTTTTTGATTTTACGAATTAAATTATTTAGCAACATTGCGAATCAAAGCGCACAATAAACCACGAGTCCGAAGGACGAGTGGTTTAAGTAGTGGTTTGATTGAGCAGTGTTGCTTAAAAATAATTTAATGAGTAAAATTGAAAAATTTTAGAGAAAAATTTCAATGAAGAGTGGTATTTAATGAGATAATTTTTTTTTAATTATAATTTTGCTTAAAAGATAATTATTAGTTTCTAAATGAAAATTTTTTTACAAATTATTCAATAATACAAAATTATGGAAAAATGCAATTTGCAAATAACAAAAATGTCCGTTTTCATTCATAAATGTTTGTTTATTTGTCAAAAATAAATTACAAATTTATAGCATTTATGCGCCTACTAAGATGAAATTATCTCTCATTTTGTTAGAAGAAAAAATGACAACAAAGAATTTTCATAACGACAAAGCAAAATTATCGACGACAAGAAGAATTGCCGACAGTTAATACAAAGCCTACTGTTTAAATATCATAGTTTGTATGAATGGAAAATAAAATTACTGACAGCAAAAAAAAATTATCTATCAAATTTCTCATTTTGCTACAATTAAATAATTTAAATTTCTTTTGGCGCTGCAAAAGGGGGAAAAGAGAATAAATTCAATAAAATTTATATGGGATTTTATTCAAAACACAACTTGAATAATTTTAAAAATTATCTATGAAATTTCTCATTTTACTACAATTAAATAATTTAAGTTTCTTTATGTACTATTACTGACAATTACTGACAATATTAAGCATCTTATCTTTCTTATCTTATCTTATCTTATCTTATCTTATCTTATCTTATCTTATCTTATATATATATATATAAAAATCACGTGTCACAACGCAACAACGTAACCAATCTTAATAAAATTGTGTTCAGTGTGTGTATAATGGTCCAACTTCAGAGATAGGATAGTTTTTATTTTGATTAAATTCCTAAATATTTTTTAATTGCGAATTAAATGCTCAATAGGGATGGTTCATAAGCCTACTTTCAGATGGCAGCGTAAATCAATTTATTCAATTCATAGTAAACTTCAACATCTGTATAAAGCCGTGCATTTACATACAACAGAAACAGAAACCGAAACTGAAACTGAAAATTTTCAGTTTCTGTTTCTGTTTCTAATTTGGTTGACGGTGGTGAATAATATCAGAAACGGGAACCGAATTTTGTTTGAGTTTGTGAATTTGTTATTCATTATGAATAATAAAATTGAAGGATAACAAAAACAAATAATTTGTATTTATTAAACCTATTTATTAAATTCAAAATTCAAAGCTTTTGTTATCACAATTCAACATAATAATTAATATTATGTGACAGTTTCTGGTCATGTGACAGTTTCGGAACTGAAACAATTCAATTTTAATTGTTTCCGTTTCAGACAAAACAGACGAATTTTCCGTTTCTGTTTCTGTTTCTAAATTCGGTTTCTGTTTCAGTTGCTGTCAAATTTGTATGAAATTCGGTTTCTGTTTCTGTTTCCGTTGTATGTGAATGCCCGGTTTAGGGCCATTATTAGACTATCAAATATGTTTTAGTAAAGAAAGTTTTGTTTTATTTGATAATAAACGAAAAGCGTATTATGCTAAGTCAAAACCTTTCTTTATTAATCATAGAAGTGTTAGAATGTATCGAAACCTGTAAAAAAAAATAATGTATTGGTTCTTATAAAGTTTGAATAAAAATAATGTGGTTTTCTTTCTTTTCACTTTTCTAAATCAATTTATAAATTAGGATTTGAAAAGAACAAAAAACAAAAATTGATGTGAAATATGGTTTTATTAGTGATATTAAATGGCGGTTGTCTACTTATAAATTTGAAAAATTTCTGCAATATTCTGCAATTGCGTATTGAAATATTTATAAAAGATTCAATTAATTTGTAAATAAAATAATTTTGTTTTATTCACTCATATTTGTTTTCAATTTAAATTACTTCATTTTAGAGAAAAGCGTCTTCGTTTTTTTCTATGATGCATCTTTTTTCATCCGCCCAATGAAATATAGTATTTTACTTTTAATAAATCCATTTTGGAGTTTTTTTTATTTATTAGGAGTTCTTTTATTAAATGTTAGTTACATTATTGTATATATATATATTATATATATTATAAAACACAATAATTAATTCTTCAAAATTAAACAATTCAAAGTTATATAAACATTTGTCGTTAACAAAACGATTATTTTTTAAATTTTCTTTGTTGATATTAGTAATGTCAAAAAAATTTACGAAAAAATGCACATTTTTCTTTTTGATGTAAATCGAATAAAAAATTGATTTTTTTGCATCAATAGAACAAAATTTTTGATTTACATCAATTTTCTTTTATGGATTTGGGTGAAAAGAATTCGACATAAGAGTGAAAATTAAAGAAAACAATAATTTAAATTTATTTATTTTTTTAAATTTATCATTGATCTTCAATGTTAATTTACAAAAATCAATATCAAATTGAAAAATACTCTTATTTGTATTGCTAATTAAAATAGAACGATTCCCGCTAGAAGTAAAAAAAATTGTCATCAAACCGGATGAAAAACTTTCAAAGTTTATTTTACAACTCTCCAATTTCATATCAAATTTTTTTTATTGACCAATATATTTGATAGTGTGATATACGCCTTATTAATTTGAGTTAGCCAATAGATGGAGCCGTATTTGTATTTAAAACGTTTTTAATGTCAAAATTTTGAAAATCCACTACGATTTGCTTTTTCCAACTGTCGTGTATTGTATGAAAAAATTTCATTTTTTCCAAATTATGCTGTATATAGTTTTGTATTTTATTATTATTAACTACAAAATAATAATTTTTTAAAATATGTAGTAGTTGCCATGAAGTTATATTAAATTATTTTTCTGTCCTTCTTTCACTAATCCTCTATCTACAATAATATGAACTTATATATTTATACATTTCAAAATTTCAAATGATCGTTTTTCGTTTAGACAGCATAAAACTACTCCAAATAATAAATTAAAAATGAGTAAGTATTACAATTAATTCAATGAATTATTTGTGATATTACATCACTCCGATGGAAATAATCCCATCATGAATAATAAGACTGAATCTAACAAAATATGGTGTGCAATTTATGAAAATTTTTTGCTATCCACAAAATTGTCGATCGATCTAGTTTCGAACCGATAAGAACTTTTTATTACACTTTAAAAAAGTATATCATTCTCATCAGGGCTAGCCGACTAGATACACTACCAAAAAAATTTTTCGCTATATAAACCTAAAATAGGTCACTCTTCTAGCGAAGTATAAGAAACCAAAAAACTTTCATAAACATATGTTAATTAGATTCAGGTTTAGTCAATTTGTTTCTCTAGTTGATCACTATTGTTGTTATACTCTAACCAAGTTAGAATTGGATAACAAACTTCTATCGGTAAGAAGAAGATGACCATCTTCACTTGTGTCTATCGACACATTATCTACAATTAATTCAATGAATTATTTGTGATATTACATCACTCCGATGGAAATAATCCCATCATGAATAATAAGACTGAATCTAACAAAATATGGTGTGCAATTTATGAAAATTTTTTGCTATCCACAAAATTGTCGATCGATCTAGTTTCGAACCGATAAGAACTTTTTATTACACTTTAAAAAAGTATATCATTCTCATCAGGGCTAGCCGACTAGATACACTACCAAAAAAATTTTTCGCTATATAAACCTAAAATAGGTCACTCTTCTAGCGAAGTATAAGAAACCAAAAAACTTTCATAAACATATGTTAATTAGATTCAGGTTTAGTCAATTTGTTTCTCTAGTTGATCACTATTGTTGTTATACTCTAACCAAGTTAGAATTGGATAACAAACTTCTATCGGTAAGAAGAAGATGACCATCTTCACTTGTGTCTATCGACACATTATCTACAATTAATTCAATGAATTATTTGTGATATTACATCACTCCGATGGAAATAATCCCATCATGAATAATAAGACTGAATCTAACAAAATATGGTGTGCAATTTATGAAAATTTTTTGCTATCCACAAAATTGTCGATCGATCTAGTTTCGAACCGATAAGAACTTTTTATTACACTTTAAAAAAGTATATCATTCTCATCAGGGCTAGCCGACTAGATACACTACCAAAAAAATTTTTCGCTATATAAACCTAAAATAGGTCACTCTTCTAGCGAAGTATAAGAAGAGTAAGTATTACTTAATTTGTTTAAAGATAGTAATTTTTATTTAAAATAATAATAATACGGCACAGATCTACTTTATCAGACGCCCTTCTTCGATTTTTTTTAAACCTGGGTATTTCAATGATATAAAACCTTAGATTATGAAAAAACAGGATAAGTAATATTTTCTAAGTTGAAGTTTCTTTTATTAACATTAAGTAGTGTGCGAATTTAACGTGATAGTATTTGCATTGGAAAAACACAGTAGCCTAGAAATTTAAATATCATCGAGATTTTTCATTGCTTGACCAAATATGCTTACAAAATAACAGACTTATGTAGATATTTTGTATTTAGCATTTTTATCGACCGGAAAATGACCAACCTTATTCAATTTTATCTTATTTTTGTCAAAAGTATTTCGATTAAAATAAAACTGATAATATTAAAACTGAAAATTTGATCCTAACTAAAACTGTATCATGTACGCCTTGGTTTTGTATTCATTTAGAATAACTTTAGAGTGAAATGGATATTATTTGATTGAATGTTTTTGGTTTTGTTTTTATTTAGAATGAAATTAAAATAAAATATATATTGTTTGGCAGTTATTTCTATCTGGCAATAAAAGAATAAAATTATATTTTTTTCTCTAAATGGAAAGAGATAACAATGCTGCATGGGACCCTGTATTTTTGTGTTTATTTTGACAGGAGCCTTTTCTTTTGTGGAAATTTTTTTCAATACGACATTTGAATTCAAAAAACAGCTTCAATTTTTTCGCCTATAAATAAAGTTTGTGCGTATACATTTTGTTGACGTAGTAGCAATAATTTCAAAGAGTAGTAATGAGAAATGATTTTAAATGTGTGTATGTTTAAAATTTGTAAATGTGTTTGTATGCACCTTCATCGAATGAATTGTCGCGATTCTTACTGCCCTTGCTGATAATAAGATGACATCACGATCACAACTGTTTGCAACTTTTTTAGTAACCTACCGGTAAAGAAAGCGTATATTAAACCGCATGAGCACTGTGAAAATTTGTGAATCGATTTTTGTTCCGTATGATGTTCTATATAGAGACACACATGAAACCTTACACACCTGAAGACTTATTTGATCGGGTATTTTTTATATATCCTTTATTTTACATACAATACTAATTTTTTATATTTTACTGATCAACCAGACTGATCCTTTTACATTCATATTTAAAAAAAAAAAAGAAAATCATTTCTCATTACTACTCTTTGAAATTATTGCTACTACGTCAACAAAATGTATACGCACAAACTTTATTTATAGGCGTAGCAAAGCACGCCGGGTCCCGCTAGTATATATATATATATAAAATTCAAAAATTCTATTTTTTTTCAAAATTCCAAAAATATTGCAAAAATTATAACAAAATCAAAAATTGAAACCTTTTTCAAAATTCCAAAAATATTTCAAAAATTAGAATGAAATCAAATATTGAAACTTTTTCTAAATTCCAATAATAATCCAAAAATTCTTAAAAATTCAAACTTTTTCCAAAATTCTAAAATTATTACAAAATCAAAAATTGAAAATTTTTTCAAAATTCCAAAAATTATAATAAAATCAAAAATTAAAAATTTTTCAAAATTCTAAAAATATTCCAAAAATTCTTACGAAATCAAAAATTAAAACTTTTTCCGAAATTCTAAAAATAATGCAAAAATTATTACAAAATCAAAAATACAAACTTTTTCAAAATTCCAAAAATATTTCAAAAACTATAACAAATTCAAAAATTTCCATGTTCAATTTCATTTTCAATTACATTTACGTCATAAAAACAGCTAATTTGTTTTCCAAAAAATTGGCTAAAAAATAAATGAAATTATGTTTTGACACACTTGAAAACATTTTTTTGACAAACTTATAATGCCATAATTCTCAATAATAATAATAAAATCTCATTTCAAACAAACAATTAAATTCATTTTTTTCTCAAAAAATTAGGTAAAAAAATAAATAAAAATCTTTCGTTTGACACACTTGACAAAATGTTTTGACAAACTTATAATGCAATAATCTAGTTTTTGATCTCACATACCAATCCCTACCATCAAGATTTCTCCAAATTTAATGTTCCTACTCGTAATGACTTAAAATGAACGTTAAGCCAAAAATATGAAAATTTGCTATTTTTGACACACATAATGATTTTTTGACACACTTCCGGTACAGTTATCGAACACAGCGTCCTTTCGGACCTGTCCCTTGAGTATACCTATTTTTAGAAAAAAAAAATTTTGAAATCCCTCCAGCGGTTTTCCCTGCACCGTAGGTAATGACGGCGGACGGACGGCCGGCAGACAGACATACATTTTTTTTTTGCTTTTTTAGAATCAGGAGGTCCTAAAACGTCGAGAAATGTCAAAAAAAGTGGGGGTAAGAATTTCACTTTGAGCTCATGAATGTAATACTTAGGTCTTTCAGACCGAAGTAAAATATGTTAAACGTTAAATGAAATTTTATAATAATATAACATTTACTTTAATTTTTTGTTTATAAAATAGTATTTTAAAAATATTAAGCCGTTGATTGTGGAAGGAGCTAACGAACTGCGAATTTTGGTTATTATATTGCCGGCTACTGAAAACACCCGTTCGCATGCCAAATGATGAAAACACCCGTTCGCATTCCCATGCCAAATGAATGACATGATTGTAGCAGAGTTGACTAGTAATTTCTATTAGTTTGCCATATTTAACCATAACGTTGGCTCCGTCATGAGTCGAGGGCACGACATCATTTTTAATGTTATTCCAAATTCAAGTAGAGCGTTTGTTACTAGTTCCTTTAGTTTCTCAGAAGAACATTTATCATAAATTTTTACCAGACCTAAAACATATTTGCTAGTTGTGAAATATACAGTTAAATTGAGGTACCTTCTCATCGAATAATCTGTCCATTCATCAACTGTTATACTTAATTTTTTATTAGAATCAAGCAACATTTTCATCTCGCGTTTTGTTTCTTCTTTTTTATTTTGATAAAACTCCATGACATATTTTTGAATTGCTTTATCACTTTTTGGCATTATAAAGCTACGGCTTACAACGTACCCCTTAATGGCTTCTGATTATGCAATAGAACGAAAACAAAAGCCATCTTTTGCAGCCCATTTTGCTAAAATTTCATTTAAGGTTTCACGTCGCATATATGTTGAAATACTTGAAGTACTCACAGGCGTAGTATTAGGTTTACCTATTTTAATTGGTGGTTGCTCGTTTTCTGTTATTTGTTCTTTAGTTTTTCGAAGAACAATTTGATGTTTAAATCGTAAATGATTTATCATTGCTGTAGTACTACCACCTTTACAACTTATTTTTGCACCGCAACGCAACTTCCAACATTACACTGAGCACTATCGTTACTTAATTTTCTGAATGATTCCCAAATTTGTGATTTGTTATGGCTCATTATAGCAGCTTGTATGTAAAAAAATACGCATAAACTACAAATTACAGAATAAGTTTTGAATAACGGTAAATATGACGATATAGGATAGTATTCTTTCCTTTCTGTTTTTATTTTTAAACTGATTCTGTTTCAAAATTTTGGTATGTTTATAAGTATATATGTATATTAAAAATAAATTGTACAATACACAAACATTATATATATACATATAACTACGTATTACAATTACATAGAAAAGAGAATTCGGAAATAGTATTTATCCACGACTATTAATGGATCGTGTACACATATCTTTTTTAAATGATGTAAAAAACAGGCCAAAACAAAAATTCGTACGGCTCTTGTATTTGTAACTACTGAGTTGTGTATACTAAACATTTTTTTCATCTTACCGCAATATGTTTAGTTTTACGCTCCATAAATTTGTCATTATGATAAATAACGGTGATAACCCTAGGTTAGTTTAGGCTCTTATCATAAACCTTAGGCACATTTTTTATGAATATTGTAAGAATCGGACTTTTACCACAAAATATATTAAACTGGAAAACTGAATCCATGACAAACAAATTACACTTGCAAGTCTCTTATTTATGAACCACTTTGAATAATGTAAAGAAACTATTGATTAGCTAACAGAGAAAATAATTTAGCAGTATAAAAACAAATCACAAGAATTATACAAATCAAAATACAAAAAGGCTTACATTACTTTATTTCTTGAATGTTGTCTTCTTTCAAAACCAGTCCTGTGGATCAAATGTTGATTGTAGGTTGTTCATCCCACCAAACGTAATTTTACCAAAAGCATCACGAAACGACAAAACCAAACTAGATCTGTCAATTTGAAATATATCCCTCATAGTTTGATAGAATTTATTTACACGCCAATAATTATTTATATTTCGAAGCTCAGCAATATCATAAACCTTTTTTAATTGTTTGTTGATTGATATTAAATTTATGAATATTTGCATTCAACAGGTAACGGCGTGGAATGAAGCGAACACCGTAGCGTAGCCATTTGGTATAAAAAGTGTGTTGAACGGTTTCGTTATCACTTCACTTGAATAAATATTTTCAAGTTTTTGTATTTGAATTTGTGTTTTAGATTCCTTTTTCATTTTATTTACTAAATGATTCATCTAACAATATTCACTAAAACTCATTGCATTCAAATAAATAAATAAAAAAACTTCGATATCACAATTTAAAATAAATAATTTATTTTCATATAATAAAAATTAGCCTCGGTTTCAATTAAATTTTACATAATAATATTTTTTGTTTAATTTCAATTAATTACTAATCTTTTGATTTTAAATTTATTTACTAATCTTCGATCAAAATAATTTGATCGCTTATATACACATATTATTAGGTTTCCTGTTTCCCTCTCCAAGTAATTTTCACTAATACAGACATCAATTCCACCCTTTTTCAAACAATCATTTATGTAAAACACGTATTATTGACATTGAAATTGAGTGACGTAACTAAACCGTCTACAGTAGTACAAACAAACGTCCCACGCTTTGTACAATTGAAGAGAATAAATTAATAAATTATTAGCGAATTTCTTTGAATATGAATACTATTATTTTAGAGTAAAAATTGAAAATAGTCTGTCGTTACAATATTTACGTTGGAGTTTTGTTAGATTGAGGAATCTCTTATCTAACAACGTAAAAAAATGCCTTTCTTTCAGCTTTGTGATTTGATTTGTACATTTATATCTAATATTTTTTTGTGTTTTGGGTATGTTATCGCTTGCTATTTTGACTTGATAGATTAGTAGAACAGGACAGCCGAAATGTGGGCAATCAATACGAAATATGGGCAGGTGACAATCCTACATGAAAGACAATGTGTGTTCTGAAAGTTAATATTTTGAATTATAAGAATATACTCCACCCGTATACTAACTTCTTAAATTTTAATAAAAAAATTAAAATTAATCGGTTAAGCATTCAACGATACGACAGATAAAAATCATCAGTTAGACCCACTTCCCCTACTCCCTAGGAGATATTATGAGGATCAGATTGGAAAAAAACTGCTTTTTCCTTAACTCAAAATTCTGGACTAAATTTTCTAAGACTTTTCCATAAAACCGGCAACAGAAAACCTGCAACTGTTGTACGAGACGTACATTTTTTTGTGGTCCTTTCAATGCAATTATTTTGTCCGTACAGCGTACAAATGGAATGCTTGGCTCGCACTTCTGATTGTCTTGAGTGTTTTCACTCCACAAAGGTTTAAAAAAGCTTAACCCCCTAAAATGCATGTTGTTGTGTGGGTTAGGTCTTAAAAGGTATCTATGTGTTGTAATACACATTATAATTCTATTACACAACACTTTTTTAGTTTACTAAAAATATTGCGACGCTGATTCATAGACTAACTTCACCACAGCTCTGTAAACAAAATGTTCTGGATATATAGTGAGCTTATATCCAACAAATACTTCAATTAATAGCTAACCAATGTTATAGATTTCGCTTGCTTCTAATGATAACTTTATTAAAGAAAGCTGTAGCATCCCAACATAAATAAATTGTGTTGTATGAATAGAAAAAGTAAAAAATAATTTTTACCGGATGTGAAAAACAGGAAGTTGGGAATTCAGAACTGTTGTGAATCGTATTAAATGCTTATTTACCAAGTTTCATACAAATCGATTGACAGGTACAGATGTTATTGAGCTTTCAAAAAACAGGAAACCACTTTGTTTCATATCGTCTATAAACTAATCAGCTCCGTGTAATACATATTTGCATATTTGCATATCTTTTTTTTAAAAGTATTTTCAAAATTCATTCATTATTCACGAACGAATGTTGTATTCTCCCAACAACCATAAAAATCATAGTGAGAAAAATCACCTGTTGTATGGTGAACCCTTTGTTCAATGTACTACAAAAGCTAATGAAATCTCTCATATTCTTTTACCAACGTTTCATGGAAATTGAATTGTAACTGAAGGCTATAGTAGGGATAAAAATGGCATAAAAGACTTTTTAACCGGAAGTTGGGATGCAGAAATATTGGAATCAGTTTCTAAAACCTTATGTACAAAGTTTCAATACGATTGAAACTTACAGCTACTCGGGAGACGCCCCTCCATTTTGTTCAATTTTGAAATGAATTCAGATTTTCTATTTTCGAGCTAACCTGGATCATATACCAAAGCGCCATCATGATCCGATGCGTTTTTTTACGAAACCACCCACAGGAATACACAAAAAATAAAACAAAATATAGGGCATGTAAGATTTTTGTTTTTCGATAGATTGCAATTTGCATTACTTCACATAATTGAAAATTGTGGTGAATTAAAATATAGCAAAAGTAAGCTGTCAACAACCTTTTTTAATTTTACAATTAAAAAAATATGGTGGTCAAGATTCAAGATTCATTTGAATGTATGAAAGAAACTTTATTTTCTTAAATTTATTTAGGTTTTCGCTATCATACCAATACCATCAATCTTAAATTTCGTATGATAATAATCTTGCAAGTTTTATTTTTTGACAAATGGGACGAATTACATCTTTTTTTGAAGACACGAGAAATGTACGATATGCGATAAGCTACAAAAAATATCAAACATTTTTTGTAGATCATCGCATATTAAGTTTCTCGAAGTTTCATATTTTAAGGATCTTACTAGAATATATCATCTCAAACCCCTTGCCCAATTTTAAATTGTAAAATTTTCTTTTTCTTTTTTCAGCATGCACCAGGTGTACCAAAAGTTTTAGTAGGAAATCGTCTTCATTTAGCATTTAAAAGACAAGTTGCAGCGAAACACGCTGAGTTATATGCATCAAGACATAAAATGGCTTGTTTTGAAATTTCGCCATTGTGTGATTTTAATATAAGAGAATCATTTTGTGAACTAGCTAGGATGGCATTGCATCGAAATGGAATGGAAAGGATTTGGAGGACTAACAAAGGTATGTTTATAAAATTACTATAGACAACGACACAACGAACTGAATGGAATTCATTGTTATATTTTTCAGTTTTATCACTTCAAGAGCTTTGTTGCCGTACAATCGTTAGAAGAACGAGTGTGTATGCAATAGACACATTACCATTACCTCCATCAGTTAAATCACATTTAAAGTCATATGCTCTAACTTCATCCCAGTGTATAAATACATTTAGTAATAATTCTAAGAATCGTAGATGTAAGACTCCAACACAAAATAAAAATAGTACAAGAAATAGTTGTTGTATATCGTGATTTAAATACTTATTTATTGTGTAAACTATGTAGTATAAATACTATTTTCTACATTTATGAAATAATTAAACATAAAAGTGGTTTAGAAAAAAGAAAATGAATTTAGTAAATTTTTTTGCTATCAGGATTTCTTTTTCTTAAATTAAAATTGGTAATTATTGTTAAAGAATTGAATTTTAAGTTATTTAAGCAAGCACTTAATTTATTATAAAACAAAACTAAAATATCTATTGAACGAAGATCAATTCGATAATTGAATTAAATTTTGAGTTTTTTGTGATAGCATAGATTTAGTGTTTCATATAATTTTTTATTTAGTTAGTTTAGTTTTTTTAAGAAAATTTTACTGATGTTCAGTAAATGAATATATTTTGTTTGGATTTTTAATAGCACCTACTTCTACATTTTTAATCCTTATTTTGGTTACGTGTATTATTCAGTATTGGGGTACAAATGTAGATCCTCGTGTTTATATTCCTTTCTTTGTTTAATAAAAATTATGTGATTTTAAATCAAGTCACCTTGACAGATTATTACTGTTTTCCATTTAGAAATTCAAAAATCAAAATCTTTTCTATTTAATGGTTCAAAACTGAAAACTATCTTACTATAAATTCGATAAAAAGGAGGTTAAATAACCTGACAAATGTATAAGTTATTGACTATCGATGTTGCCTTTAAACTATTGAACCAGATACAAAGTAACTTTTATTAAATATATAGTGAATTATTGTAGGCTTTAAAATTTTATTTTTTCATTTAAAAAAAGCTAGTCAAATACAATGAAATTTTTTTATTTTTCTGAACACATAAAAAATTTAATTATTTCATAAAGTAATGTTAACTTGTTCAAACAAAAAAAAATAATATTGTATATTTTTTGTAAAAGTTTTGTAAGACTTTGTTTTGTTTGTTGACCCATCTTTAACAAACAAACACTCATAACCCATTCTTAACTTAATATAAAAAGAATTATATATTTGAGAAAATTACACATTTAATCACAGTAAATTCATTAAATTTGAATTATTTGCTCAAAATTTTTTGATATAAAACTAATTGTACTTTAAAAATTTAGGAGAGGTACGTTTGTTTCGATAATTAATATTGCATTATAAAGCAATTACTTATTTCAATCTTCTACAAACAAAAAGTACAAAATTGATTTAAATTTAAAAAGCTATACTTTTTTATATAATATTCTTATGAATTAAACAGTCAGTCATTATAAATATTAATCAAATTATTTAAATAATCAAAAAAATGGTTGTATTATATACCCTCCTACATTACTTTTCTAATTTATAAAACTATACAATTTAATACATATTTGTATTATTTGGCTTAATAATGGATTTGATACTTTTTTATTAAACAAAATTGTTAATAATATTTTTTATATGAATTACTTTATATAAAAATATTATTTGGCAGCACTTTGTGATTTGATTGAATAATTTTATATAGAAATTTAAAAAAAAATGAGATAGTTTAGATAGCTGGCGAACACCAAGTTTGATTATTTTGTAGATTGTATGAAGTGTGACAAAAGAAGTTTTTTTTTTATCAGAAAGAACTCTAAAAACGGATGCTTAATACGGGAAATAATTAACATTAAATAATATTCTGAATTAAACCTTTTTACACTGTGTTAAAATCCATTAAAATTGTGTTAAAAGCCATTCGTCATTAAATATTCTAGAAAAATTCATGTTTCATATCGTTAAAGAATCATAAAGTTGCCTAAATTATTATTTGTACATCGTTTAGTCTAATGATAAGATTCTTACATTTTTAAAATGCGATTATATCTTATTTTTCCATTCCATCGAATGATGGAAAAGTGAATCGGAAAGAAATTAGCTCTTTGGGGACTATTCGTATAAATTATTTCACGACTTTCCAATACCAGTGATTCCAGTGTTTCCTGTGATATTGTTTTCTCTATCCGAGTTTTTGTCCGTTATTAAATTCTCTTCCAATTGTAAAAGTACTTTGGCAATAGTAACTTACCGAGCTGGAGCGGTGGTTAAGAATAGTTTAAAATTAAAATCCATCAAAATGTCGATTATCATTCTACAGTATGAGCCATAAAAAAATGGTTGTTTCCACAGTTAAATTTCTGATCTAAGAGTTGCTAGTCCTGAATGAGTGAGTAATTTTTGTTATATAAATGTCGGTACTCACGCGAACCAGCAGAAAATAGACAAAAAGGTGGTATAATATAATATTGTAACTTAACGTTTTTTGGTATCTATACCGGGATATAAAAGTATAGTTGCTGTTGAAGAAGGACCGAAGAGGAACATCGAACTCGCGATCGACATGTAAGGGCTAGAGCAGATGTAGGCCAGATTCTAATTCCACGCTGTTAAACCGCCACAAAATTTGAGAGACTCATCAGCTGGTTTGGACTCTAGCCCAAATGCCTGTTTCTAACAACCAGATACTGAATCCTCTCATCCCTAACCTAACAAAAAAAAATTAAAACTAATATCGTTGTTGGAGGCAGACCACTAGCTCCAACTCCCAGTTCTAGACTTCTTTACCAGCACTACTATTACAATTGCGATGAATTTTCATAAAGACTATTAAAATTGGTGAAGGGAGGTTGGTGTTGAGAGTTTGCTCTCCCAACAAGAAAAAGGAAAGCTTAAGTGACTTTACAAATTTATAAAAACATCATTTGGTCGATCGCATGTCAGAGACCGATGCGAACCACCACGTTTTTGCAAAAACATTTAAAATAAAAAATTCAGTAAAGAATCACGAAAATAACATATAAAAAAAATATAAAATATAACGGTTTACGTCTGGTAACATAATTTTTTATTAGTGCATTTTTCCGCCGTATCTATGACTTAATACTCTCTTGCTAAAGTTATAAAATAACAAATTCAAAAACCTTTTTTTGTTTTTTAATCGTTTATAGGTACATACAAATACATAGAAATTTTGAAACACCATCCCTGATATGGAATACATAGTTATAGTTCTATTCACCTTTTTGCTATAAATTATCGCTTGGTATGTGTTCGTTTATTTTAAAATAATTACAATTAGTAAATTTCTTTATTAGTATTTGAAATATTTGATGAAATTAATTGAGTTATTTTGATGTTTTAAAATCTCAGGAAAAGAAATAAAAAATAACTTTTCAGACAAAACTGATGGAATTTATTTTACATATATATATCATAATTTTTAAGAAAATATAGTGTTGCCATTATTAATTTAATTTTTTTATATATAAATAAAATTCTGAAATAAATAATCAATTTACTGACTGAATGATAATATTTTAAATATATATCCAGCAATTAATTAATTTCAATAATAGGAATTACGATTTTGAATTTGAACTCAATTTTTAATAATTTTGTCATTTAGTCAAAAATATGTAAAAATAATTGTATCAATAATAATTAACTTACATAAACATAAACCAACTGTAAAAACTGTATAAAATTGATTTGTTTAAGTAAACAAAAATAAGTCTCTTTTAAACCAAAAATTAATTTTTTAAATTTTTTTAAATAAATAAAATCTTACATCTAATTTATATCATTAAGGATAATTAAACAGTTTAGGATAAGTTTGATAATTTATTTGAACAAGAATAAAATATTATATTTTATTTATCGAATGGACAAAAATAATCGCTTAGGAAGAGCGATCATAATAGATGTAAAAATAAAGTTGCACTGTCTTCCATTTTCTTTAATAAATATGTGAAGTAGTTATACTTAGTTGGGATTTTTTTTGGTTGTGAAATTAATTGAATGGTATGACACTTGTCACATATGGACATTATTCTTTTTTTATACGATTTGCTTGATTTGTGTGAATGGGTACAAATATACACTCGAACTTACACTGGAACTATATTGAACCAACAGAGACCAACTAATGCAACGTTCTCTGAGTTTATTAAATCGATGATTAATTTATTCATAACTTTACAACAAAGATCAAAATCAAGTTTTCATAATACAGTTCACGTGTTAAATGAAAAACTCATTCAAAAATGACATTTTAATTTAATGAAATAAAACTTAACTAAAGTGATTGTAGTGTTCTAGTAACTAGTGAATAAATTTTGAGTAAATTTTTATCATCTAATTTTAAGCCATTCAACAACCAGAAATAACCAACTGGAAGAAATAACTCCCAACTTATTTAAATCATAATTTACATTTCATTGCATCAATATAACATTAATATTTTTCTTAACTCATTGAAATAAATAAACTGCATTGAATTTAATACAGCAATATTTTTTTGAACTGCATAATAATTGAATAAAAAATATTCTTAGTAAATTAATATTAATTATTTTAATATTTTCATTCTAACTTTTAAGAAATTATGTTTTTTATAATAAAAAACTATATACATATGAAAATTTGTGAATGAGTGAATTTAGTTTTTTATTTTTATATTTTTAATTCCTTTTTTATCAATTAAAACTGTACTATATTATACTGCAACTAATAAATTTAACCGTCCTTTCTTAAATGTTTTTCAATTTTTTATTTCTGTTTGTTGAGATGTAATGCGATTTGATATTTTTGGATTCAAACAAACGCTTTTGAGAGGCTCGTTGATGCTAAAAATGACAACCATTTTGATCCTACGTTGTAGTTCATTCGTGCTTTAAATCACTGTTTTTTTGATCTCGCATCGTTAAATTTTTTATTTTGAAGTTTGCTTTTTTCTGCGTAAAATGCGTTTCCGTTGAAAATATTTAGCGACAGTCGGAATTTGGTACGGTTATGAGGTTTGTTTGATTTCATGCAGATTTATTATTTGCAAGCATTAAATACATAGGTAGGAAAATTTCTTGCCATCGTTCTTGGAAAAATCAAAAATACTCTGGTAACATACAAATAAAAATATCTTCAAAACATGCTCCTAGACTAGATATTCGACTCAGCTCAAAGTTCAGCATAGTACATTTCTGGTTCTTGTTGCCAGGATTTTTAAAATCATAGGTTCACGATAGGTGCCGATTTTGTAAGTTTTTTACGATTTTTTTCCAACCAAACAAATGAAAAAGTATGCCGAAAGGAAGCTCTGGACATCCATTAGGTGAAAATTACCCAAAATAAGGAGATAACTTGTTGAAATATACACATACAAATTATTATGTAGAGACACTATAGAATAATTTGCTTAACTGTAGATTAATTTGCTTACCAAGCATTGTTTGTTAAACGATAAATTATGTTATGATTAATAAAGTTAGTTCTCTCTTGAAACTCAACCAACACAGGTTTTAATTATATCTATGTATAATCTAATCCAATACATCACTAATCTCAACATGGTAGCAGAGCGTGGTTTATTTCGGTTTGGATTATTTCGTGGCATATAATTAAATTTTGTAATTGCTGTGTATTTAAATAAAAGTTTTAATTCCGTGTGGAAGTTGCGGGTCGGTTTAAGAGAATACCGTGTAGTGCAATTAAACTTTAATTCGAAATGGAAATTCGAAGTGGAAATTTAAATAAATTAAAATTTAATTCCTGCGTGAAAGTGACCGTTTTCTGTGTGAAAACTAATTTGTTTGTGTAGTGAATATTTGTGATAATTTGTGAGGTCAACTTTTAGTTTAAAAGACTTCAATATGTCAGAGGACTTTGATATTCCAAAATTAAAGGGGAATGAAAATTATCACACATGGTCATTTGCTATGACCAACATCCTAGCATGTATAAGGGGCTGGAAAAATGCATTTCACCAACATCAAAAGATGAGAAGGAAGACAAATTGCAAAGTTGCAAAGCACTGTTGTCTCTCAGTGTGGACCCTTCCATATATGTTCATATCATCAATTGTAAATCTGCAGAAGAGATATGGAATACATTAAAGAAAATTTATGAGGACAAAGGTCTTACAAAAAAAATTAGCTTACTTCGTAATCTTATATCAACCAGATTGGAGAGCTGCGAAAACATGCAGGAGTATGTAGATAAAATTTTAAGTCTTACAAATAAACTAAATGGGATTGTATTTGGGATTTTTAAAATCAACTAAACTCAAGTAAGTAAAGAAGTAATTGGAATTTTTTCAATTCAAAGATATGGTTTGAAGTTTCTCAGAAAAAAACTCCACTTTACATTTTTCGTGTTTCGGATGAATTCGAACCTTCCTCGTCGGTGCCCGGCTCGAATCCTTAGGCAGAGACGCTATCGATTACGCCCTTGAGGCGATGAGAATTTCGAAGTTGAAACTTCATCACTTATTTATTTTTACTTAAGTTGAATTTTTCCACTCATTAGACTCCATATTGTGGAAATGTTTTTACATTATATGGGATTTTATTGCATTAAATTTCTAGACAATACTTTGTGTGAATTCATAGAATGGGGAACATTTCTATTCTAATTAACATCCAAAGTCACGATTGTATAGTCATTATTGATTGTTTCCATTCAATGTGAAATCAATGACTGACACTTGGTCAATTTGTAATCCTATATGTATTAACAATAGACTACATTAAGGGAATTTAAATTTATTTGGGGATTTTTGAGATCAATTAAATGCGATTATCAACTAAATGCGATTGGTTTTCCGATGTCTAACGAATGGACTGGTGCTATTTTATTGGCTGGTCTAACTGACAACTACAAACCTTTCATAATGGGGATCGAAGCAGCTGAAACTGAAGTTAAATCGGATCGTATTGTAGCGAATCTTTTACACTCAGTTAGTGCAAATTCATCTGGTGAAGCGTTTTTTTGGAAAGAAAAAATTTAAACAAACGTTTAGATTCCAAAAGAAAAAAAAGTGTTATAATTGTGCATCTCCAGATCATTTCAGCAATGTGTGTCATGTTCAAATTAAAAGGAACAATAAACCAGAAACGACACAAGGTAGTGCAAAAAATCCATTTTCAGCATTTCTGTGTGAGTCAGATATTAATAGTTGGTACATAGATTCGGGTGCTTCAAACCATATGACGCCGAATTTGTGCTTGCTCAATGGAATAAAACCAACAAAAACAAATAATATTGTTAGTGCAAACAACGAAAAAATGGCTGTAAACAATGCAGGGTGCAGGACCCTTAAATTAAATGCTACTAAAAAAAATGTAGAAAATATTCTACACGTGCTGGACTTGCAAATTTGTTATCCGTCAGTTGAAAAAGACAATACTGTTGTGTTTAATAAAATGAATGGTTGCACAATTTTTAATAAAAATAAAGAAGTGATAGCGAAATGTTTACCAGAAAATGGTGTGTATAAATTTCATGCAAATTCAGAAAAATGTTTGGTTTCGTATAACAATGAAAATGGTGCGTTGTTATGGCACCGTAGATTGGGTCACATGAATTATCAGAGCATGTGTAAAATGAGAGATGGTGCGGTTAAAGGAATACAATTTTCAGGTGAAGTGATTGACATAAAAAGCTGTGAATCATGTGCTGCTGGAAAGCAATGTCGTCAACCGTTTAAGGCTAAAACAGAATTGTCAACTACAACATTGGAGTTAATTCATTCCGACCTTGTCGGACCAATGGAAAGCATATCTATCGGAAAGGCTAAGTATCTGTTAACATTTATTGATGATTACTGTCATAAAATAGTTTGTTATTTTTACATAGCAACAAAGAAGTTTTTGATAAGTTTGTAGAATTCAAAGCAAACGTGGAAAATCGAACTGGATGCAAAGTCAAGGCCTTCCGAACAGATAACGGTACGGAATATGTTACAAATCATTTTGGAAAGTATTTAAAGGCAAACGGAATACAGCATCAGTTGACCACACCGTATACTCCACAACAAAATCGTGTGGCGGAGAGGTTTAACCGAACATTAATTGAGAAAGCCAGATGTTTATTGCATGATGCTGATCTTCCAAAGACATATTGGGCTGAAGCTGTTAATATGGCAGCATATCTTGTAAATCTTTCTGTAGGAACACATACTGAAAATAAAACACCTGAAGAGATTTGGTCAGGTAACAAAGTAGATTTATCGCATATTAAAGTTCTTCGTTCGTAGGTAATGGTGCATATACCAAAAGAAAAGCGAAAAAAACTGGTTTATAAATCTAAAAAATTAATATTCGTTGGTTATGAAGGCTCTGGTTTTCGATGCATTGACAAGAAAACGAGCAAAATAACCATTAGTTGAGACGTAATATTCCATGAGCAAATGAATAGTGGAAATGATATTGTCAATATCGATTCAGTGAGGGATGTTGAAGATAATGATAATAATGCAAGTATTCATACTGGAATTGATACTAGTGTTTTAGAGGAGTTTAAAGATGAAACAGTGGCTGATGATTCAAAAGATGAAGATTATGCTACTGATGAAACAATCATTGAACCCGTTCGATCACCCATGGAGATCCCAAACTGGAGACCCACAAGATCCAAAACTAGAAATGGTAATGTATTCAATTTATTAAATGTTGCATTGTTTATTGATCCATTAACAGTAGGGAAAATAGTAGAGATTCTGTAAAATGGCAGGATGCTATGCAAGAAAAAATTAATGCACATGATACTAATAACACTTGGTCACTAGTGGATCTTCCTCCTGGAAAACTCCTCCTGGAAGAGATGATAAGGGTGATGTTATCAGATTTATAGCATGTATAGTAGCCAAAGGATGTAGTCAAAAATTTGGAGTGGGCTCCAATGAAACTTACTCCTCAGTAGTAAAATATACGTCGATTCGATTTCTCGTAGCATTAGCCGCAAAATGGGAAATGAAAATACATCAAATGGATGTCATTACTGCATTTCTTCAAGGAGGAGATATATATGGAGCAACTGGAAGAATTCAATGACGGAACTCAAATGGTTTGCAAACTAAACAGAACCCTATATGGATTGAAGCAAGCAGGGCGTATATGGAACCTTAAATTAGATGCAGCTTTAAGGGAATATGGCTTAACAAGATGCAAGACTGATCCATGTATCTATCACAAAGGTAATATTAAACTAATTGTTGCCATTTATGTTGATGATCTTTTATTCTTTTATACAGATGAAATAGAATTAAATAAATTAAAGACGTTCTTGATAAAACATTCAAAGGCAGATAAAAAACTGAGTCCACAACTGGAAATGTAAACAACTACAATATCGAACAACCAGTTTCAGTCCCAATCGAAGAAGAAATTTTAATATTACTGGGGATAATCTTATTAAAATTATAGAATTTGCTATTTTCATTTATAAACAACATGTCAAGAATGTGAAGAAGTATAACAACAACTCATCAACGGTTTGAAAGTTAAATCTTAATTTAAGTAAATATAAACATTGTTTAATTTTTAATTGATTTTATTTCTTTGTTGTTATATACATTATACATACATTGTTGAATTATAATTTCAAAATTTCAATGCTTCTTGTTAAGCTAGTAATTTCGTTTAATGTTTTATTTTTAAAAGAATACTATAGTTATAAATAAAAGGTGAGGGTATTGAAATATACACATACAAATTATTATGTAGAGCCACTATAGAATAATTTGCTTATCTGTAGATTAATTTGCTTACCAAGTTTGTTTGTTAAACGATAAATTACGGCGCGAGAGGTGAAATTCGTGGACCGTCGTAAGACTAATATATATGTTATGGTTAATAAAGTTAGTTCTCTCTTGAAATTCAACCAACACAGGTTTTAATTATATCTATGTATAATCTAATCCAATACATCACTAATCTCAACATAACTACATAACATTAACCATAAATCGAGCCATCTTGAGCTATCGTTATTTTCCCGTACAAAACGAAAATATTCACAAAATATACAGGAGATCCTCAACCCGTTGAACCATTTGCCTTAAATTTTAGCACGGTGCATGTTATGATCTCCTCTTTCATTTGATGTATCATTCGCCAAAATTGCCAACCACTTGTTTTCCAGACTTTCTAAAACCAAAGGCTTACCTAACATCCATGTAGTCAAAATAATCCAACATAAGGCGATAACTACCTAACGCTGGCCGTAAATCGAGAAATCTTGAGCCACCGCCATTTCCAAACAAAACGAAAATAACCACAAAATATGCAGGCGTTCCTAGACTCGTTCGATTTGGCTCAAATAAAAATGAAAAAAATTGCTGGCAGGAATCTCTAGATATCCTGAATATATATAATCGAAATTAGTCAAAATACGGCACTTGCTACGTAAAACTGGCCATAAATCAAGAGTAACAAATTCTTTCATACAAAACGAAAATATGCTGAAATTCCTAGATTCGTTGTTTGATTAAGCTCAAACTATAGCACGCTGAATATTTTGGACCCACCTGTCAGTTTATATGTCGCTCGCCGAAATTTGCTACTACTCATTTTTCTCGAAAAATAAGGTAAGGAATATGCTTTGCATATTTAGCGAAATTTTTGTCCCCTTTGCATATTTCGCGAAATTTTTGTCCAAAACAAAATATGCAAAAATATGCTGGCAGGAATCTCTATAGATAAATACACAAGTTTATAAATTTTGATCTTTTTTTGTCTCCCTGACTAAAACCCAACTTTTCTTGTGGACTTTGATCTGCTGAACACGAATATCATATTAATTTTTTTTAGGTTAGCTCTTATTTTTGATATATTCGCGAATAACCAATTTTTTCGGTGAAAAAAAAAGGTTATTTCGGTTTTTGGAGCGGATATTTTACAAAACAAACAAATTCAATGTATTAATATAAGAGGTGCATAGTAAAGATGCTAAAAAACATTTTGAGCTATTTTTGCAAAAATCTATCAACGATTCTGGAAGTAACATTCGATTAAAGTTGAAAAAAAAAACAAAAAGTTATGTTTTTTTTAATTTTTCCATATATAACCTCATAAATTTTGATTTGACAATGATTGTAAATTTTTTTAATTTCTTGGAGCCCGTGGTAAATTAAATTCTCTTTCTTATAAGTAAAAAAAAAAAAAAAAAAAAAACACGATAAAAAACAATAAAAATATTTCTCCTATTACTATTCCCCCTTTTAGTTCTTCTTGTACTAACAATATTTCACCACTTATAATTCCTTTATACTTGTTCACAATATTACTTACAATAACTTTCTACTTATAACACTGTTAATTTTAACTCGCCTATATCACTGCTAATATTTTTATACTTTTTGTATCGCTAATAATTTTATACTAATCCTATCCTCAGAAAACACCTCTTATATATACTATATGAAAAAGCCTCGATACTTCTGTAATGTTCTAGAACACACCCTTTTTTTTCCTTCCTTTATCAACAATAAGACGATCTTCAAATATTGACACCTAGGTGTGAAATCTATTCTTTTCAATTGTTTTATTTACCAATTTTTATTTCGTTAACCAATCCTTATTCGATAAAACAAATACTTCCTATTAAATGTTTACTTTGGTTACGTTGATTTGGTTTTATTGATTTTTACATTTCTTTTAGAAGAATTTTCTCGAAGATAATTCTCTAACGAGAATTTTCTTGAAGATTTTCTATTGTTGTGTTCTATCGTCTTCCATAATCGTCACAATATATAAGTTGTTATACAGATTTTCGAATAAAAACTGCGAGCTATTTTGAGTGTTCCTTATTTCAACCGCGTTTATGTATTTTTCCTTTTCTTTTTGTGTCGCATCGTAAATAATATTTTACAATTTCAGTCGTTCACAAACATCAGTTAAGAATTCTTTTAATATAGTAAAGTGTAAAGTTAAATTTATTTAAATGGCGTCTCAAGAAGTTTCAAGTGTAAAAATAATCCAAATTTATTTTGTTTTATTTGTGGAATTTGCATAATGCATCCTGCTGAAAAAATCACTCCATATATAAGAATTGCATCCCTTCATTACTTTGGCATAAAATTGAATGAAAATAAACCGTGGATTTCGATAAATAGTTATGTCAATTGCAACTTAACACATTCAAAATGGTACAATAGAGAACATGTCCATTTAACGTTGTGTTGCGCCCATGTTTTGGCCATAACTCAAACAACTGCAATTTTAACTCAAAAATGTTGCAGAATTTAAATTATTCTTAGTAAAAAATTTTTTCCCAAATTTTGAGTTTTGACTTTTTTTGGGAAAACCTGAATAACTTGGTGCAACTGCAACGTGCAAATTCGTGTTTTTTAATTTAAAAAAAAGGATATTGAATTAACTATAGGCTCCAAGAAATTAAAAAAAATTACAATCATTGTTTGTTCAAAATTTTATGGCGTTGAATATGAAAAATTAAAAAAAATCATAAATTTTTGATTTTTTTTCAACTTTTTTCAAGTGTATCTCCAAAATCCTTGATGGATTTTTACAAGAAAACGCTCAAAATGTTTGTTAGCATCTTTGCCATGCAATTGTTTGTTTTGTAAAATATGCGATCCAAAAACCGGGATAACCCTTTCGTTCACCGAAAAAATTATTCGCGAATATCTCAAAAACAAGAGCTAAACTAAAAAAATGAATATGATATTCGTTTTCAGCAGGTCAAAATCTGTGGCGAACACTAGTAATTTAATTTTAACAGGTTTCTTTCCTTTTTATTAATTTTTTAAAAAATCTAAGAACTCATAGGAATTAAAACAATCAGATTTATATAAAAATTTATAAACGGTGGTTTGCACAAAATATCTTTTGAAATTTTATGTATTCTTAAAATTGTAATTTATTGTTAATAAAAATAAAGGAACAAAGTGAATTAAATGTGGATGTTCTGAGGTGCTATTTAATTAATTCGAATCACAAAATCTAGTGAATTGAAACTAAAAGGAAATTTTAGTTTTGGCTAAGAATTTGAACAAAAGTTTATCTAAGACCAAATTTATTTTAAAAATTCTTAATTTTAAATCGGTAGAAATTTGTTATAATTAAAATATCAAACTGAAATGGTTCTATACAAATAAAGTATAAAAATGTTATAAAAGTATTTATTTGATTGCTTTGGACAATTATTTAGAAATGCAATATTCGTTGAACACATAAATCAGTTTATTTGTGTTGGTGAGATGGTGATTTTGTATTAAACATATTGTAACGTTTCTTCGCCGAGTTACAATTATTTAGTTCGATTACTAAATCAGGAAACTAAAACACAATGGATTTTCTAAACGTTATAATTTTATTCGTTCAAGATTTTATAAAAATATTCCTTCTACTACTATTCCCTTTAATTGTTCTTGTACTAACAATAATTCACCACTTATAATTCTGTTACAATTTTTCACAATATCACTTACAATAATTTCTACTTATAACACTGTTAATCACTGCTAAATTTTATACTCGCTAACAATTTTATGCTACCTTTATCCTCGAACAACACCTCTTATATATACTACATGAAATAGCCTCGATAGTACTATAATATTCTAGATAGATCACAACCTTTTTTTCCTTCCTTTATCAACATAAACATAATAAGACGATCTTCAAATATTGACACCTAGGTGTGAAATCTACTCTTTTTAATTTGTTGATTTATACCTATTCTCTAATAGATTTACTTTACTTAACTTTAGTAAACGTAAATACTTTGGTTACGTTGATTTGGTTTTATTGATTTTTATATTTCTTTTGTAGAACTATTTTCTCTAACGAGTATTTTCTTGAAAGATGTTCTATTGTTGTTGTGTTCTATCGTCTTCCTCGTCACAATATATTATAATTTTTGTGGACAAAAAATAATTATAATAGTAATATAGCATACAAAAATATTTGACTAGCAAATAATAATGATATAGTTATTAAGATAATATTATTTGAAGTGATTTTAATCGGAGATAAATCAATTATTGGCAACATTCCTTTTGAAATAACAAAATAACAACTAAACTGGAGTCAACAAACATTTAAGCATCCACCTTCCGAAGATCTATTGAAACTCAACTTATATTCAATAATATAGCTACTGTTCAACTTCCACAAGGATTTATTCTAACAGCTATAAATCCACAAGAAAAGTTGGGTTTTATTTAGGGAGATTTTTTTTGTAAACTAGTGATATCTATGTTATCAAAATACGACGCTTGCTACGTAGAACTGGCCATAAATCAACAGTAACAAATTTTACATACAAAACGAAAATATGCTGTCATTCCTAGACCCGTTGCTCGGCTAAGCTCAAACTTCAGCACGCTGAATATTTTGGACCCTCCTGTCAGTTTATATGTCACTCGCCGAGATTTGCTACTACTCATTTTCCTCGAGAAAAAAAAGAGGTTAGGCTATTTTTGTCCAAAAAAAATGAAAAAATATGCTGGCCGGAATCTCTAGGTACCCATACAATCAAAATTAGTCAAAATACGGCACTTGCTACGTTAAACTGGCCATAAATCGACATTAACAAATTTTGCATACAAAACGAAAATATGCTGCCATTCCTAGACCCGTTGCTCGATTAAGCACAAACTTCAACACGCTGAATATTTTGGGCCCACCTCTCAGTTTATATGTCACTCGCCAAGATTTATTACTACTAATTTTTAAACTCTAACACTGGCCATAAATCGAGAAATGATTTGATGTGTGATTCGCCAAAATTTCGTTTACAGGCTTTCTAAATTCAAATTCTAACTAATTCCTTGCCGATTTTGTAATTTTTTTCCTTTTTTTTCAACCAAGAAATAGAGAAAGATGCTGAAAGGAAGCTCTAGACATCCATGTAGTCAAAATTCCCCAAAATAAGGCGATAATTAGCTGACACTAGCTATAATTCGAGAAATCTTCAGCCACCGCCATTTTCCCATACAAAACGAAAATATCCACAAAATATGCAGGTATTCCTAGACCCGTTATTCGTTTTGGCTCAAACTTAAGCACGGTGCATGTTTTAGTCCCCTCTTTCATTTAAGATGATATTCGCCATATTTGGTTTGCCACGTTTGCCAGGCTTTCTAAAACCAAACCTCTTCACCGATTCGCCGATTTTACGAATTTTTTCTCAACCAAAAACAATAAAAAACGCTGTAATGAAGCTCTGGACATTCATGTAATCCAAATTCTTTAAAATAAAATGAATAATACTTGCTCTCGGCAAACTGATGGAGTGTAGGTTCCAGTGAAAAAATTCAGTTTATTAATAAATGTGGTTAACATTTTCATTAAAGGTATGGATATGGGGTTAGTGGTGTGAAATATGCTGAGTAGCTGTTTATATATAGTAGCTCCAATTATTTCAAGTTTTGGTAAGGAATTTTGATAAAAACCATGATAACGGTAAGGTTTGATGCAGTGAGCTCAGTAACAGTTGAATCTACAACAATTAAACACACAAAGGTGCAGTAATATTACTTCTAACCAACAATACGTTGTAAATAAAAAACAATTAATATTTGTGTAATTTGCTTTAATCCATTTGTTTAATATAATTGTACAAGAAGCAACATTTTGTTTTTTATATATTTATAGTAATAATTATTTTTTTTGTTTTTCGATTAATCTCATTTTATTTATTTTAAAAATTTCATACGATTAATTATTTTATTATTCTTTTCATTTGTGATTTGTTTGTTTCTAAATTAAAACAAGCGTTTTTTTAATTTATACAAATTTTCTTTTTTTTTTTTGTTGTATGAAATAATTATTTTTTTTGTTTTGCATTTATTTTATCTATTATTATTTTTTCTTTAAATTTAATTGTTTTAAATTTTGTGTTTTTTGTTAATATTTTAATTTTTTTTTTATATTTAGTTACAGAACGTCTTAAGAGTATTATACTTTATAATTTATACTAAATTTTCAAATATTATAACAAATTTTTATACTTAATTTAAATTTTTAATATAATTAATATTATGTTTTATATTCATAATTTTTGGTTTTATTAAATAATTTCTCAATTAGAAAATTAAAAGAAAAATAAATTTAAGCCTTTTAGCTTTTTTGTTTCGTTTTTTGTTTGTATATATGTGTGTGTTGAGATTTATCTTTTTTTTTCATTCGCTTAATATTAAGATTTGAATTAACTTACTATAAATTAAATAATTTAGTTTAAATTAATTACTTGATTATATTTACAAAATAATTTATTAGTTTTAAGATTTTATTAAGGAGGTTAAAAAAATATAAGAGAAAATGTTGGATGTGAAAGTTTTAGGATAGGGTTTAAGATTTGTGTAAGATGTTGTGTTTTTGTGTGGCTCTGACTAATTTAGGCTGAGATCTATTTGTATATTGATGGAATGATGTTTAAAAAATTCATTGAATTTTTTAGTAATTTTAAAAGATCACAGTTCGAACTTGAAAAAGATATCAAATTGTCGTAAAGAATTGAATTGGATAGATGCGTCGATATTTTAAAACTGACTGACTGACTGCAAATACTGCTTCTCATAGAAAATCTTCTTAAGAGATATGACATATGAAAGATCTAAATCAAGTTCATTTTACAAAAATTCTTTGGTGTTGCTCGCGAGTTATTTATTGGATGATATTTTCTTGCAGAATAAAGTACGTTGGTGATGGGTTATTAACCGCCCGCAACCTCCGAGTCTTGGTCTGACTGCTAACCGTCTAACCATTCGCTTATCCGCTCCTTATGTTACATTAGTAAAGATGGTAGAAAGAAGGTTTACTAAATGAGAGATACAGTCGTTCATCAAAGTAATTCAATTCATTAAGACTTTTCAATAATTAATTCAATAAACTCCTAAATTAATAATCGTGTAGAAGTGCAGTGTACTTTTGTTTGTTTTAAATTAAATAAAAACAACCTTTAACAAATAATATTAAATAACAAAAATTATAATTAAGTTTAAAAAATTAGCAATAAATTCAACTATTATAATTATTCAATTTGATTCGTTTGTTTATAATTAATACTTTGGTTTAGTTTATTAAAACTTCAGTTGTTTTTGTTCTTAAAAAATAAAAAAAAAAATAATAATATTAATTAAAAAATACGAAACTAATTACTACTTCGTTTGAGGTTGATTAATGGCATTATGTTATTAAATGAAATAATAATATTTACTCTTCAAAGGCCCGAATGCTTATTTTAATTTAAAAACAAAAATATGTATTTAAAAAAAAACAATTAATAGTAAAAGTGTAAAATTTGTTTGGGAAATCTTGTTGTTTGATTGTATTGCTTCCATTAACTGTGTTTGAAACGATTAAGTTAGTGACTTGTAGGTACCTAATGTGTGTCTTGCTTTCTTCGTTGATGTATTGTGAGAAAAATTTTCCAAACTACCCAAAAAGTACCGATTTTAGAAGTCACATTCGATTTTTAAATTCGTTTTTCATATTGAATGTGTTCATATTGAGGACATATATCGCAAAAATTTAAAATATAGAGGGTGAGCCAAAAACTTGAAAAATCACACTTTCGAACACAAAGCTATAAGTTTAGTTTTTATTTTTTGCACTTAAATGTGTTGTGTAATACGAAGTACATACTCAAATAGAGACACAACAAAAAAATGAAACAAATTGCTCCTGTTAGACTACAAAGAATAATGTTTGATATTCGAAAATTTTAAATGATTAGAATCAAATGTGAACCATAAAACAATTAAGTGAGTCAGTATACCATCTACCAGAATACAATGGAGGTTGCTCAACACAATTGTTCAACAAATCTCAAAACAGTTAAGTCAATATACAGAAAAACGGCCAGAGCAGTTAGAGCTGTAATGAAGCTAAACTTGTAAATTTCTGCACAGAAAATAGAAGTTTACTAATAACTTAGAGCAAATTGCGGCTACAAATATCCGCAATGGAAATCTCAAGAAAATTAGTAGATTATAGAAAATTATTCTTTTTTTGCACCAACAAAATATAGTTATGACAAGAAAAACTAAAATCTAATTTTTTAAAGAAAACGAAAATTATAAATTTTCATCATAGTAGGCAGGCGGTTTTTATACAAATTTGTTTGAATTTATCGTAAATATTTGTTTTTATGAAAACTAACATTGTTGTCATGGTTTGTTATTTTTTAGTCCCTAGGGAGTAAAAATTGCAATCCGTTCCCGCAAATAAGGGTTTGGAAATGAACTTTATTTATAATTCGTGCAAAATAGTAGATTATACACCAACGGAGAGAAGTGTATGTTTTTCTCCTGTTGTGTATCGTTGCCAATTCAATTTTTTGTGTGCGTTTTATTTCGAACATTATTATGAGCAACGTGTAAAGAAAACATTAACCTACGTGACTGACCGTAAATTAGAAGAATTTCCGTTAACCTATGATTAAAGGTAAATTAATAAAAAGGTTTGGGGCGCTGGTCAGGAAGGTTTCTGTTCTTCCAATATAGAAAATTTTTTTCCATTTCGTTATTTGGCAGTAACTTACACCAACAAAGACTTCACTATTCGTTTATGTATACGAGAAATGCTGTCCCTATAACCGGACAGTAAAACAAGTCAAATATCAAAAATAATGAGTTTGATATTAATACGATAAATTATTCAGTGACTTCAATTGATTGCAACGAGTTTGAGAAATCAGTGTCGTGGATAAGTTTTTACTGATTTTTAATTTTTAATCAATCCCGTGAACTCCAGTCCCTACTGTTGACATAAGAGTTAATGTGAGATATCACATACCAGTAGGAACAGCAGTGAGATATCACTAGCTAAGATGATATCTTAGGGTGATTGGACTCTATTGAATCAACAACATTAGCCTCAATTTTAGTTATGGCATGTTCTTTGATGATCGTACTCTATTGATTGCTAAAAAGCGACCCTTCATATAACTATAACTGGGTTTTGATCCTTGCAATTCCTATTACACAACACATTTTATTTAAAATAAAACAAAATGCAATTCCCTCAATATTAACACATTCCAAATGAAAAAAAATATAAAATTCAAATGTGACTACCAAAATCGGTACTTTTTGGTTGGTTTGAGAGTTTTCCACCACTGTGGAAACATAAAATATTGATAAATAGAGAGATACTTTTGATTAACGAGAAACATCACGACTTTAAATTATTTTTTTAAATCCACCACCAATAAACATTGCCGAAAATAAAATGTTGCTGTATTTTGAATTTGACAAACTTAAAACTGATGCAATTCGTATTCTGATTGACCCAAAATGTCAACATTTAAACCATAACATTTTTGGTGCCGGCATTTTTTGAAAAATTTTTAAGTATATAATTTGAGAACTGAGTGGTCCGAAAGATTTATGGAAATTCGAACCAAGGGTAACTTTTAAATAACATGGCAAGAGAATGGCTAGTGTGATAATATTGCCCTATTGAAAAAATACACAGCAAATTTTTTGCTTCACTGTTAAAAATACTAAGCAATATAATTTTAAAAGATGGCGCTGATGCCGTAGGTCAAATGAAAGTTCCAACCTCATCCAAAAATATGCTAATATTTAAAGATAGCGTTTTTTAGTGTTCTAAAAATATTAATTTTTAAAATTGTGCATCTCAGGTTAAAAAAAATAGTTTTAGCTGTAATTCATGATCCAAACGAACGACACTGAACCCGACCATTTTTAATCGACTTTATACTTGACAAAAAAGTAGCAAAGAGTTTAGTTTGAGAACAGGATGGTCCGAAAGTTTTTTGGAAATTCAAATTCAAGGTAACTTTTAAATAAAATTGCAAGAGAACTGCTTACCGAATATCAATGATTTTATGTGCATTGAAAAGTTAAAATACTGGATTATTGAAGAGTTACACTGTTAAAAATATCAAGAAACAAAATTCGCACTGTTTTCGTAACTCAAGCATTTTTTGAATTTTTTTATGCAATATGAAAGTTACATACAACCTTCTCCTAAAACATGCCAAAAATTTTAGGACAAAGCATGCTTTGGTTCTATAAATATTAATTTTTAAAGATATGCATTGGCACATTTTGAAAATTTATTATCTTTAGAACAAAAACAAGCTCTTTCTTTAAATTTTGCCTTGTTTGAGGGTAAAGTTGGAACTTTTAGTGTCAAGAAAAACAGAACAGTGTAAAGAACAAAAATCAAAAAATGCTTGACCTATGGCGTAATATTTTTAACAGTGTAAGCTGCAAGTGTATTTTTTAGATAGGCCGATAAGCCAGTCAATTACCTTTCCAACACACATAAAACCGTTGATATCAAGAGAGTTCCTTGCCATTTGATTTCAAAGTGACCCTTAATTTGTAACGTTTGATTCGTATAGTTGCATTTAATTCCAAATAAATTGAAATCAAACAACCAAAAAAAAAAATAAACAAAAGAAGGGAAACAAAAAAGAATTAATTTCTATAAAAAAATCTATATAAAAGATGGAAATAACAAAGCTTTTTGTGTTCAAACAAAAATTTTATGAACTCGCTTGTTAATCAACTTGATTCAAGTTCGGAATTAATTCTAGTTACTTCTGGTGACCTAAGAAGAAATATATCATGGCAAGCGGATAAAGATGTTAAATTTAGTTGATCAAAAAAGAATTATGGAATTTATCAACACATTGCAGCATGAATAAAGCAGCACAATGAAATGTTGAAGATGCGTTAGCTTTTCTTACTGATATCCTAATATTTGAAGCTCCTGAAAGAAACGTTAACAATAGTTGAAAATGCGGATGCGATATTAAGAAATGTTTCAAGTCATAAAGCAGTTCGAGAAGAATATAGTAAAATAGTACGACAACGAAACTTTAAGGAATTCTACTTTTACAATTAAGATTTGGTAGTTCAACCATTGTAAATAATGCATGTGGATTGTTGTTTAATTTATTGGCATTAATAGGCGAATTACTGAATATCAATTTCGAAGATATATTTTCGAAAATGAAAATGCAACCAACATAAAAAAAAGCAAAATATTATTGATTGGGGAAATATGTAAAATTTTTGGAATATAAGGCATGGAAAAATTTTGATAATTCTTTTTGGTTTTGAACCGGCATAACAACAACAACAAATAAAAGAATTAGCTATCAACAAGAAGAAAATTAAGGACAATTTTGGAATTATAAGATTGCAGATATGTAATTAGGTAGAATATAAAAAAAATGTTGTTTTATTTTGTTTAATATAAACCTCAATTTTGTAAAGCTAAAGTCAATTAAATATTTTTGTTAAATTTTTGAATTCATTGTGTGAAATATAATAAAGTGAAAAGATTTTGTAGGAAAACAAGTGAAAAAAAATGAATCTTATGCATGTGGTATAGATGGCAAGGGCCAGTCTCACCACCTAAAAAAATAGCATAGCGCACAGTATTAGACGTTACAAATATCAATTTCCAGGAATCTTTCAGACCACCCTGTTCTCAAATTAAACACTTACAACTGTTTTTAATAACACACTTATTTTCTATTTAACCCCGGTTCAGCGTCGGTCATCCAGATCACGAATTTCATCTAGAACTAAAATCTTTGACTTTAGATGCACATAGAACAAACAAAAATGCTATCGTTAAATGTTGGCGTGTTTTTGGGTAAGGTTGAAACTTTCATATTGTATAAAAAATAAAACTTATAAAAATGCTTGATCTGCTGCATCAGCGCTATATTTAAATATTTTTAACAGCGCAACCAAAATATTACTATGTATTTTTCAATGCCCCTTTAACCTTTGCAACACGGGTAAAACAATTTATATCGAGTGAGTCATTCTCTTGCAATTTGATTTCAAAGTTAATATGAATTTCAATTTCCAGAAATCTGTCATACCACCTTGTTCCGGCATTTCACGTAAGCCTGACAGGTAAAAAATTTTGATGTTTCCGATTTTAGTAATATTTGATTATGTATATGTCTTCGATCCAGATACAAAATATTTTTACAGGATAAAGTCCGGTTAACGGGTTAGAGGTTTTTAAAAATTGGAGAAAACGGCAGGTATGGATGGCTACTTTGAATCCTCTTACCCAAATTTCAAAAGTTACAATAAAATTATAAAAAGGAGTCGAACTTCAACTTATATTATACTTCATTTAATGAGCTTTTTAAAAACATTTTCGAATTTTGAATTTTTTTTTTTTTTTAAATATATGAATCTTAAAATTTGAATTTCACAAAGTTAGACCAATTAAATTTTTTTCCTAAAACCTATCCCCACCGTAGGGCGGCAATCGATAGGATTTAAAACGTTAACTGGTGTAGCTGCTAAACGACTTCTAAACCCATAACTTGGCAATGATTATCTACTAATTATTTATTTTTAGAAAAAAATTTAAATGATTTAACTTTGTGAAATTCAAATATATTTTTAAAGATTTCATAAGCCGAAAATGTATTTAAAAAGAGCATGAAATGAAGTAAAAGTTCGACTGCTTTATTTATTTTACTCTAACCTTTTAAAAGTGGGTAAGGGAATGTGAAGTATAGGATATCTGCCTTTTAGTCAACTTTTTAAAGACTCTCGCTCGTTAATCAGACTTTATACTGTAAAATCATTTTTTGTCTGGATCAAGGACATATATTGGTATAACGTAATCAAAAATATTACTAAAATCGGCACAATGAAAATTTTAACCTGTCCACTTTACGTGGAATGCCCTCACTTTAAAATGCTTAAAAAAAACAAGGTTTTTTTTATTTCATCTATACTAATACTACTTATATGCCCAGTATGAAAGAGATCAAAAATGGTTGGCTTCAGCGTCAGTCGTCCAAAAAATATATAGTTTTATCAAAGGTCATATGATCTTAACTTTAAATATCAATCCAATTTTTTTGTCTAGCACGCATTTTGTCAAATATTATATTACCATTGTTTCAACAGTGCCAAGAATTTTATTTCATAGTCAAAGGAAAACAATACATTAAATAAACAACAATTTAAAATAAAATGTCAAAAATTCGAGGTAATTAATTTACATTTAGAAATAGTTGGGATAAAGGGAATAAGCAAGGCTGATTTGTATATCAAATATATTATAGTTTTCATGATATCACGTTATTGTATCATAAAATGGCATATATATATTTTTTTATTTATTTGCTATTATTTTTGTTTTAGATCGTTTTGTATTATTTATTTAAAGCTAGATACTTGTTTTGCTTAATATTTTTGTGTTTATAGTTTGCTGGTTTTTATTTGGATGACTAGATAATTTGTTTTTAATAATTTATATTAATAATAATAATAATAATTTATTTATATATTTAAAATGTTCGAATTAATCATAATTCGTTTAATATAATTTCTATAAATTCAAAATGAAATATATTCAATTAGTTTTTATTTAATTAAAAATTAAATTGATTTCATAATAAACAGGGGAGGGAAGTGGAAGAGTACAAATAAATAATTGTTTTTATATAAAAATTTAACAAAATTTTAATAGTAATTTAAAATGAAATAATAAATTTGATGTTTTGTTTTATTTTTCTGATCACTGCAAAGCCGCTTTTTTCAAATTTTATATTTATAAAATAAATTTTTATTATTTTATAATTATTGATCTTAGTCTTTGTTTTTATATATTTATATATTATTTTCGTTCAACATTCAACATTTTGAGATCTTATTGGTTTTTTTTGTTTGGTTTGTTTTTACAAATTGATTTAGTTTTGTTTTTGTTTCTAAATTTTACATTCATAATAATAATAATAATACTAAATTCTATTATATTACATTTATTACAAAATATTATTATTTTTATTTTTATTATGTTTTAAATTTTCGTTTTTGGTTTGTTAATCAATTTTGTATTAGTTATTTTGAATAAATTAATTTAAGCATAAGATTCGCTTAATTGTTCGAAGAAATATTCAAAATTAGGATCGTTTATTCCGGGAATAGTTGAGGGGCTGCTTGGGGGTATTGCTACGTTCCTGTATTGTTGTTGAAATGTTGATAATATATCGCGTATCTTTGCAATGATCTCTTGAACTCAGGCATTCGATTCCTGAAAATATATATAAATTTGTAATTTTAAAATAATTCAAGTTTTTTGTTTTTTTGTTTTATTTTAAACATTTGAACTGTTTTGCTATTATGAATGTGAAACAACTAAATGTTTTTTGATTTAAATTATTCTTGTGAAAACTATTTAATCAATTTAAGTAAACAAATTTTTTTTAAAAAAGTCAAAAGGATTGCAGTAAAATTTTGTTAGTAAATTTTGATCTCATTTTGAGGAATATAGAGTGCAAAGATAGGTTAGTTATAAATTTAAAAATAAATCATTCTTTACAATCATTTCACAGATTTTATAAACTAATTTAAAATTAAACTTGCGGACAATTAATAGTTAAGCTACAGTTTTTTGTTTAATTTTAAATAATATATTATCTTAAAGTATTGTAGAAATTCTACTTTTTATTTTATTTTATATTTTAATAAATGTAAAATATAATATATATTAAAATCTAATAAAATAAAGTTTATAAACAGGTATATGTTAAAAATATATAAAAAAATAAAGCTTTTTGAGTTGCAGTAATACTATTTATTACCAATGATTGATTATAAATTTTCATTTGATAGATTTTTATTGGATTCATTTAAAAGTTATGGATACATAATCGAGGTGATAAGAAAGATATGAATTATAAAGCTTAGTCAGTGGAAATAAATATTATTTATTGTGCAAGTAACAGTAGGAATTTGTATATATTCGTGACAAAAGGCTTGGACGAAAGATCATTCTCGAAGTTAAAGTAAATAATAGCAAATCATTATGAGAAATGACCAATGAAGATTTTATCAATTCTCTCTAATGAAAGTGATATTTTGGAGGAAAGTCGAGAAAATCATAGATAAATTCGTGACACACCAATTTATAACTAAAAAAGAAATAGCTAATGACTAGCAAATTTTGTCAGAGCCAAGATGTCGTGCGACCTGTGCCGAATATCAATAAAACTAAGCCCAATGAAATAGTTAAGTTTCTTACGGAACCAGTAAGATATTAGGAAGTCTCCTTTTGAGAAAGAAGATACAAGAATCAAAGATCGAGACCAAAAGAAGGACTAGACAAAAATTTAGAGTTCAGTTCAAGGGAAAAAAAGGATGTAAGGAGTGTAGGAAAGGCTTGCCACAGGAAAATCCAACAATAAGGCCAGGAATACTACCGAGTAAATGAGATATTACATCACTGTTGGTAAAGGTTTAGCCTTGTAACTCAAGGGTGCCGGATTCGATTCCAGACGTAGGCCACTTTTCCTATACAATTTTCAGAGTGTGTGTTTTCAGCCCTGGTCGTTAATTTATCATTCTGAATGTATCGTTCTGAACGGCCAGCATATGTCATCGTGGAGATATTCGAAGATATAGAATTTAAATGGTAAGATGCAATGCTAAACATGTTGATTTGAATCATAAAAAAAGAGCCGTTGTATCAAAGCCATGAAGATAGCAATCCTGGCGCAGAATTATTCCAATAACATAGTACGGACAGAAAATCTAGGAAAGGTCGAGAAGACTCCGATGCTTAAAATCTTGGTTGGAAATATGTATTTGATACCGGTGCATTATAGTAGATAAGCATACAGTCAAATAGCTCGAGGGAGTACTACCGAATGTTAACCTCTGTAAGCATTTACAGATCAGAGAATTGAAGACTACATCCGGTCCCCGACATGAAGGATTAAGATGTTCTAAGATTTCTGGACAGGGAATTGAGAAATTTTTTGTGTTGCTAGTTGGTTAGAACCCAAGAGTAGGAGACCAAGATATACGTCTGGACCTAGATTAATGGTACAGGCTTAAAGTAGTCTAAACAAATTGGGCTGTTCAACCAAAGCAGAAATTTACACTAGGTTTAATAGGAGCAATCTAAAACGATTGACATGATGTTTTAAAGTATGAACCTTCCAGCTAACGATCGTCAGCTCCCGCCACACCATTTCGCCCAAACGGGGTTTCATTTAGAGAGAATCTATTCCAGCGGGCCTGCTCCGTATTCTTCTAACGGCTGCTATAAAAAGAAATTCAGGTTCATAAACAAAATTGATATAAAGAGTAAACCTGAACGCAAACAATTATGTCATCATTCCTAAGGAAGGATCGAGATAAAATAGATATAGATGCCTATTCTTCATAATTCATTGCGACGTTGGATGCGCATTGTAAACGAGATAGTCTCCTTTGCACAAAACGACTACCGAGAATAAACAGAAATCGTCATATAACCAGGCAAAACAGAGATCATGCTGGAAATATATCTACCACCTACAACCTACTGCCCTACAGGTTACCGTGGAACCATCAGTCATATGCTATCACAATGACTCCATCCTGGGTGATGTAAACGCCCACCGTTCAAAATGGCACACTACCTTGACTGTTATTCCTAATAGCAGCTCCTCACCTGACGTGTTACTTGATAGTGCATCCCTACTCAACAGCTCGATTTGGGTAACAAAAACAGCACTACTTTCGGACCATATCTCAATAATGATCTCGATGCAATGGTCAATCACTAAGTGTAAGTCTCCACAACTATTACGTTAATTTTCCAAAAGTGGATTGGGATGCTTTTCTAATCAAATTGAAGAAAAGCTTGGCAAAGCCCGAGTCCCATCCAGTCTCTGCAATAAGGAACGCGTGCTTCGTAATATTGTAAAGAAATCTGCACGTTCATTATTTTAGCAGGTAGCTACCCGGAGATTAGACCTAATTTCCCAACCAAAGCAGCACGTTTGGCGGATCTAAGACATGTTTTGCGGGAAACAGACCCAGCAACCTATAAATACTGGAATTTACAACAAAAATAAAGAAACTGGTTAATGCACATATACATGATAAGTGGACAACAATCATGAAGCGGTTGTCCCAACCCGCCATAAACTAACAACAGATGACTCTAAACAGTTGTAACGACAGCCTATTTCGATTTTTACTCTTAAATAAGAATATTCATATATAAAGAAATTCTCTAATAATTTGCTAATTTATTTCGGTGTCGGCGTTTAAATTAAAATAAATTTCAACAAACATAAAACACTTTCTCAGTTTATTGCTTTGTTGGGTCACTCAATGTCAATTAATAATACATGTTTCTATCTAGATAAATAATAAGAATTTTTTGTTATGTAAAGCGTGGTCATAATATTGTATGTAGCTATAATACGGTTGTTTAAATTTTTAAAAAGTAGAATGGTTGTCTCTAGTTGTAGAGAGGAATATTTTCTCCTTTGAATAGATTTGTTTATTGAGATAATATATGGAAATGATTGACTTGCATTTTATATTGAGATGATGTGAAGTAGTTTTTAATTTGTGCACGATGCAAAAGATGATAAAAAAAAGAAACAAGAGATGAAGAATTTTACTATTTATACTCGATCCAATGTTCGATCGGGTCATTATGTAAATTTAAATCGAAAAAATAAGTTAGTTAGCAATAGTGTTATTGTGCCACAGGTCTTTTAATTGTTTAACTAATTAGTTGTTTAAATTGAATTTGTGAGATTAATTTGCTTTTGAATTAGTTAAATTTTCGTGGAATTTTAATTAAGTTTTTGTGTAATAGATTTGTTAACTGCTGTGATAGATTTATTTCAACAAGAAACGTATATATTTTGTACGAGGCATCAAGCGATAATTTGGAAGGAGAGTACTATAGTTTAAAATAGTGCATTTTGTCTATCTGGACAATTTAGTGAAGATATGATAACAACTGTTGGTTTCAATATAAACAAAATTACAAAGGGGAATGTGACAATCAAAGTTTGGGATATGGGCGGACAACTGTGATTTCGATTCATGTGAAAAAGATCTTGTAATTTTTTCGGCTTATGTTTCATATGTTTGAATATTAATGGATTTTAAATAGATGCTATCAATTTACCGGGATCATCAGATGTAATATTAATGTAAGCTTTTTTTTAATTTGATTTATATAATTTTTGTTTGTTTTAAATTAAATTGTTTTGTTTTGTTATATTCAACCATGATTTGTTTTGGCTAATATACGACATAACTTTGCTATCAACTTGCGCTAGTGTCCGAGAGGCATGTGACCATATTAGCAAATACTTCTCCACGACCAACAACTGGTAAGAAAGACCGAACGAAATCTAAAGTTTTCCACACAAAAATCAACAGCGAGCCACTTCATGGCTTGGAACCGTGAAATACACGAAACATTGGCTATTGAGGTACCAAACAGAAAAATTCTGTGTGATCTTCGACAACATGTTGAAATTCCCTTCCCACTCCAAACAGATATGCGGCAGGTTACAGATTTGCACCAACGTGTTGAAATCTCTCGTAGGGAATAGCTGGGGTAAAGACAAAAAGACAATTATAGTCGCATAATAAATAAAAGGTCGTCTCACCTTAAATTATGCAGCACTGGTCTGGTCGTCGCAACTGTTATCATGAAAAACCTTGAATACTCAAAATGTTGCACTACGTGTCGCAAGCGGATGTCACTTAATGTCAAACCATTTACATAAGGAAACATAAATTCTGCCAGTGACACCGCACAACGATTTGCTGACGTCAATACATCCTAAGTTGCCACAAGAATGACCATCCATGAATGAATATAGTTCATACATAATTGCCCTCTAGGTACATCAAAAATCGTCTGAACATGTAGTACAGTCCAAACCTAGAAGGTCTGACACCACCGCCGTGACTAAACAATGTTATCAAGTGAACCTGAAGGGGCATAAAGTAGTACAAGAAAAATATAGTATTTGATAGCCGACCACCATCCACCCTAGTTGTAATTTAGGCCACACGTGTTTTATCATAATGGACAAGCCTCAAGAAGGCCACTGCTGTCTTAGGCTTAAAAACGATGAAAGATATACGGTAATCGGTGCTACAACAACAACATTAGAATTGATAGAAGAAAATTTGTTTGTGATATGATGTATTTGATTTCTTCGGGGCACCGTTAGTGACGAAATTTATAAAAAATAACTCAATTGTATGTAAATAATTTCATGCTACCTGACTATTAAAATGGGATGCCAGACATTGTTCCAAAAATTAAGAAACAAACATAATTTATGCCAGTACCCGGTACTGTGCCAGTACTGTGTCAGTACCCGTTGCAAATAGTTTACATTTATTTTAAGTGGACGACATCTAGGCGCAATATTAGTTTTGTATAATATTCCAAAAATAACAAGAGGAACAATTTTATTAGAACAGCAAAACACCATCTAGCAAAAGTATGCAACACACAAACTAATAATACTAATAAAGGTTGGTATAAGGTTTCGACTGAAACGAAAATTCACATATTTCAAGGTGGGATATTTTACCATAACTTTCAATAAAATACCAACAAAATTAAATAAATCAAAACCATAGAATAACAATTTACAAAATTCTTAGATAACTAAAAAATAAATAAAATATCAATAAATAAAATTTTAATTCAAATTTTGATCATTGTTATATTCTGATAATCCTTTTCTTCTACGATTAAATCTTCTCACCTTTAAATTGTCAAAATAATGCATAATTTGTTCATAATCCATATCCAAATCGTCTAGGCCGAGACTTTCATTTGGACCCGTTGTTGTAAGTTCACTTTCTGGACTACTTGAAAACATTGGATTTTCAACAACTGTAGCCCGTTTCACTTGATTTGATGGTTTATTGTTCAACCCGGGCGGTGTTATAAAACCACCATTATCATCTGAATTTGATGATGATTCAGATGTGTTTGTATGTATTACATTATTGTGATGTTTATTTAAATTATTTTTATTACGTAATTGTACTTCGCCTAGCCCAATGCCAGAGTCAAGCATAGAATTATTAATAGAAGACCTGTCATCGTTTTCACTTTTTCCCAGTTCAACAGAACATTTTGTCCCTCTTTTAGGTGTATCGGTATCAAATTGGAATGCATTTTTTTGTTGTTGTACTGCAATTTCGACTAATTTTTCAGCCATATGCAGCTCGATCATATCATCGTTGTTAGTATTTTGTTTTTTATTATTATTTTGTGTGGGTGACACAAATGCTAACGGTGGAGGTTTTGGACTTCTAATTGGTTGTACTGGATTTACAAGTCGCGGTGAGTATCCAGCATTTGGAGTATTAACATTAAATAACGCGGCATTTATATGTTGTTGTGTTAAATTTAAATTATGTAAATTTGTAGAAACTTGATTTGCCTGAGATTGATGTGGATTTGTCGACTGTTGATGACTGGGTTGAATGAACATGTGATCTGGGTTAACAGTTGAACGACGTATTGGCTGACCATTACTAGAACTACGATGATGTTTTCCATGATGGTGATGCCGTTTTTGAGGGTGAACTATGGCATCGGGAATAGACTGTGGTAATAGGAACAAACATAAAAACTAATTAAATTAGTTATTACCCTAGAAAGTTAGTAAAACTAAAATTAAAAAATTGTAAGCATCACTAAAAAAATATTTCTTAAATTATAAAACTAAAAATGCATAACATAAAAAAACATTTTCCTTGTTGTCATTTTAAAAATATTAAAATTTAAAAACAAACAGAAAAAAACTTACACGATTAGAATTCCCATTACTGTTATTATTATTACTGCTATTGTTGTTGTTACCATTGCTGTTGTTATTTGAATTAACATTAGCTGTGACACCAACATTCCTATGAGGTGGTACGGGTGGACGATATTCAGTACTATTTTCTTCACTTAACGGCATTCCATGTGGTGGAAGTGGTGGTGGTACATCCTCGTCACTAAAATACAGAAAAATTCTACTCTGATTCCAATTTACATTATGATTTTTTAAACCAAGAATTTTTCATATCCTGATTTCTGTTATAATTATTTTTATTTTGAATTTTTGTGCAATAGAGATTTTTAGTGAAGAAAAGATTTTAATTGTGGAATTTTGTATTCATTTCTATTAAGGATTTATGAGAAATCTTTTCCACACATTAATTTTTACATATCATATCTTTAAAATTACATCTGTTAACTTAGTTTCGTGACGAATTTCCCACAATTTTGATTACTTACATTTGTTTGCTATGACGATCTCGTTTATTATAAGTTGAGGTATCAATTGGATATGCCGATGAGGTAGATGGTAATTGAATATGATTCGGATTATCAAAACTGGTTGCTTGAACAATTGCGTCATCCGGATCAGAATAATTGAGATTCATTGGATTACTTGTTATCCTTACTTTTGAATCTACGAAATTGATATATAAAAAATTCAAAAGATATTTTACTTAATATAAAACTTTAAATATACCTCGTTGATTTTCAATAGCAGAACTACTTTTCGGGTCTTGAGCCAGAGACCGATCCATTGTTGATCTTCCAAGCCATACCCAATCATGAGCGTTCGTTGTTGATTCTCTCATTTTTCTCGGTTCTCGTAACATTCCGAGGTTAGCTGAATAAGCACCATCTTTTGCACCATTACCATATGCAGTACCAATATCAATGGGAAGTGGCCGAAACTTTGATGCATACACAAAACACGATATTACAAATACAACAATCGCAAAACAAAAAGCGGTTAACAAAACATATAATCCTATTTCTAGAGATGACATATCATGTTGCATCGAGTTTTTATGATTGACGTTTAAAGGAGTTAAACCACCACGATGTTGGCGAGCTTGAACTGTTGGTTCATGATTAGAATCATCTTTCAACGGAATTCCAATTAATATATCAGCTAAATCGCTGAAATCTCGTCCTCCTTTTCTCTCACGTCCCGAAAAACCATCATTCTGTACAGTATCGGGTCGATTTGGATTTTCCGTTGTGCTAAAATCAACTTGAACGGAAGCTAAAGCACTAGCCAAAGGTCCTGGTGTTGTTTTTGATCCTTGTTTCGATAATGGAACATTTCTTCGTAATCGACATTCTTCGGACAGTAATAACGTAACACGGAGTAGATCACCATTCCCTTCACCAACTGCGATTACCCGTGGATGGTGAGACGCAAGCATTGGAGCAAACGCAACTACTTCTGTATCTAAACTCTCAACTAATAAGAAATAATCATCAACTGAAATATCTCGTAAAGGTGTTCTAGCTCCATCTGAAAACTCTAAATCAATATCAAGCAAACCTTCTTGGTATTGTGCTGTCAAACGACGGGTAACTGTTGTTTCAGCAATGTATCCATTTTCAATTGCATTATCGGAAGTTATGTTCAATTGCAATCCGGAAACAACTCGAACAATTAATCTTATTATACTAACTTTGTCACTACCAACTCGAATTTCTTTCGAACCAATTACACGTCCTGTTATTGGCGATAGAACCTATAATCCAAACAGAGAAAAAGCATTGCATTTTTAAAATTTACAAAATTATGATAACAAACTGACCTGGACATCTGTTCGTCCCATTGCCCTTCCTTGTAACGTTCGACCTCTTAATGTTGCTATTTTCGGATCAGCTACCCTTAACAAAGGTTGAACCAAATCAGTTACTCTTAACCCTGTTCTACGTGATATTAGATAGCTAACACGTCCGGAATCCTTTTTTTATGGAATGAATGGAATGAAAAGAAAATATAAAAAAAAAAATAATAAAATATAACAACTTTTGTTTTAGTGCGTAATGGAAATTGAGAAAAGTTTGTTTTTAAATTTATTATTTTATTAAAATAATAGAAATTCGTACATAACAATGGTAAAGTTAGTTGAATAAGGGTAATGCATTAAAGAAAATTGATTTTTTTATATTTCGGGTTTGGATTTGATATTCATATTGGAGTATTATTTAGAAATAGGATATGTACAAAAATATTTGAAAATTATTCATGAGTTTTATGTTTTACCTGATCGACTGCTAAAAATCTTGCATAAACTTCGACTGGACTTTGTTGATATCGTGCACGGCATGTTGAACGTTCAGGTCCCACTCCATTAACAAAATCATCGTTATGATGATTCCAACCATATGCCCGTTTACGTCGTTTAGTTTTTCCACCTACATTATTATGATCGTCTGGAATTTTCCATCCTTTTATTTGTGATAATCGAAAATCATTGACAGAAACTTCTAACGGAAATTCTGGCATCCAAACTATGAATTTTGCTCGTCCTTTGTAAGGGCCATATTTGACAATAACTGATGCATTTGAAGAACCTCGAGCTTCGGAGCCATCAACATAAACTGAACTACAAGATGATGAAACCTAGAATTAAAAATTATTACAATATGTATTATTAGTTTTGTAAAAAAATGTAAATGAATTTTTAATCTTCGACACATATAACAATTTCGTGACAACCGTCAAGTATTTCATAGAATGTAGGTGGATGCATACACAAGTTAGTCAAGTTTTCGTTTTTAAAGTAATTTCGATTCTATAAATATCTAGATATCTAGATATCAAATCCATATTGCCGAAACATTGGAGAAATCAGAAACCATTAATGGAGACGTCGATAAGTCATGGTATTTGCTCAAAGATGCTGTTTTAAGCGCTGCTGAGGGAATACTTGGACGACCACAGAACCACTCCCAGAAGCCATGGATGGATCAAGCATGCCTTGATGCTATTCAATACAAAAGAGATTGCTATCTGAAGTGTCAACAAGGACGCAACACCAGGTCCACGAAGGAGAATTATAAACTGGCAAGACAAGCCGTTACAAAGCTATGTAGACGAACGAAGAGAGAATGGTGGAAGAGACGGTGTGAGGAGATTGAAAGCTTCAATAAGGAACATCAATCGCGTAACTTCTTTCAACAGGTTAAAACCTTAAAGAAGGGCCCTCAAACTAGATCGACTGCTATTCAAAACGAAGATGGGGAGCTACAAGTAGACCTTAAAAATATTTTAGATACTTGGGCCGCTTATTTTGAGAATCTTCTCAACTTAAGTGACCAGCAACAAGTCGGGCGACGAGCTAAGCTTATTCGTGCGTCAAAGGTACATGTAGAAGAACCCACCAGAGAGGAATTCGATGCGGCGCTGTCAAAATTAAAATGCAATAAAGCACCTGGTATCGACGATATAACATCCGAAATGATTGTACATGGTGGCGAAACTCTATCCTTAAGATTGTTTGAACTTGTTCAAATGATCTGGAGGACTGAAACCATGCCACAGGACTGGAACACAGCTATGCTGATACCAATCCATAAAAAAGGTAATCTTTTCCTACATTTTGCTATCCAAATTCAATCCTTTTGCTGAACAACTGTTTGGAGAATATCAGTGTGGTTTCCGGCGGGGCCGAGGTACCACCGATGCACTTTTCTCGATAAGGATGATTTTGGAAAAGTGTCGAGAGTTCAACATACCTGTGCACCAACTTTTCATTGATTTCAGGCAGGCCTACGACTCTCTCGAACGAGAGACTCTGCTCTGGTGTCTGCTGGGAATTCCTGGTAAACTGGTATCACTAGCTCTGGTGTCAATGGGAATTCCTGGTAAACTGGTATCACTATGCAAAATGACAGTACAGAACTCTCAATGCTGTGTACGAGTAGAGAACGAAATATCAAAGTTTTTTAAAGTCGACTCCGGTTTAAGACAAGGTGATGCTATCTCTCCTATACTTTTTAATCTAGCCTTGGAATATGTGTGCCGTCAAAAGAAACTACCGACTAATAACAATATCTTGTCAATAAACTCAGTACAGATGATTGCTTACGCTGATGATGTTGTCATCCTCGGCCGAAGTGAAGCTGTTATGAGACTTACAAGTTCGCTTGAGAGGGGTGCTAGGAAAATTGGTCTGCAAATTAACTACAATAAAACCAAACATATGAATGTTGCAAGAGAGGCTGAGAAGAAAGATTTGATGTGCGGCGATGAACGAATTGAGGGAGTTGAATCTTTTAAATATTTGGGATCAATGCTTGACTCAAACAACAGCATACTTACAGATATTAAAGCTCGAACCGCTGCAGGTAATCGAACTTTCTACTCAATTAAACCTCTCCTTGGATCACCGTATGTATCAACTAACACCAAGCTCAAGTTATACAAGACATTGATTAGACCGGTTGTGATGTATGGGTCACAAACGTGGACCCTTACGCAAAATGACGAATCGCATTTATCTGTATTTGAGCGTAAGATCCTACGCTACATTTTTGGTCCACTTAAGACAGACGATGGAGAGTATAGAACCCGGTATAACTTTGAGATCAGAGACCTTCTTGAGGGTCCTGATATAATAGGTTGTATCCGTTCTAATAGGATTGCTTGGTTTGGGCATGTTCTACGAGCCGATTCACAGTCTGGAATGATTAGAAAAATGTACGTTAGTACCCCAGGGAGTGGTAGACCGCGAGGTAGACCACGACTACAATGGGAGACTGACGTAATAAACGACCTTAAAAAAAACGGCTGCCATTGTAATTATGTCGCTGTTGCGAATGACCGTGGTGAATATTCCAAGCTGATTAACCTGGCAACGCTCCTACATGGGCATGAACGCCTTAAAAAAAAAAAAAAAAAAATATCTAGAGCTTCCTACCAGCATATTTTTGCACTTTTTTTGTACAAAAATTATACAATATATTTTACAATATATATATCTATACTATATACTATATAGGCTATACCCTTTTTTTAATCCAAAAAAATGAGTGACATAAAAACTGAAAGGTGGGACCAAAACATGCACCGTGCTGAAGCTGAGCTCAATCGAGCAACGGGTCTAGGAATATTTTCGTTTTGAATGTAAAGTTTGTGATTTTCGATTGATGGCCAGTTTACCGTAGCAAGCGTCGTATTTTGACTAATTTTGAATACATGGATATCTAGAGCTTCCTGCCAGCATATTTTTTCATTGTTTTTTTTGACAAAAATGTGGCAAAATATGGAAGTGGTTAGCCTACCAAAATGAGTGGTCGCAAATCTTGGCGAGTAACATATAAACTGAAAGGTGGGAATCAAAAACATACACCGTGCTGATGTTTGAGCTAAATCTAGCAACGGGTCTAGGAATGGCAGCATATTTTTGTTTTGTATGTAAAATTGTGATATTCGATTAATGGTCAATTTAACGTAACGTGTTAGTGTAGCATACATCAGCTTTTGTTCTTATTATAATTCCTAATCTGATATGTTGTTTATTTTATTGCGATATTCTTTCGTTTAATTTTATAATGATTTAAGTTGAATTGAGCGATTTTGTAAAACAGAACACATCCTAATTTTAGCTACCAAATGTAACCAACGTACAAAGTTAAAAATAAAGTTTTAGTTTTTTAGATTTTTAACTATCCATATTTGTCCATATTTTATTTATTTCAATAATAAATAGATTTTGTAAATTGTAACGACCGGCCCTGAATTAAGAATCAAAACCATCTAAAAATACAACTCCATAGAAATAACTATTATCTTATATATCAACATGAAAATCAAAAGAGAAAACAAAACGAAAAAATTCAAAGGAACTGACTTACCTCAATAATAAACAGTATCATAAAACACGTATCATAAAACTGTCGTCAAAGTATTCTATATAAACTTAACATGTATTTGGATCATGTGATGGCAATGATAAATAATTATTGGACGTAAAGGTGATGAAAGTATAGACAGAAACAAAGATAAAAATTCTCGTCAATAAAACATCGATCAATCAGTTCGAGCGTATTAGTTTTGAAATGTTTTTAAAATGTATCAAATTATTATGTGCTAAAAGTGTTTTAAAGTACATTGTGTAACGACGGACTATTTTCAATTTTTACTCTAAAATAATAGAATTCATATTTAAAGAAATTCGCTAATGATTTATTAATTTATTCTCTTCAATTGTAAAAAGCGTAGGGACATTTGTTTGTACTACTGTGCAAAAACATTTTTTTTTGTTGACGGTATAATTACGTCACTCAATGTCAATTAATAAATGTTTTACATAAATGATTGTTTAATTTGTAAAAAGTGGAATTGTTGTCCGTATTGGTGAAAATTGCTTAATAGAGTGGGAAACAGGAAACCTAATATGTGTATATAAGGGATCAAATTGTTTTGATCAAAGATTAGTTATAAATTTAAATCGAAGATTAGCAATTAATTAAAATTGAACAAATAATATTATTAGGTAAATTTGAAATAAAAAAATTATTATGTAAATTGAAGTCAAAATTAAAAGATAATAAAATAAAGATAAGTACAAAAGTTTATATTGTGCAGATGAAAATTTAAATGTTTATTGTTGTTGGTTCGAATAAAAATAAAACTAAAATTTTGTACTCAGTATATATTTAAAAGTTTGATTCGATCAACGCAAAATGCTGAGAAATACTCCAGATGCATTGAGTAGTTGGCTTACCATTGTGTTGATGGTGGAGTAAAGTTGTTAAATGGCATGAATAATATGGAATGCTTAGCATTTCTGTTCCAATGTTTTTTATTAAAAATTAATCGTCTTGATCTTGCAAAAAGAAAAATATCAACAACAATGCAAACGTAAGATGATGATGCAACGTTAACTCATCTCTGTATAGTTTGGTTAAATGTGGAAACTTTTGGTGAAAAGTTATAGGATGTTTATTGAATATTTCAAGAATTTTGTGATATATTTCATCAATTGCATTACTATTGAACGGACAAGCTGTTTGTTGCATTGGATAAAAGAAATTTGAAGAAGCGGATCAGCAAATAAATTAATGTAAGCCTTTTGTATTTTAATTTATATAATTTTTATTGATTTGTTTTTGTACCGCTAAATTATTTTCTCTGTTAGCTAATTAATAGTTTCATCACATTATTCTGTGATTCATAAATAAGAGATTTGGAAGTGCAATTCGTTTTGTCATAGATTCAATAGTTTTCCGGTTTAATATTTTGTTTTGTTTAAAAAAGTTCAATTTTCTCTACAATTGTTTAACTAATTAATTCTTCAAATTAAGTTTGTAAAATTAATTTATTTTTGAAATTAGTTAAGTTTTCGTGGCATTTTATTTAGTTTTTGTGTTTTAAGATTTTAACTGGCAATAATTTTTTAAGACGAAAACGAATAAAATACAGATTTTTACATTTTTGATTTATTATAAATAAAATTTTTTGTGTTTTTAAACATGAACTCGTTTGTTTTTGAAAGCGACTTCGAATAAATCCACTTCTTTCCTTTGTAGTTGATTTTACTTTCTTTCATTGCATATTGCAGAAAAAGAAAACTAATTCTTTACGTTATCCTTTTAATTAATTTGAATAACAATACTTGCAACAAAACATTCATACAAATAATTTATTTTTATTTTTAATCCGAAGGAAAGGATCAAATTTGAAGCAAAAATTAAATTTGTGAGTATTTGAAAGAAAATATTTATTTCGTATAGGAATAAAGTGCCCTACAGATGATCCGACGGTCGGACCAATCTGATTGGATTGGATGGAAAATCGAATAGTGTGTATGCATATCGATACGATGATTTAAGTTGGATGTGTCGGATGGAAATTCCATCCAATTGTTTAGTTTCAATTGTGTTAGAAAATTCAGAGAATGGGAAACAAAAGAAATAAAAACAATTTTTGTTGTGTTTACTAAAAGTAAAATGAATGTAAAACAAAAACAAAAAGTGAACTGTCCAAATCGGATAGTAAGTTGGATCAGAAGATAACATCCAATTTTGTCGTCCGACAGTCGGTCCGACAAGTTGGATCGTCTGTAGGATTCTTAAGAACGATATTTTTTTTATTTTCACTCCTTTATTTGGGAATTTTGTTTATGTCATTCGCTCTGAAAGAACGGAGTAAAGGAGATCACTCATAAGGAGCGTTTTAAGCTCTGAAAAAACTGATCCCTTCCGGTTATTTGAATTAGCGTCACGCAGTTCATTTACGAGTCGAGATATTACCTGACGATATGATTTTTCTTACAGCTGTTACCAACATATTGTGGTACATATAGTTTTGGCTTAGAGATTGGATAGAGTTCGAGATATTGGTCTAGGAGGGCAGCATGTCTAATAGTACTGATAACATCAATTATACGGTATTTAATGTCGCGGTAAATGATGAATGAAGCGCCTATACCTATGTTTTTGTAGTTATCGGAATTTAGAATGGTTTTGGTTCTTGAGTTGGTTGCCACTTAAATGTTGTGTTTTTCTCTGAAAAGCGTGATTTCATCAATTTTCCTTCTAAGACCAATTGAACCGTGAGATCTAAAACATAGCTGTGTTTAGTTGCGTGTGGGGAATACTGTTTTACAATATCAGGGAATTTGTCTAAGTGATACGGTTCGTTGCAGTTGTTGTATCCCAATTGTCGAGTTATTATTGTGAATGTTTTTCCATATCGAGTAGAATATTAGTACTTTTCGTTCAAGACATGGTTTTGAATTTATTGCAGTAATTTAAAAAAAAGTAGAATCAATCTTTTTCGACTAAGCTTCCTGCTTAGTGAACAAATTTTAAGACGGTACGATATGGCGAAAGTTGACGATAGTTGATCGGATATTTATGGATCATTTCGATTTGAAATAAAATTCGATTGACATTTCACTGCCATTGCTCAGGTTAGCTGAGTTTCAGGGCACACTTTCATAAATTATCTCAAACAGATTTCGAATATCGATCGGATAATTCTTTAAAAAATTAAAAAAAAAATCAAGTCCTTAATACAGATCCGCTATCAGGCGTTAACGAATAACGAGTCTTGATAAGAAGATATTCAATATAAATAATGAACTGAGATATTGTTGTTACAATGTAATTTTTGTCCGAGATTCTAAGCCGCCATCGGATGGCTTCATAAAATATTCAAAAAAAAAAACAATAAAATGTACAATATTTTCTCCTAATTACATTTGGTTTCATCTTTTTCCTTCTTTCCAAGATTAAAGAACATTAAAAAACAGAAAAATTATCTTAGAATAAAAGGAAACTAACAGAAAAATACGAAAATTTAATTCACAAAAAAAGAAGAAAATTACATGTAATTTTCTTGAACAGACAAGTTAAAACAAGACCGTTTTATGATTTCATATTTCAAAATATGATTATGGCTTTTTTATGCAAAACGGCTAAAGGCATCTCCATCTACATTAACTTTAAAATATGTAGGTTGAATTAAAGTTAATAAGAATTTGTAATTAAATTTGTATATTATGACCAAAAAATATTTTTATGCCGAGAATATGTAATCCAGTTTACGTCAATGACTTTAGTGATTAGAGTTAAAACAGTATTCAAAGAAACCATTTCGGTTCCGATATAATATATAATGCTACAATTAATTTGCAAAATACGAACAGTTAGGAGCAAAAGATCCATTGTCTGATCTTCCGTAACCAGGTTAAGTAAATCAATATTGAATTACCAACAACTGAATTACCAAATTCAATACAATCAATTCAATCCGCAGGAGGGGTCGATGTTGATCGATTATGATCAATGTTGATCTACGGGTCTGACTACCCTGCGTACTCCAGTCCCTGCCATTGACATATGAGTCAGCGTGAGATATCACATACCACTGGCAATGGCAGGAGATATCATTAGCCAAGATGATATCTTAGGGTACTGGCGGACGAACTTTAATTAGTCAACGGTTGCACTCCCAGTCTTAGCTGGGCCGCGTTCCGTAGTGGTAAAACTTGTTAGCTCTTCCGAGGAATCAGACTAACACATAATTCTGTGTGGGCTTTGTGCCTCGATTGAGGTGGTGGGTGGTGCGTCTTGGGTGCGCTTCATCAGCTGGATTATTGGCAATTAGTTTTGTTTTGTTTTCTGCAAATTTCTCACAATTTGTTTTTCACTTATTATTTTGTTATTATTTCTTCATCTTATTATGAAATATTGGCATATGTCATATTTTATTGTATGATAAGATTTTTTACTTAGTTATGCATTTTAAAATAAAACATAAAAAAATAAAATAAACCTTTTGATATATGGGTAGTTCTACAAACATAGGAATTTTGGACGGCCCTGCTTGTTTCGTATATTAATATGAAAAAAAAAATTTTTTTTTCAAATAAAATTTGTAAACCTAAACTATGTCTAGCTGGTCACCCAAAATAAACCCGTTTTAAAATATATGTCTTACAAAAAAAATTATTCAAAACGTCAAATTCTAAGTCCCCTGGCGTGTCCCACCTTGAAAGTCAAAGCTGGTAAACTAAATAATCAATGATTCCAAGTGTGTAGAGACAAATTTACACTGTAGTAATAATTTTGAATAATGATGCTTTCACTGAAAAAAACATGTCCTATTTCCAATCGAAATGCAATTGTCTCAACCTCACCGTGCGGTCACATATGGCGAATCAAACTACGAAATTACTTCAACAACTCTACAATTATAAATCGATGAAGTTGAGACAATCACAGGAAATATTTATGTGAAAATAAAAGATAGTTCAATTAATCTCAAATAGTTAAGTTTTAAAATGAAAAATTCATGATATAAGGCCAAAGAAAATTTTTTTCAGGGAAATAGTTATTATCTTTATTCAACTACTGTTATATTGGATATAACACTTTATATTTTAAATAAACCTCATTCTGTTGTTAGGAAAATGTTATCGTGTAGTTGTCCCAATCACAGTGAAATTGTTTGCAAATAATTTTTCTTTGCATGAATAATCAACTGCCAACTTCGAGATGAGGTTGTCATGAACTTCAATTTCTTTTTCAGTGTTAATAATGTGTAAATAATCATAATATTACTCTATAGTTCATATAAGATATATCCTATGAAAGTTTGTCCCACGAATTTGTTATTATTCTCCTGCCCAATCAAAACACATTGAAAATATGGGAAATTCATATTTTTATCAAGTTATCGCTCGTCACAGGAATTAATTAAAGTTCAATAAATATAATATTGCAAGTGTTTTACTTAGTCCGAGGTTTTTTCAATCAAAACAGTCATCATTACTAGCAAGATCGTGTGGTGTCCAGTCAAATTATCAGTCCCCTGGCAAGTATTTTCGTAAAAAGTATTTTAATTGCAGGTAATTTTGTAGTTTTATACGTCGTGAATATGTTTTGCCTTGGTATAGAATCCGTTTATTTTTTTTTAGACGTAATTTTGTCAATTTTAAGCGAAATACTGATAAATTCTCAGTTCCCTGGTCTCAAATTATCAGTCCGCCTGGCAAGTATTTTCGTAAAATGTCTTTTAATTACAGGTAATTTTGTAGTTTTATACGTCGTGAATATGTATTGCCTTGGTATAGAATCCGTTTATTTTTTTTTAGACGTAATTTTGTCATTTTTAAGCGAAATATAAATTGATAAATTCACAGTCCCCTGGTCTCAAAGTGACTTAAATATTTGGAATTTTGACTTAAACAAATGTTTATTTCGTATTTTGAGATAATATTGAGATAATTTTGAGTTAATTTAGGAGTAAGAAGGATTTTTTTTATTGTGACTCTTGTATTTTTTTTTTTTTGACTGGAAACATTCAGAAAAGTTGAAACAACGTCACACCCAGAGAAATGGGTTTGGAGAAATTATACTTATTGAAGTAATAAAAACACCAATTTTTATTTATGCATTAAATATTCCTCTAATGGATTATACAGACTTAATTTTCAACATTATTCCTATATGAGCACGATTTATTCCTAAGTCAGGATGAAATATTCACTAAAAAAAGTGTTTATTAAAGTATGATCACTGATTATTTTGAATAATTTTAGAGAAAAATAAAGAGAAGTTACTGTTGTTAGTCCGTCAAAATATTTCATTATTTATCACTACGATATTTTATACTTAATATGTTTTATTTATTCCAAATTTTCATAGTTTACAGAATTTTGTGATTTTAACTCACCTCTCTCTATTAATCAACCACATTCTACCTACAATATTACTCGATAAATTCATTGTTTGATCAAGATTCCTCATACATAGGTGGTGTAAACTTAAAACGTAACGTACAATATTATATTGTGTGATGTACATACATTGTTATTCTAAGTTTTTAAGGTAAATTTAGAAGAATATAAATAGTTTATTCCTCACAATAATTATTATATATTTATTAGAGTAATTCATGAAGACATTCCTAAAACAAAAACTCATTGGAATTAATTTCGGCAAGGAACTTCGTTTAAAGGTGGATTAAATATTAAGAATTTACTAATATTATGAATTACCTTAAATTTATAATTGTTTGTTAATACATAATATAATATAAGGAAATCTTAAAATACCAAGAAAATAATGAAAATAATAAAATAAGAATAATGAATAAGTCAATGTGTTTTAATATACCATCATATATTATACATAGTTATAGATGAACTGATCATAAATATATCACACTAAATATTTAATTTTACGTAATTGACAGAATTCGACTTCACAATTCATGACATAAATGCCATAACTAATGCATATATAAGTTTAACCCATACTTAATAACGATTTCAATGATTCTAATTTTTGGATAAATCCTTCATTGCCGGGGTACTATTCATTCAAATTAACGATATAATTATGGTTAAACTATGCACAATCCGTACATAAACTAACGATTTTTTTATTCATACAAGGAATAATCAATGCTTAGTACAAATAACATAGATAGTACTTAGTATGTAATTATTATTCCTTGACTAGTCACGGTTGAAAATTACACTTAATTATTGCATAGAGTATCCCTTATAGGAATGTTTCATCCAAATATTTCTCTGGGTGCATCAACTTTAATTAAAACTACTTGCCAGAACTTATACGCCAAAAACATATCGTGCCGTAATTAGCTCCATTTTCTTCCTTCGTGTGTAGAACTACCCATATATATATGGCAGTACAACCGAAAAAAAATAGGTCTGCAAGTGGTAAAGCAAATTTGCACAATCCACCCGCTTATAAAGCGGCACGTCCACGGAATTTGCAGGGACAACACATATATGAATCAATAAAAAATTTTAAAATACATGTTCAAAACATCTGCGGATTGAACGCTAACCATGACCACGTACAACATCATCTTGAGCACGACAAACCGAACATTCTATTCCTTACAGAAACACAAGTTTCTGAAAATTTTCTCTTTATAGAATCGCTTAATTCCAAATATAGCTGCTCAAATCAGCTTTCAAACTCCATCAGGGCGTTTGCGCATTCATTCATGAGAGTGTTGCGTATACACGCTTTCCAAATTTTGAACTACACGGTGATGGCTTCAATACAATGGTTTTAAAGATTTGTCTTCCCGAAATTACTTTTTTTACAATAGCATTATACCGGTCCCCCAACAAACGTAACCCAAGCTTTTTTAATTCACTAACAAAAATTGTGGACAAGATTAGAGCAAAGCCCCCTAATTGTGAAGCTATCGTTACCGGTGACTTCAACGTCCACAACAAATCATGGTTGGAATTCTCCAAATCGACCGACGATGTTGACAATAGTGGAAAACTGGCAGAAATTTTTGCCGCGTCTCAGGGCCTATTCCAAATTGTTAAAACTTTCACTCCCCGTAATGGCGGTGATAGTAGTTTTCTTTTAGATCTCAGTCTTACCACAATGCCAGATATTACGAGTATCGATGTAGCGAAAGGTAGTATTGGAAGTTCTGATCATTATTTAATCTCATCAGTTATCAAAACTGATTTACTTAAAACTACAGCTCCCAAACCCCGTAAAATATTTCACTACTCAAAAATGGATAAGAGTGGTCTTCAAAATTTTTTACATGGTTTTCCTTTCGACCGTCATTGTTTTTACACTGACAATGTAAATGTGTATGCTCAAAACTTTACAGAAACCATCCAATTTGCTATCAATAAATTCGTCCCTTTTTCCATTGTAAAACCCAAACAAAAATACTTGTATTCGAAGAGTACCAAAGCGGCACTTAGAAACAAACGTTTCTAACATTAAACATATGGATTCATAACAAAACTCCCACTAATCGATCAGAATATCCAAAGGCCAATAAAATATCTAACCAGATTATCTCAAACGAAAAGTCTGAAATTGACAGAGCGAAAGCTTCAAAACTTACGTCTATGTCTATTTCTGACAAGAGTTTCTACAGTGCCATCAATTCTTTAAATTCTGTTACAAAATCTTCTATTCCCCCTATTATTGATGGTGATTTAATCGTCAATGATCCCGCAAGAAAAGCTAACTTGTTTGCTTGCTCTGAACTCCACTGTTTTGGAAACTCCTAAAGAAATACCCCAAATCCAGCCTTCAAGAGTTAATATGAATGAACTCCACTTCAAACCCAAATAGTCGCCAAACTTTTAAAGGGGTTAAATATAAACAAAGCCTCAGGAATGGACAATATTCCACCCAATATTTTAAAAACCTTTTCTAAGGAACTTGCACCAACTTTGACTAAAATATTCTACCAATCCTACAAATCTGGTATATTTCCCTCGTGCTGGAAGTTGGCCAATGTCCAGCTCGTCCCCAAAAAGGGACCAAAATCCGATATCTCAAATTATAGGCCAATAGCTTTACTATCGGTCCTATCCAAAGTCTACAAGCATTATATTAATACACAGATCTCAAAATTTCTGGAAGTAAATCATTTAATATCCGACGGCCAATACGGTTTTCGAAACAAAAGATCAAATACCCATCTATTAAACTATGTAGCGCATTGTTGGAACAGCATACTTGATAAAGGTGGTGAAACATACGTTATCGCTTTAGACATCTCCAAGGCATTCGATCGAGTCTGGCATGCCAACTTGATCCACAAGCTCGTTGCGTATGGTTTTCATCCCAATATTGTGAATGAAATCTTCTATCCAACCGATACATTTCGGTCTCCTTAGATGGATTTTCTTCTGAGTCTAAACTAATTAACGGTGATGTACCTCAAGGCTCAGTATTGTCCCCAACCCTATTTTTGATTTATATCAACGAATTGTTGAAAATCACCAGCAACCCAATAAATAGTTTTGCAGATGATAGTACTCTGCACAAGTCGTTCGAGCCCCTTCCTTCAAAAGGTAAAATGCACGAACGAATTAATCCCGCCCGGAGAGACGCTGCCATAAACGTGAATAAAGACCTAAAAAATATCGCCGATTGGGGTGACCAGAACCTGGTCAATTTCAACTCTACCAAAACACAGCTGTTGATTGTTTCCAGATCAAAGACCGAGTTCCCCAAAGATATTTTATTCAGTATGTGTGATGAACCACCAATAGGTGAATGTAAAAACATTCGTTTATTGGGTGCCACAGTTTCAAATGACCTACTCTGGAACGATCATGTAATGACGATGGCAAAAAGCGCGTCTAAAAAGCTCGGTCTCCTAAATAGATGCAAAAAAATTTTCACTCCATACCAATTGCTCCATGTTTATAAGTCCTATTTTCGTCCCTGTATGGAGTACTGTTGTCAAGTTTGGGGTGCTGCTTCTGTTTCCCTGCGGGCTATACGAATTGTGGGTGATCGAACTTTGGCATCAAAACTTGATTCCCTACAACATCGTCGCACTGTTGCTGACCTCATTGTTTTTTACAAATATCGTCATCAACAGTGCTCAGATGAAATCAGCAGCATCATGCCTCAAACGTATTCTTACCCCCGTTCCACTCGACAATCGGCTACAGCAACCAGTCAAACGGTCGAGATCCCACGCTGTCATACTGGCAGATCGCAGAAATACTTGTTTGTCCGAACTGCATACAAATGGAATAGTTTGCCCGAATCCTTAGTCTCAGGTGACTTCAACCCGCAGAGGTTTAAAAAAAACGTTCATCATGACCTTAGAACGCCAGTTGTTGTGGGACCTAGGTCTAGACCTAGGTCTTAAAAGGTATTTATGTGTTGACACATATTGTAAACCCTATAACACAACACATTTTGTTCAAAAAAAAAAAAATCAATTCCAATTCAATACAATTTCAATACAATACAATCAGCAAAAAAGTCTTAACCATGCGGAAATGGTGAAGTTTACTTGATCTCTACGTTTTAAACAGCCTCATCAATGGCGCAGTTTAATAAAATGACGAGTTTCATATTTGAAATACATATATAC
>OY856187.1:333160641-333242216 GCA_963693315.1 Diogma glabrata
AGTGTGCCATTATCAAGGAATATTCCATAACATAGATTTATCGTTCGGTCAGTCGAATTAATCGGTCTACGACTCTTAAGAGTTCGAAGATTTTAATAACCCGATTTAGGCTTTCCAAATCATGAGTTTTCTGCATTTCCAGTACAAAAACTTCCGTACGAGAACTTCTGTTCTTTATAATAGATCGTTTGTAGAAAAATAAAAATATGTACTTTTGGGTTTCGCTATCATTGAAAATTAAATTTTTGGAAAAAATTAAACTGAAAAATTTCGTGTAAAATTAGCAGAAAATTTTTTAGTGTAATTTTTTTAAAGCCTAATTCAATACCTTTTAAACAAAACAAGAGTGCAATAGAATCGGTGAACCTGTTTTTAGTAAATGGACCACAGTACAAAATATTTCAAACTAATAATATATTCAAATGCCTTTTTCTCGGAAACAAAAATCACGCTTGTCTGTAATTTTTGTATCTTTTGATATCGTTTTTGAAAAATAAAAAAAAAAATTTTAAATATTTTTGTCGGTGTAATATTTTTTTAATTAACCTTTCAAACCTTTCAAACAAAAAAAAAAATATTCAAATCGGTTAACCCGTTCGAGCACAATTTAACTTTAATATTTGCTTGTCACTAAGTTTCTTAACAAACTTCGAGCCACCCTGGGTTAATTTTTTTTATTATACTAACGATTCGACCAAAGTATCAAGAAAATCGGAAATGGGTTGACATTATCGGCGTCTTGATTCGATTTTCCATCAATTAGTAACTGAAGTAGAGGAAGGCAAAAGAAACACTTGTACCGAATTGAGAAATGCGGAAATTCGAAAGAAGGAAAATAATACGTTTCAAGCTTTATTCTTATCGAGTATTTTTGGTATTGAGTGGTAAGGATTGGTGGATTTAAACTCGGATGATCCGGGATCGAAACTTAGACAACCCACAGCGCTTTTCGATCTGGCAATTTTTTTTTAAATTTGCAGGAACAAAACTAAATTTGGGTTGCCAATTATCCTAGTGACATATTCCTTAATCGTGTAAAACATGGTCAACCTCAATGACCAAGCAAATGTGTGCGATTATCAATGAATATTCCACAACTAAGATACGTCAGCACTCCTAAAATATCACATCGGCTAGGGATGTCTCATTGCTATTGCCAGAGTGGTACATGATATCTCACTTTAACTCATATGTTAATTGCAGGGCCCGAATTATATATACGAGGGGTTATCACAGCCATAGATCAAAAATAAAAAAAAATTTACAAATTATTAAAAACTGATTCCTCCACCCGTACTTAATTGTAAACCATGTCGTTTTGGCTGATAAAATTCAAAACCACTCTATGAGCTCACCCATATGAAAAAATCAATCAAATTAAGTTTTAACAGCCATAAACCACTAAAACGCGCAACGAATGGTTTGGTGATCACTAGAAATGATCACAACAAATCGAAAAATAGTCCCAAATAAGAATAACCAAAAAATGTTTTTTTGTTTTCGACTACCTGTTTACAATTAAAACGGTTTACCTGTTGACATTAATTATTCACTTAGCATAATCGCATTCCAACTTAAACTGTTTACTTTATCGCGGTATAATTTGAACTGACTGTTGTTCTGCAAAAGAAATTCATTAAATACAAATTAATTTATATCGACAATATTCCAGGTTGATCCAAAATTTCTAGACATAGAAAATACGATATATTCTGAGAATAATCGACGACATTATTTTGCATGTATTTTATTTATTGTTTTTGTTTTATCGACCTTTCTTCTTGGAATTCTTAACACATGTTTTTTTTTTTTAATAAGAAGTGTTGTGTAGTAGGAATTACAAAATGTGTCACAACAACACATAGATACCTTTTAAGACCTAGGTCCCACAACAACATGCGTCTTGAGGTATAGGTGGACGTTTTTTTAAAATCTTTGTGGATTGAAGGCACTCGATACTATTGATTCAGGCAAAGCATTCCATGTGTACGATGTACGCACAAAGAAATCTCTTTGCATTCTATTACTATGACAATGAGTAATCTCGACAGTTCGACCGCCCGCACAAACCGATTGACGAGTAAAACGGGGAAAAACATATGTCTGAGGCATTATGGACCTGATTTCATTCGAGCACTGCTGGTGACGATATTTATAAAAAACAACGAGATCAGCTACAGTGCGACGATGTTGCAGGGAATCAAGACCTAATGTTAAATCTCGATCCCCAACAACTCGTATAGTTCGCTTTTGAACAGAGTCCAAAAGAGCCAGGATAGTAACAGATACAGCGCCCCAAACTTGACAACAATACTCCATACAGGGACGAATATAGGACTTATAAATGTGGAGTAATTGATGCGAAGTAAAATATTTTTTACATCTATTGAGGAGGCCGAGTTTTCTTGACGCGCTCTTTGCCATGGCCATTATATGATCGTTCCAGAGTAAGTCATTGGATATTGTGACTCCCAATAAACGAATGCTTTCACATTCGTCTATTTGGTCGTCACACATATTAATTGCAATATCGTTGGGAAACTCGGTCTCTGATCTGGAAACAATCAATAGCTGTGTTTTGGTGGAATTAAAATTGACCAAATTTTTGTCTCCCCAATCGGCGACTTTTTTTAGGTCCTCATTTATGGCAGCGTCTCTCCGGACGGGATTTATTCGTTCATGCATTTTACCCTTTGAAGATAGGGGGACGAATGACTTGTGCAGCGTACTATCATCTGCAAAACTATTTATTGGGTTACTGGTGATTTGCAACAGTTCGTTGATATAAATTAAAAATAAAGTGGGAGATAAAACTGAGCCTTGGGGTACATCAGCGTTAATTAATTTGGACTCAGAAGAAAAGCCATCTATAGATACCGAGATGTATCGGTTAGACAGAAAATTTTGAATCAACTTCACGACTGCGAAATGAAAACCGTACGCAACGAGCTTGTTGATCAAGTTGGCATGCCAAATTCGGCATGCCAAATTCGATGTTGATTGAAATGATTTAAGTTTTGTTATTGAAATATTGTATATGGTGAATTGAGATCAAACACAATTTTGTTTTGAATTTCTTGCGATAATGTAGAATCGTGACAATAAGAAGAACTGTACCAAAAATATCAAATGACTTGGGTTATGCTAGGTAATCGCCTGTAGGTTTAGTTACAAAGTCTCAGGATGATACCAGATTTAGCTTTATTTTATACGATGTATTTTTCAAATTTCCAATTTATTTTGTTGTGAAAATTTAGGGTATAATGAGACATCTCTTTTAATTTAAAACAACTGCATTACAATATGTGTTTTTTCGACTTAGACAACTATGTGACACATTTTGAAAATTTATATTTCATAAGTTAATAATCTTACAATTTGCTCCCCTTAAATAAGGATCTATCCGTAATAAACAAACGGTTTACTGGTTTGTTACTATTAAAAACAGTTTGAAGATTGAGCCGGGAGCAAAGTACGTTATCCTAATATACTAAAATTATATAAAACCAAATTTAATCCTACATTAAAATGAAATTCAACATTGGTTACAACATAGTCCTAACTGACTACTGTTTAGTGTTTACTATTATTTAAATTTTTTTCGATCGCCAAAAATAAAGTGGTCTTTTCCCGAGAGTTTTCCGAATAGCAAGGGAAAGGGATGAAACATATAAAAGCTCTGGGTAAAATTCTCGCTAAAGTTGATCACTCTATCTAATGGAATGGTACCGAATTTTTAAAATAAATTAAAAAGGACAATAAAGTTCACCCTATTCAAGCAATTGTTTCGTCAAAGTTTAGAAAAATGTATGCGACGCGGATTTCAACTAGTTAAAGAATGACAAAGCACCAGGTGTGGATACCATCCCTGTAGCATATATTGAATAGCTTTTGATTCACGTATCACAAAATCTGATTGGTGCAACCTGGAACAAAAAGAAATGTTTTGATGAGAAAACAATTATCTTAGTTCCGTTACGAAGAAAGGTGATGTTTAGTGTGCAAAATATTTTGGTATGTTCATGTTGATTGAATACTGCTCACTCTGCTTATAAAATACTCGCGTATGTGGTACTCGCACGCAAGCAGTTTAACCACCGCATTTAGGTTGATTCTAGAAAAATAATGGTACTACAAAATCAGTATACATTGCCTTGGGAAGCAATGTATACTAATGTTGTAGTCCGAACATCTTACCGGTGAATGATTTCAAGCACGCATACAACACCAATATCCTCAATAATCTTTACAAAAAAAGCTATAACAACAGTTCGCAGAAAAGCTCATAATTCCTAAAAAAGCAGAAAAGCTCATCATTTATAGCAAATTAACAGTATTTTTTAGAAAATGCCACGATTTTCTAGGAAATTCAGTTATTTTTTCTTAAAATTACTTCTTAGGCTGTTTCTTAGGGTGGAGACAATACTTTTCATCCTTAAGTCATAATCGCGATATTTTTGTCGTTATAGCTTTTTACTGAATTAATTTTCTGCGATCAAATTTTAAATAATTTGATCGGTGAACCAATCCCAGCCATGCGAGATTATGACGTTATTTGAATATATCTTATATTTATTTATTACAAGCAATAACTGACAACGTCGCCATGTAATATACGTATCAATGTATTAATTTAAAATTGACACATGAATTTTTAACAATTTTCTGACTTTCTTTGCACAAACTTTTTGCATATAAATTACTTCCATTGTATATTAACTTTCAGATAATTTATGATATATATACAAATAGCATGAAATGATTTAAATATGAAATTAATTGTTCTATTAATAAAGTTTTAATTCATCGCAACTCTTACAAAAACAAAACAAACATTGAAAATAGTTACATAATTTACATTACAGGCTAATGCGTTGAATGGAATCCAGTTAAGGGTCAGTTAAGTAGAGCAAAACGAGTTTTTATACAAACTCGTTCTAGCAATTAATTTGGTTGTGTGAAACTATAAGCTCAACAGCTCTCCATAATTAAAACAACCCATTTTATCGATGGTACACAAAAAGGTCCTCAACAATTCAATTTAATGAACAGTTGTGAGCAAATGTAAAATTAAAAACTCAAAGAGAAATAACAAAAACACAAAAAACCAAAAATAGAAAACAATACAACATTATACCAAAAAGAAAATTAAATACAGCTCTTTAAAATTATTGTGCTTTTTTCACCATTCCAAGAAAAACACTTTACAGTTTACACAAACACACACACACATGTGTGTGGTAGATTTTTTTTACACTTGAGACAAGACGGTGCGCGAATATAAAGGAAAATGAAATACTAAAAAAAGGATAAAACGAAATAGTAAAAATATACTGATGAACGGGGGAGGTGTGGGTTGTTTTGTTATTTTTATGTGTTATTGTTTTGTTGTTGTAAAGAAGCTTTAAAGATATTTTTGTTTGACGTATTTTGAAGCTTTTGTGGGTTTTATTTTCACCCTAACTTATTTTAATAATTATAAAATTATGTGATTACAATGCATTTTAGATTACGTTATTATGATATATGTACGTGATTGCATATTGATTTATATTACTTTGTTGTACAGTTCAGTTTGTTAATCGGATTCACAAGTCTTAAATTCTTTATTTTGTAAAGATTATTATGTTTGCGAAATTAAATTGTGTGAGAAATAGTCTTTGCTATAGCCTAGTAAGCATGTACTTATTAGAACGTTAAATTATTTCGGATATTGTACAAAAGGCTAAGTATTTTCAAACAGGGATATGGTTTTTTAATACTGTGTTAATTCTAATTGCAACAAAAGTTTAGCATGTCTTAAGATACGTTTATTCTTTCTTGATCAATGCCGTTCTTTAAGAATTTCTCCCTCCTTCATCCTAAATAATAATAACCGCGATATTTCTAACACCATACGCTCATGCCTCCACAATGCTAGATTTAAGTTACATCAGTGTGGTCCCTCCGGCATCTTAGTCAACTTTTCATTTCACACCGATAGAAATTTGATGCGTTGTACTAGCAGGATTTGTTGTTACAAAAATATATAGATTTGGTTATAATTGTTTTTATCCTTTATCACAAACTTATTAATAATTCTATATTTCACAATATTAGTTCTTTAATATTGTTACGAGTACAGAAAAATCTAGACGATTACGGTCACTTCTAGGAAAATCAAATCAACAAAATACTACAACAGATTAATGAAATGAATATTGTTGTTGTTGTACATATTCTTAGAATTAGGGTCTACTTAAAACAAATGATTTTATGAATCAAATCAACGTAACGTAAAATAATCGAGTATTCTAATATTTTCTCAAGGTTTCTAAAAAGTGACCGCGAAATTTCTAGAGATTAAGCAGAATGTATATAGGGAAATTACCTCTTGTAGTTTTTAATTAGTTTTATTTCAAACCTGCGATAGTGAAGTTAAAATTATAAAAGTGATTTTTAAATTAGTTTTTGTAAAATTATAAGTGTAATAAAGTTATAATGTAAAGTTATAATGTTATTGAGTAGAAATAATTTGTGTATTATTTTAAACGTTGTATTACTGGAAATTTCTACAATCAACCGTTGGAGTTTCTGGAGCTGTTGAAAGAATATTCTAGTTAGGAATATTGTTTGCTGTATTGTTTCCTGTTGTTGTGAAACATTTAAGGAGTTGAATACTTATTAAAACCTGGTGTTTGTGCTTACTAATCAGTGATCGAACTCAGAAGAGATTGGGAATTACGTTTATCGAATTGTGAGTTAGGCCAATTCGAAGGAAGGTTGGAAAAACGTAACAATATTATTATCACAAGTTTTAATTAATTTCCAATAAGCACGAGATTTAAACTTGTTTGGTTTGAATTGAAAAAGTGAATGAAAACTTTATTTTTCTTTGACATAAATTTTTTTTGACCAAAATGGCGGGATGAATATTGCCATAACAAATTCGATTTTTGAATTCTTATTGTGAACAAGATTGAGTTCTATCAAGGTTCGCAGAACGGTTCATGTCATAGGTACAAGTGATCGTGTGATGGTTTATGTTTGTAGAGATTAATTATTTAGATTTAAATACATTAATCTCTACAAATTCTACAACATATTAGGAAAAAAGAAACAATCTGTCTCCATTAAACACACTCGACTTCAGCAACCAGGCCACTCCAGATATCCATTTTGACCTGTGCCACGCCATAAATCTCACTAGCATCGATATTCCTAAGGAAGTCCAAATGCTAGACAGTCACCTCAACGTAAAATTAAATTTCCTGTCATCCTTTAAAAGATTTTCTTTCAAACTCGCCAACCCCGATATCAAATTCTCATTTCTCTCAAAAACGACGTACTTCACTTTTCCAAAAATCGAAAATTAACGGAGACCCGGCTCACCCGGCCTATTTTTGAAATACTTGGTGTAACCGGCAATTTTTCCATTACCCGATACCGGGTAAAAATAAAAAAAGTCTAATATATATAAATTTTACTGAGCATACAAAAATATAAATTTAATTTATTCTTTTGAAAAAAGATTAAAAAAATAATAATAAAAAAAATCGTAAATAAAAATCAATGTAGTTCACTGTCATAACTATATGCAGGGGTTTTAACACGCGAATTTTGAATGGTGTTATGTTGTGAATATAAAATTCTGTAATGAATATAAAATTTTTTTTTGTGATTGGTTGAAAGTAAAATTCACAGTCCTCAGTTCGCATGTTAAGATTAGGATAGCCTTTGCAGAACATTTTTCCCGAAACTTTTATGAGTTGTATTTCCACCCCACGCTATTTAGAAAACTCTGCGAGAAAGGCCATTTTTCGAGAGGCCGCCAATAAATTAAAAATTTTTGCAATATATACTCTTTTAAAGTAATCGTTTTGAAACGAACATGTTCTGCAACGGGATATTAAGAAAGCCGAACGGAATATGTAGAAAACAGATGGGGCATTTCAGAAGTTCTTGTGTATCGATTGTACTGTGCACATGATGGAAGGATGTTTTGAATTTTTTTAAGGACGCATCATAGAAGTCGTTTTTATAGATGGACAGTTCGCTCACATTTTTCAGTACTGAAGTGAATGTAGCTGATCAGTTACCTCAGTATAATGGCAGAGATTCAAGATATTTCATTGTTTTTTTTTTTTTTTTTTTTTTAATAAAATGTGTTGTGTAATAGGGTTTAGAATATGTGTCACAACAACACATAAATACCTTTTAAGACCTAGGTCTAGACCTGGGTCCCACAACAACTGGCGTTCTGAGGTGTAGATTAACGCTTTTTTTAAACATCTGTGGGTTGAAGCCACCTGAGACTAAGTGTTCCGGCAAACTATTCCATTTGTACGCAGTTCGGACAAAGAAGTCTCTCTGCGATCTGCCAGTATGACAGCGCGGGATCTTTACCGTTTCACTGGTTGCGGCAGCCGATTGCCGAGTGGAGCGGGGGTAAGAATAAGTTTGAGGCATGATGCCGCTGATTTCATCTGAGCACTGCTGATGACGATATTTGTAAAAAACAACGAGGTCAGCAACAGTGCGACGATGTTGTAGGGAATCAAGTTTTGATGTCAAAGTTCGATCACCTACAATTCGTATAGCTCGCTTTTGAACAGAGTCCAAGAGGGCCAAGATGGAAACAGAGGCAGCACCCCAAACTTGACAGCAGTACTCCATACAGGGACGAATATAGGACTTATAAACATGGAGCAATTGGTATGGAGTGAAAAATTTTTTGCATCTATTTAGGAGACCGAGTTTTTTAGACGCGCTTTTTGCCATCGCCATTACATGATCGTTCCAGAGTAGGTCATTTGAAACTGTGACACCCAATAAACGAATGTTTTTACATTCACCTATTGGTTCATCACACATACTAAATAAAATATCTTTGGGGAACTCGGTCTTTAATCTGGAAACAATCAACAGCTGTGTTTTGGTGGAGTTGAAATTGACAAGGTTTTGGTCACCCCAGTCGGCGACTTTATTCAGGTCTTTGTTCACGTTTATGGCAGCGTCTCTCCGGGCAGGATTAATTCGTTCGTGCATTTTACCTTTTGAAGGAAGGGGCTCGAACGACTTGTGCAGAGTACTATCATCTGCAAAACTATTTATTGGGTTGCTGGTGATTTTCAACAATTCGTTGATATAAATCAAAAATAGGGTTGGGGACAATACTGAGCCTTGGGGTACACCAGCGTTAATTAGTTTAGACTCAGAAGAATATCCGTCTAAGGTTACCGAAATGTATCGGTCGGATAGAAAATTTTGAATCAGCTTCACAACATTGGGATGAAAACCGTACGCAACGAGCTTGTTGATTAAGTTGGCATGCCAGACTCGATCGAATGCCTTGGAGATGTCTAAAGCGATAACGTATGTTTCACCACCTTTATCAAGTATGCTGTTCCAACAATGCGCTACATAGTTTAATAGATCGGTAGTTGATCTTTTGTTTCGAAAACCGTATTGGCTGTCGGATATTAAATGATTTTCTTCCAGAAATTTTGAAATATGTGTATTAATATAATGCTCATATACTTTGGATAGGACCGATAGTAAAGCTATTGGCCTATAATTTGAGATATCGGATTTTGGTCCCTTTTTGGGGACGGGCTGGACATTTGCCAACTTCCAGCACGAGGGAAATATACCAGATTTGTAGGATTGGTAGAATATTTTAGTTAAAGTTGGTGCAAGTTCTTTGGAAAAGGTTTTTAAAATAATGGGTGGAATATTGTCCATTCCTGATGCTTTGTTGATGTTTAACCCCTTTAAAAGTTTAGCGACTATTTTGGGTTTGAAGTGAAGTTCATTCATATTAACTCCTGAAGACTGCATTTGGGGTATTTCTTTAGGAGTTTCCAAAACAGTGGAGTTCAGAGCAAAGCGTTCAGCGAACAAGTTAGCTTTTCTTGCGGGATCATTGACGATTAAATCACCATCAATAATAGGGGGAATAGAAAATTTTGTACCAGAATTTAAAGAATTAATGGCACTGTAGAAACTCTTGTCAGAAACAGACATTGACGTAAGTTTTGAGGCTTTCGCTCTGTCAATTTCGGACTTTTCGTTTGAGATAATCTGATTAGATATTTTGTTGGCCTTTAGATATTGGGATCGATTAGTGGGAGTTTTGTTATGAATCCAAATATTAAATGATCTACGTTTGTTTCTAAGTGCCGTTTTGGCAGCTTTCGAATACAAGTATTTTTGTTTGGGTTTTACTATGGAGAAAGGGACAAATTTATTGATAGCAAATTGGATGGTTTCTGTAAAGTTTTGAGCAGAAACATTTACATTGTCAGTGTAAAAACAATGACGGTCGAAAGGGAAACCATGGAAAAAATTTTGAAGACCACTCTTATCCATTTTTGAGTAGTGAAATATTTTACGGGGTTTGGGAGCTGTAGTTTTAAGTAAATCAGTTTTGATAACTGATGAGATTAAATAATGATCAGAATTTCCAATGCTACCTTTCGCAACATCGACACTCGTAATATCTGGCATTGTGGTAAGATAGAGATCTAGTAGAAAACTATTATCACCGCCATTACGGGGAGTGAAAGTCGGGCTTTTAACAATTTGGAATAGGCCCTGAGACGCGGCAAAAATTTCTGCCAGTTTTCCACTATTGTCAACATCGTCGGTCGATTTGGAGAATTCCAACCATGATTTGTTGTGGACGTTGAAGTCACCGGTAACGATAACTTCACAATTAGGGGACTTTGCTCTAATCTTGTCCACAATTTTTGTCAGTATATTAAAAAAGTTTGGGTTACGTTTGTTGGGGGACCGGTATAAAGCTATTGTAAAAAAAGTCATTTCTGGAAGACAAATCTTTAAAACCATTGTATTGAAGCCGTCACCGTGTAGTTCAAAATTTGGAAAGCGCGTGTACGCAACACTCTCATGAATGAATGCGCATACGCCCTGATGGAGTTTGAAAGCTGATTCGAGCCTATATTTGGAATTATGCGATTCTATAAAGAGAAAATTTTCAGAAACTTGTGTTTCTGTAAGGAATAGAATGTTCGGTTTGTCGTGCTCAAGATGATGTTGCACGTGGTCATGGTTAGCGTTCAATCCGCAGATGTTTTGAACATGGATTTTAAAATTTTTTATTGATTCATATATGTTTTGTCCCTGCAAATTCCGTGGACATGCCGCTTTATGGGCGGGTGGATTGCGCAAATTTGCTTTACCACTTGCAGACTTATTTTTTTTCGGTTGTACTGCCATATATATATCAAAATGTTTATTTTATTTTTTTGTGTTTTATTTTAAAATGCATAACTAAGTAAAAAATCCTATCATACTACAAAATATGACATATGCCAATATTTCATGATAAGATGAAGAAATAATAACAAAATAATAAGTGAAAAACAAATTGTGAGAAATTTGCAGAAAACAAAACAAAACTAAATGCCAATAATCCAGCTGATGCAGCGCACCCCAGACGCACCGCCCACCACCTTAATCGAGGCACAAAGCCCACACATAACTACGTGTTGGTTCGATTCCACGGAAGAGCTAATGAGCGGTACCGCTAGGGAACGCTGCCCAGCTAAGACTGGAAGTGCTGCCGTTGACTAATTAAAGTTCGTCCGCCAGCACCCTAAGATATCATCTTGGCTAATGACATCTCCTGCCATTGCCAGTGGTATGTGATATCTCACGCTAACTCATATGTCGATGGCAGGGACTGGAGTACGCAGGGTAGTCAGACCCGTAGATCAACATTGATCATAATCGATCAAAATCGATCCCTCCTGCGATAGGGAGACTGACAAACACCTACTCAAACCGTAATAAACAAAAACATTTGGTTTTGGTTGAATTGAATTACCCTTCATCTATTCTATTATACGTTGTTGGTCTTTATTGATAGAGTTAATTAATAAATTTATATCATCAGTGACTGTGGCACGAAATTAAAGCTTAGAAGAAACGCTTGAGCGTGCAATGTTCTGTCATCGGCAAAATTGTGGTTCCGGTACGTTGTGAAATTTTGGATGTAATACCATCTTAATTAACATGAAAATGAGGAACTGTACGAAAACTATGAATTCGTGAGACAGTACGATCATATTTGAAAAAAGATTTTAATTTAGGTAGAAGATTTGTCAATTTTGAAAATTTATCGCATGGCAATAAGTAAAATTTTGTTTCATCCCGCGAGTTTTTTGTTAAACCCGGAGCCTGGAAATTACTACGCCTATACAACTTAGAGACTCCGGGTCAAACTGGACGAGGTGTTTACCCAAGTTAAAACCCAGCTTAAGGTTTTTAAATTAAAGTATGATTTTTGTCTTGCTATACTGAAATTTATTCTATAAATTTTAATGTTAAACAATACATATTCTGGTTGTTTTCTACTTTTTACCCTTTAAATTAATTATATTGCAAAAAATTTACAGAACTCTTTATTGTTTGTAAATGAATATTTAATCAAATACACGAACCATGTGCCCGGCCGGGCATTATGAAAAATAAGTCGGGTACGCAATACTCGGTTTTTTTTAATTTTTAGGACCCGGTGCATCACTATATTCAAACACACCGACACTAAGTTCATCCTGATCAAAACCCTGCACTCTTTCCGTCGATTTCTCTCTCCCTAATCTGAGTTAACTATTTCCTCAGCAGACAAGGGAAACATTAGTGCCATTAGGCTGTCGTCGTCTTAACAAGGAAAAATAGACTTGCTCTTTTCGAAAACTACAACATATAAAAAACCCACAAACAATTCTACCTCCTCGAATGCAAAAACCAACAACACCTTTGTAGCCTCCTCCCTCCGTTCCAAACACATTGACTCTCAAACTGCATTCTGGCGCCGATTTAGTGCATTTGTTCTTACCAACATCAACGACCTCCCAAAAATACATAAGGAAGGCATCCCTCTTCGTCCGATCGTGGTGAACAACTCATCCCCTTCTTTCAGCCTGTTTAAATTTTTTACACACCATCCTCTTATAGGTTTGTGATGCCACCAAAAGAATTCATATAGTTTCTAACAAAATCATTCCATCTCATCACTCCTAGTTTTTTTTTTTATTTTATTCCCTTTTTCATCAATGTGCCTGTCCAATTGGGTTTAAACGTGATCTACATCCATTGGGATAACATCGAAACCATCGCCTCTATTCCTTATCCCCTTTTCAACAAATAATCATAATCTGCGGAACAAATGATCTGAAACAAAAGTTAAAATCTGTGGCTTGTGCATGTGCAATCCTCTCTCATCCACACTTTCAGACTTGGTCTTGGAAGATGTTCTTAGCATATCCTAAAAACAAATTTTTAACTCTTGATTTCCTTTAAGAAATGTGTGGATGATATTATTTGTTGTATTCCTCCCGCTCAGATTGGTGATAATCTCCCTCAACTCCATCTCTTCGTCTATTTAATTCGCCCATGAGCTAAAAACAAACGACCAAATCAGTTTCTTACACATTCTAATTCTTCGTAGCCGCGACCATCTGTTTTTAAATTGACTGGTGTCATAATCCAATTTTCTCCCAAAGACTTTTAAACTTCCTCTCCGAACACTCATATAACGCCAACTTCAACATCGACTATTCCTTTACCAAACAGGTCTTGTCTCTTTGCGACGACAAATACTATCCTAGTAACATTGAAAAGATCTACAAAATCCTTAAAGACACTAATTTTTCTCTCTTACCATCAAACAGATTCTCTATAAGCATCAAAAAATGTCAACTGATCCTCTGGCTTTCTCTCTATCCGATCTTTTCTAAATAAAACAATAAAAATAGAACAACTGCTTCTCATCGGAAAGATTTAATGCTACCTTAGAGAAATACCTAGCAAAAGTAGTAAACAAGAACTAACGTGATTGGGACCGTCATATGCCATTATTTCTGATGGCTTATAGATCAGCAATATACGATACAACCAAAACGACTCCAGCTACAACTATTTTTGAAAATTATTTAATGTAACCTATGGCGATCTGAAGTTTGGAATTATTCTATTGTCAAAATTATGTGTCCAAGATTATGTAAATAAAAAGTAAACAGGACTTGAGAAGGCACTCATATTTGTCAGACAGAAAGCACAGATATCCAGTGATCGAATGAAGGCTCGGTATGACATTCGCGCAAACAACAAAGGATTTGAGGAAGGACAACTACTGTGGCTACACAATCAGTGGAGAAAAGAATGATCTCTAAACCTACAACCATCTTGCGAAGAAACTTATACCATCATATTTATTGATGAGCGAAACCAAAAGTCGTGCATCTAGAAAAATAAGCACTCTACAGAGGAGGAGATTTAGATTCTGTTCGGGACGAACAGAAATAAGTGGGCGATAAGTGACGATTAGGGAGTACGATAGAATAATACAACCATCGAAATTGTTCTAGAAAAGACTCTTAAGAGAAAATAGTTTCACTAAAAGAATATAAAAACACCGGAATGCAGAAAAAAAAGTAATACTTATCCGAAAATATTTGTTTATCTAATAAGAATAGAAAATAAAAACCCTTAAAGTGGGTAAATAAACAAATTAAAAAGAATAGATTTGTCTATGGGTCTATATTTGATGATGGTGTTATTAAATTGTGTGATTTTGTTGATAAATGAACGATAAAGATTGTGTTCTAGAATTATGTAGAAATATCACAATTGTTTTGTGTAGTATATACAAGAGTAAGAGGATAGATCCAGTATTAAATTGTCAGTGGACAGTGTAGTTTTGAACTATAAAAACGATACAAGCGAGTTAAAATTAACAGTGTTACTAGTTTAATAAGATTATAGTAAGTGAAGAACTATGAGTGATATTGCGAGAAACAGTAAGTGATTGTTATAAGAGAATTATTGGGAATACAAGAATAATTAAAGGAATAATAAAAGGAGAAATATTTATAAGATAAAATCTTGAACGAATAAAAATTAGTACGTATGAAAAAACCATTGTTTTAATTTCCTAATCTAGTTATTGAACCAAATATTAGTAACTCAGCTCAGAAACGTTACAGTACAAAACGTTTGCCGAAAAAATATGTAACGAAGTAAAATTCATTTGTCTAAACAACTTTATTATATATGAATCGACACGTTAAAAACAACTTATCGTTTTTTTTCTCATATTTTTCTTTGCTCAACCCTTTTTGGGGTTTTTTTTTCGATTGTTGTCTTATTTTGTGATTCATGAAATTTGTTTATATATTTACTTGGACATTTGTTTTTTGAGTTAGTTGGTGAATACCAAGGAAAACCAAGGGTTTAAAATTTGAATAATTTTGTTAGTCAAATTTTAATTAAATGAAACTGTTTAGTTAAATTATTAAAATTATACATAGAAAGTATTCTTTAAAAATTAAAAAAAATTATCAATTGTTTGTTTTGTAATCAATGATGTATTAATTCTGGAAATTAAAAATTATTACAAATTGTGTAGGCGTAAAATCTAAAATTAGAATCGTTAGGAATTTGGATAAATAAAATAATCTATAAAACTTTTTAATTTTTTTTTTGAAATATCAATGAAATGAAAATCAGAATTCTGCCGTTATCACAATTTAAATAAATCTATGTGTTAACTTTCGTATTGTGTTGTGCATATAATATGACTAAATTAGTAAAATTATACATAGAAATTTCTTTTTTGAAAATTAGAGAATGTGTCTCACTGACACAGTCTCCTTTGCGTGCATATCTGAACATTTGTATTGAACTAAGGGCAATTACTTCAGCCATGTGCTGAAGCTTGTTGAAATAAAAACTCTGCCAGGTACGAAGTCCTCCGTTTGCTTCCTGTTAGTGATTCACTAGCAGGTGCAGCGTTCATTACAAATAGTATATTTAATTCGGAGCCAAAATGACTTTTTGTGTTTCGTCTATAATTGTCGACCCCCAAACTAAAGACTTAACAAAAACAGTATCACTTTAGCTCCTAATTAAATAATATACTATTATAAAGAAAAATTTTAAATGTAAAATGAAATTATTGTAAAATCAAGTCTTAAACTACTAAAATTTGTAACATTAAGAAAATCTAAGCTCTAATTTTCTGATTCAGAGATCGAACCAAACTAAAGCGAATAGACAAAATCGCAACAATATGATTACGGACCGAGAAATAAAATGCAAACAAACAGAAATGTTTACTTTAAAATTAAAAGCGACACATTGTCACAACTCACAACGTATTCTATGTAAACAATATAAACAATATGCTAGCAGACAAAGAATTTCTAATAGAGCAAAACCATAAAATAATCAACTGAGTGATTAGTAAAAATAAATTTGTATATTTTTTGACCCATTTATCTATCCCCAACCTAACTAGTTGATGCTCATACCAATCCAAAGCTTTTACATTTTAAATTCGATAATCAAATTTTCGTTTCTACTATATCCTACATCGAAGATAAATATAATTTAACTTTAATAATTTTATTCAAACCCGTATGTTATCGATTGGTTTTTCTAAATTTCTACATTTTAAAATTAAATATTAATTTAAGTTAATTTTCATGCTCAATGGAGACAATGCTTGTTTATTAATATTTAAGTATATTGATTTTGAATTAAATAGTTACAACTTAACCTTTGCTAAAAAACATTATGTGAATATGGAAAAGGATGATACAGTGGTTTGTAAATACTGCAAAATGTAATGATTGAACCGAAAGATAATCGATGGGAGGTTACCAAGCCGAATAATTTTGAAAAATCAGTCATTCCCAATTTTTTCGAACCCCTATTTGGTTCAAAATTGTTTTTGTTCTGTAGTAAATCGGTCACTCAATAATAATAAAACATAAGTTACATAATAATGAAATTTTCTATTTTCTTTAACAATTATTAATCGCATGTTTCAAATAAACCTTTTTGTTTGAGTTAAGAAATGAGTACAATAATTGGTTTGATTCACAGATTGAAGTTGTTCTAGCTAATTTTCTTTTTTTAGGGTTACTTTTTGTTTTCATGATTTTATTGAAAATGAAAAACGGAAGAGAAAATCATATTTTGAAAAGTTCATCATAAGTTAGTTAAGTTTTGTTTAGTTATTTTATTGTTTAATTAATTAATAGGACGGACGTGTGCATCAATAATTTTAAAATTATATATTTAAATAACAAAACACAATTCAAATATATTTGAATATTCATTGAAGTAATTAGTAGCAGTTTGAAGGAGTACGCATTTGACAGTTGACGTGTCCGACATGTGCGGTACGGGTTGGGTCGTAAGATTTTGACATATTATTGAAACTGTGAGATTCTATGTGCACCCAATTTATACTTTCTCAGTTGCGGAAGTAACTGATAAAAAATTTAAATTAATTCATTATAGTAGCAATTTTTGTAAATATGCAACACAAACTATAGCAACCTACGAAATTCTTTTTTGATCCAGCCGAATGGGGGTTATAGGAAAGGATATACTTTTTGAATTATTTTGTCATTTGGTTTGATTATTGTGTTATAAGTGTGTCAAAAAATACCGTCAAGTGTGTCAAAAGAATGATTTTCGTTTATTTTTTTACCCAATTTTTTTTAAAAAATAAAATTAATTATTTGAATGACATGAAATGTAATTGAACATGAAATTAAACATGGAATATGATTCTATCCAGATCCAACCCCTCCCAACCCATAGAAACGGTTGAAAAATATCAAGTTGTTGCAGATTAAATGCCGTTTCTTTTAACAAAAATTGTATTTATTAGGGATATGTTTCTTGAGTAATTTTTTGTGTGATTCCAAATTCTACGACTTCTGAGTAACAGGAACAGTTGAAAAAAAAATTGAATTTTTAATTTTGTTATAATTTTTGCAATATTTTTGGAATTTTGAAATTTCAATCTTTTGTGTTGGACTAATTTTTTGAATATTTTTGGAATTTTGAGAAAAGTTTCAATTTTATAATAATTTTTGGAATATTTTTAGAATTTTGAAAAAGAACAAAGAATCACACAAAACACGGGGGAAGTGTGAAAATTTTTCAAACATTTTTTACTAATGCTATAATTAAAAAGGGAATAAGTTTGTTTGCAACGATAAGGTTTTTTGTTATGGGCTCGTTTTGGCCGTAGCTGTTGTGCCAGACGTAAAGAAAGCGCTACTCTTATGATGCACGGGTTCAACTACAGCAGGCCTAGGGATTCAATGGCAACCCTTATTTGGTAGCTAAAAACGACATCCGCAATTTCTGGACGGCTTTCAGGTGACTGTTGATCTGAGTAGGGTTGTTAGACACAATTGTTAGTCTTTGGAAGTCCTAGAAGAGCGAGGCGAAAGAATCTTGGCAGCATACTTTCGATTTTGTTCAGATAAATATGTTGATGTGGCAACCATACTTGAATGACGTATTCAAAAAAAGGTATAACAAAGGTCCGAAAAACAGCTTTAGTTACGTATGGCTTCAAAACCTCTATGGACCAACGTTTATATTAATATGAAATGATAAACTGAATAATTATGACACCTTAAACAAGGTTATTATTTTTAAAATACCCGCGATTGTAAAATTGTTGGCTGTCTTGATCAATTTTACTTCCCCTAAATATTTTATTGGCATCAGTATAAACAGATATGACAGAGCTAGAAGATAACTACCCTGTGGTCTCTAGCTCAAATCCTAAAAGACGCTGATCTAAAAAGGACCTGCTATTTGGGTCGGTCTGTCAGATAAGAATCCAATCATTGCATCAACAGTTGTGGACAACCTAACTTCATTTTAAATAAAAAGCCCTGTGTTTAATAGTATCGAAAGCTTTACTAAACTTGGTAGCAATCACATCAACCTCTTGTCTTTTTTTAACGCGTTAACAATGCGAGATACTAACTCGGTAAGGGTAGCCGACCCACGACTCGGCTTTTAAGGAAACCTTGCTCATGTTCCGAAAAACTCCGTCGCTAATGGAAATATAGAGTGTCATATCCAACACTTTCTAGAAGTTTTGAAATGCATTACGGTTTTGCAATTGAGCTGTAATTAGAGACTTCTGTCCCCTTATTGTATTTTGGAACGATAAAGGAATTCTTCTTTATTCTTAGAAAATAAGCAGAACGATTTATGAGATATAACTGTTAGTGGTCCGGCCAAACTGTTAGTGCATTTTTTTTTTAAATAATAGAAGGGAATTCCATCCGTTCCATTAGAAATTTTATACTTAAATTTATTGATTTTCTGAGTGAGATCGCAAAAGTAATGCAATCGTCAAGGAATACTCCATAACTAAAATTGACGTTGACTCACCATCGTTGATTGATATCTCACGTTAACTGGTGTGCCAAAAACAGGAACTAGATTGCGCGGAGTTATCAAACCCGTAGATCAAAAACTGAAAAAAATATAAATCAAGAAAACCTGATCCCTCGATGAGTACGATTGGGAAGATTTAATTAATATCATGGTACTAAGGATTTTTTTGAGTGGATCCAGCTTTAGCCATTTTTGATAGGCTCAGGTGGAAAATATTAGGTCGTGTAAGATTAAATTTCGACCAGTTCATTTACGTGTAACTACATTTTATAAAAATTGAACAGAAGCTCAGAAAACGATTTATTGTGATTCTAAACAAGCTTGAAAATAAAAAAATTTTATTAATAACTCAAAAAATAGTACATTATTTAATTAGGAGCTAAAGTGATACTTTTTGTGTTGAGTCTATAGTTTGACGGCCGACCGCAGGGAGGCCCACAATTATAGACGAAACACAAAAAGTCACTTTAGCTCCGAATTAAATACACTATTTTTTGGCAAACGTTTAAATTTTTTATAAATATGAAATTAATACATCAAACTTTTTATAAATATGAATTTGTATCTTCATAATTACTTCCAAAAAAGAGAAAAAAACATTTAAATTTGTATGAATAAAATTTTTTTATCAAAGCAGCCTTTTCAAAATTGCATAATATGAAAATCAACTTATTTTTTGTTGTCATGGTTATACAATATATTTGAAAAAATAACAAACTAACAAATAACAAATGCTACTTTACAGCCTCCGTAATATAAAATAAAAATGGCGTTACTTTTGCTGTCGCTAGACGTTACTTTTGCTGTCAGGCTAAAAAGTAAGACTTTAGCTAACTCCCTAGCGGCAGTAAAGTTAAACTTTACAGCCGTTTGCCGAAAAACGATTTTCCTTTTATTTACTGGCAGTAATTTTTTGTTTAAAAGCTTGTTTAGAATCGCAATAAATCGTTTTGTGAGCTTCTGTTCAATTTTAATAAAATATAGTTACACGTAAATGAACTGTAGCCGTCGATTTAATTTTTTTATATACATTTTAATAGTTGAAACTAGGCATATGCGAATCATTCTTTTACAAACCAAATACCCTTTTGACCAACACTTTTTTGATTTGGTTGAATTTTTCTTTAAACGTTCTATATCGAAAAAAAAGATATACGGATTTATGGATTTTTTTTGGAAAATAGAGCGGATCCAAATTGAGAGAATTTTGTGATTTTGGGCATGAATACATTACATCAACACGGTGATTTCATTGGTGTTAGAAGTGGGATAACAAGGTACAAGGCCGATTCATCATGTGTTTATAATTCACAAAAGTTAGTGCAGTTTTTACTTGTTTATAACCAGCAAAATTTTGGAAAGAATCAACGTGTGGTGCTACTGGAGTAATTGACTTGGGTCTCATACTTTTGAGAACAAAAGAAGGATACTGCTACACCTGAAGAGATTCAGGCACGTTTAGCTTCACTTGACAAAATATTTGAAGGTATTAGTTCACATCAAATAAATCTTGTTAATACATAATTTGAAATTTGTGCCGCAATTTTATTGCTAGAATTGTTTCAAAAATATAAGCCAATAATGAAAATTAACATCTCCAATATATCTTATTGGACTGCTTTGAAAATTGTTCCTCTAAAACATGAAATAAAATATATGCAAAATAATAATGTCAATTATTCACAGAACTTCTCGACTTTTCTTTAAAAAATTTTGTACTTGTTTCGATAACTTATTTTACGCATACGATATATTATTTGGTGTATTACAATAAGAATAATACACTAGGCATATACAAGAATAGCTAAAAAACAAAACTTCTATTTTTCAAAAGTTGGCAAAGATAAAACCCCTTTGAAACTGTGTAAGCAGCAAAAGTTCTACAACATCTTTATTTGTCTAAATTATTTGAAAAACAATCGATCATCCTTTCACAAACACTTCGATAAATTTAACAAAATTTCTCTAAATAAACAAATTTTAGCACCATAATACAAACAATTTAATATCTAGCATTTAACCTTCAACCAATCGGCCACTGTCTATCACTCAAAGGGGTGAGTATTTTTCTTTTGACGTTGATCCACACAAGCACATTTTTAGAAAAATAAAATTGATGAAAATACTTTCAGTCCGGTCATAAATTTTAGTTTTTTGATCAAATTGGAATTCTTTAATGTCTCATCTGGGGAAAATTGTTTGAAAAAAAAAAAATTTATACAAAAAAAACAAACTTAAAACTTTATACTTTATTTTTATTTTTATCATATGTGTTATTTCTGTTTTTTTCTGAATTGAAAAATTGGATATGATGATGATTGGAGGGAACAAATAAATTTCACAGAACAAACCTTTTACACGAATTCGATTTTATTGTGTTATATTTTAAAGATGAAATCAGAAAAAAATCTCAAAACTCTGAATACAACACAAAACAAAAATACAACGAAAGAGATCCAATTTGTTGATTGGAAAACAAAACTAAAAGAACATAACAGGATATAATTGGGAAAATTAGATAATCTTTTTATTTCCTTACTTTTTATGACTTCCGAAAATAGTTTTACTTATTGATTGAATTATTTGAAATTGAACTTAAATTATTGTGATTTCTTAAGATTACAGATTTTTATTGAATGAACAAAACAAAATCTCTTTAATTTAGATGTGTTGGAGTAAACCATTTCTAGATATCTGAGGAAACTTCTCAGGTGGAAATGTTTTTTTACCAATCATTCAACTTTCACTTTAAAAAGAAACCTTTGTTTAATTTAATCCTCTTCAGAACCAAGAAAATATTGAAAATAATTTTTTGTTTTACTTCAACTTCAAGTTAAAGGAAATTTTTTGTTCACTTTAATTCTCGATTTCACTCATTTTAAAAATTCATAGAACATTAAATTATAAAGTCAAAATAAACCAAAATTTCTTTAAAAAGTTTCAAAAATTTAATTTAATTTCTTTAAAAAATTTATCTTCATTTGGATTGCTGCTAATTCAAAACTGAAATAAAAGAATCTTTTAATAAATAACTTTATACAACACGAGCAAATAATCTGTCACTTTATATATTTTTTGGATTAAGCTTTTAAAAGAAAATTTCAAACTTAACTTTTAATTGTTTACTGAAGTGACATATATATTAGAAAGTGGGAAAATTGATATAATTACTAGGCTTGTTAACATAAGAAAAAACAACATCAGTAATTATTGATTTGAAACGGGAATCAAATATTTGATTCGGCATCAAATAAAAGATATGTGTATGAGTTTGTTATACATGGACTTCGACTTGGAAATTTACGATATCACTTTTTTGTTTAGTAATGTTTTTTTTTGAATGTCAGCGGTTACGTCGGGAAGATGATGTCAGCAAAATGTTCTCCTCGGTTCCCACACAAACCCATTTTGTTTATAACAATTTTCAACTCATTTTCTCACATTTCAAAAGTAAAGTATATCTGGGTCGTTAGAAAAAACATTGGCCACAATAAACAGGCTGTTTAATTCGCCCACTATCATGGCCACCGTCATACTGTCCCGTCGGAACCAAATGTTTACTAAGCGTAAAACACCGTGTCCAAAACCCGAAAAACTATCTCACTTTAACATTCTCTGGTAACAGTCAATAATCCCAAGTTCATCAACCAAAAAGTAAGCGTCAATGATATATAGAAACCATAGAACTGTCATGGTGACCGTTGAATGATTGAACGATTTTCAGTTCCATCTGTCGTTTATTAAAGTATTAATTTAAATAGAAATGAGCATTATCATGAGTACATTATTGCTTCTAATTGGCCCACGGCAGGCTCGATAGGGGAATATCTTGATATTCGGAGTTCGTTGAGAATCTTTTGCAAAGGATTGATACGAACAGTTGTAACTAAAATAACTCCACCTGCATTTACCGAATCGATATTGTCGATATGATTTCCTATCGATTTGTCTCTCCAAGATAGACAATCAATTCAATGGTTTTTTATTTTTCATTTCTTTTCTCGCGCTTTTTTCGTAGTTTTTTGACATATATACTGGTAAAATATATATTAGTGAGTGAGTTCCGTGAATAATCTCAATCTCTTTAAGTTGATTATTTTAATATTTTTTCGTTTAGAAATTCCAACCGAGTGTTGCAATTTTAATGATTTTTTTTTTGAAAAATAACTTTTTGTATAATAACACAAGTTACTATTTTTTATGAAAAAAGGTATGATAAAATTGAAAACGATATTTTTTGGTGGTAATCAATCTTACTTGGCCAAAATAAATAAAAAAAGTCGGACAGGTACGAATATAATTCGCTCGTCGAGGGTTCCGTGTATATATTATTCTACGAGAATAGTTCTTCTCCTGAACACAATTTTAGAAATAAGCCAAAAAAGTTTCGAAAATTGCAAAAAAAAACTGTTTTGCACTACAAAAAACAATCACCTTTCATATGACACCCCACTTTACATGAATTAAAATAATTTTTTTTCAATACTTCTACTTCCAATGAAAATTTGAAATTATAACAACCAAAAAAAATTTTAATTTCTATTTAGCAAAATCCCTACATCCGTGAGTTTTTTAAATGTTTTCTTTTGTAATGTTCGCAGATAGGAAGGACAAAAAAATATGTCGAAAACTCTGCTTTCGAAAATTACAAAAAAAGCTATTTTGCACTACAAAAAAAATCGCCTTACATATGACACCCCACTTGACATGATCAAAAATAATTTTTTTCCAAAATTTCTACTTTAAACCCCCTCCACTGAACATTTGAAATTATAACCAAGAAAAAATTTTGGTTTCGGTTTAGTAAAATTCCTACACCGTGAATTTTATCAAATTTTTTCTTTTGTAATGTTCGCAGATAAGGTGGGACAAAAAAAAATTTTACATTTTCGAAAATAAGTCGAAAACTGTGCTTTCGGAAATTACAAAAAAAAATGTTGGACGGACACCGAAGTCTCACCAATAGGGTACCGTTTTTACTTTTTCAATGTACGGAACCCTAAAAAAAGGAAACGGTTATTTTCATTAATTTAACCTATGGAAAGTAAATCGATTTCCAAGAGAATTAGATGGATCAGCATTTTTTTAAGGGGGGGTATGGTTTTAAAATAATTTTTTTTTTATTTTGTCGAAATATGTCGAAAATATTGTGTACAAATTTTAGGTCAATCCGAGTAAAACTAACGGAGTTACAGCGTTTCAACAGAGGGGGTATGGTTTTAAAATGATTTTTTTTGCATTTTTTTTTAATTTTTTTTCTGAATGAACAATATTTCGAGAATATTGTGTACAAATTTTAAGTCAATCCAAGTAAAACTAACGGAGTTACAGCGTTTCAACAGGGGGGGGGGGGGGGGGGGTATGGTTTTAAAAGAATTTTTTTTTGCATTTTTTTTTAATTTTTTTTCTGAATGAACAATATGTCGAGAATATTGTGTACAAGTTTTAAGTCAATCCGAGTAAAACTAATGGAGTTACAGCGTTTTAACAGGGTCGCCGTTTGACCCCATTTTCCCGAAAACGTCATTTTTGAAGTTCGTGAGCATTAGAACTCAAAATCTACTGAACCGATCCTTTTGAAAATTTGAACATTACTTCTTCACATAAATCAACAGGTGATCACGAAGAGTTTTTTTTTTTTATTTTTTTCTATTTTTTAATAACAAATTAACCGCGATTTTTTTAGCTAAAATCACGTTTTTCACTTCCAAGTGCTGCAAAAAATAGAAAAAAAAAACTCTTCGTGATTACGTCGAGAAATACATCACTTTTATAATGTATATCAATTTTTTTGTTTCACATGATCCGGTAACGGGTTATAATGTTCACCGCAAAACCACTTTTTTTCAAGGCGCCTCTGGAGATTCAACGTCACCGGCTTATTTATCAATATTTTTAATTGAAAATTTTTTCTGACATACGACATACTTCAAAAGTTGTACAATAATATGTAATTAAATTTAATAAAATTATATTACTCATGTCGCCGCAAAAACATCAGAAAAATATGCTTTTTTTTCGTCTTTAAAACCATACCCCCCCTTAATTCCATATTTTATATTATTACTATTAATGGGATTTTCCAATTGTATTATTAATGGGGGATTTTTCCAATTGTATAATTAAAACAATTTCTTATTCCTGCAGGTTAAGCACGTGTGGCAAAGGATTACCGTGCAAGGAGCAATACTGTTCTTAATGAAAACTAAGATGAAATGTTCATTACTGGTTATTCTCGTTCAAAATCACGTACAACCATTTGCTGGGTATTTATAAAATTGGCTCTTGGTTAAATGTCCATTAGATAAAGCTGTAAAAGCATTAGTAAGAGAACAATTTGATGAAAAACATTCTGCTTATTTTGTTAAGGCAACTACAAATATTAATCAAGAAGTTGTAAATCATGTACTTTCGGCAAGTGAAAAGACAAAAATGGCCGAACATCTAGCATCAACCAGTTAATACCGATATAATGCCATCGTCATAAAAACGTTTTTTATTATTACGACCACTGATCATTCGATTACAACTATTGGATTAAATAAAATATTCAACAATCATCTGTATTTTTTTTGTTTTTTACTTCACCACAATTTTAAATTGTGTGAAGTAATGCAATCTATCGTGAAAAAAAAAAATCTTACATACCCCAAATTTTATTTTATCTTTTGTTTTGGACCATCCTCTATCTAAATAGCCAAAAAAAATTTTGGTGTATGTCTGTGTGTGCGTGGGTGGTTGGGTGAGTTTTCTGCATAGGATCTTGATGAAACTTTGGCAAATGATACAGGTTCACTTGAAAATGGAAGATCTGGATTCATTTCAAATTTGGACAAAATGGTGGGGGGTCTCTCGAACACCTCTAAGTTTAAATCTTCAATAACTTCTGATCCCGGACTATGATCTTATTGAAACTTAGTATATAAGGTTTTAGTACTGTTTCCAATATTTCTGCATACCAACTTCCGGTTTGTCACTTCCGGTTAAAAAGTTTTTTTTTCAGGTGTTTATCCCTACTGTAGCCTACAATTACCGATCGATTTTCATGAAACGTTGCGAAAAGCTTTTAAATAACATGAGAAAGATTTTATCAGCTTTTGGAGCACATTGGATAAAGGGTTGGGGGGTCCACCATACAACAGGTGGTTTTTTCCACAAAGTTTTTATGTTTGTTGGGAGCATAAAACATTCATTCGTAAATGAATTTTGATGACACTTTGGAAAAAGACGCAAACATGTATGACAAAGAACTGATTAGTTTTTGAGCGATAGTGAACAAAGTGGTGGGGGGTCCCTGGAGCACCTGTTTTTTTGAAATCTCTATAACTTCTGTACCTGCTAAGAGAATTGGATGAAACTTGGTACAGTTCTGCATCCCAACTTCCGGTTTTTCACTTCCGGTAAAAAAAATGTTTTTGTACTTTTTTGAAGTTTTTTCAATGTCTTTATGCACACTACAGCCTACAATAATGAAGTGATTATGATGAAACTTATGGAATAGGATTCCAATTAGTGTGAAAAGATAATTATAATGTTTTGGGACACATTGATCAAAGTGGTGGGGGGTCTACCATACAAATGCTGACTTTTCACACTTTGTTTTTTAAGTTTGTTGGGAGCATACAGACTTCATTCATTAATTTATTTTAATGACACTTTAGAAAAAGATGGTGATTTAAGTAACAAAGAACTGATTAGTTTTTGGATAATATTGGAATAAGTGGTGGGGGTCCTCCCGAACACCTGTTTAATGTGTCTGCACTTTTTTCAATGTTTGTTGGGAGCATACAGCATTCGTTCGTGAACGAATTTTGATGACACTTTGGAAAAAGATGCAAACATGTATGGCAAAGAACTGATTAGTTTTTGAGCGATAGTGAACAAAGTGGTGGGGAGGTCCCTAGAGCACCTGTTTTTTTTAAAGATCTATAGCTTCTGTACCTGATAAGCGAATTGGATGAAACTTAGTACATGAGTATGTAGTACGGTTTAAAATAGTTCTGCATCCCAACTTCCGGTTTTTCACTTCCAGTAAAAAAATTTTTTTGTACTTTTTTGAAGTTTTTTCATTGTCTTTATGCACACTACAGCCTACAATAATGAAGTGATTATGATGAAACTTATGGAATTAATTTCAATTAGTGTAAGAAGATAATTATCATCTTTTAGGACACATTGATCAAAGTGGCGGGGGGTCTACCATACAACTGCTGACTTTTCACACTTTGTTTTTAAAGTTTGTTGGGAGCATACAGACTTCATTCATTAATCAATTCTAATGACACTTTGGAAAAAGATGGAAACTTAAATGACAAGGAACTGATTAGTTTTTGGACAATATTGGGATAAGTGGTACGGGGTCTCCCGAACACCTGTTTACTGTGTCAGCATTTTTTCAATGTTTGTTGGGAGCACACAGCATTCATTCGTGAACCAATTTGATGACACTTTGGAAAAAGATGCAAACATGTATGGCAAAGAACTGATTAGTTTTTGAGCGATAGTGAACAAAGTGGTGGGGGGTGTCCCATACACCTGTTCTTTTTAAAGCTCAATAACATCTGTACCTGATAATCGAATTGGATGAAACTTTGTACATAAGCATTTAGTATGATTTACAAAAATTCTGCATCCCAACTTCCGGTTTTTTACTTCCGGTAAAAAAATTTTTTTTTAATTGTTGGCAGTTTTTTCAGTATCTTTATGCACACTACAGCCTACAATAATGAAGTGATTATGATAAAACTTATGGAAAGGTTTCAATTAGTGTAAGAAGATAATTATCATCTTTTGGGACACATTGATGAAAGTGGCGGGGGATCTACCATACAACTGCTGACGTTTCACACTTGGTTTTTAAAGTTTGTTGGGAGCATACAGATTTCATTCATTAATCAATTTTAATGGCACTTTGAAAAAAGATAAAGACTTTATTGACAAAGAATTGACTAGTTTTTGGACAATATTGCGATAAGTGGTGGGGTCTCCCGAACACCTGTTTATTGTTTCAATGTTTGTTGGATGCATACAACATTCGTTCGTTAAGTAATTTTGATTACACTTTGCAAAAAGATGCAAATAGGTATGGCAAGGAACTGATTAGTTTTTTTAGCGATAGTGAACAAAGTGGTAGGGGTCCTCCAAGCACCTGTTATTTTGGAAGCTCAATAACTTCTGTACCTGATAATCGAGTTGGATGAAATTTGGTACATACACATTTAGTACGGTTTACAACAGTTCTGCATCCCAACTTCCGCTTTGTCACTTCCGACAAAATTTTTTTTACTTTTTCTCGTACAACAGAATTTATGTTTGTTGGGATACTACTGCCTGCTTTAATATTTTTATTATTAGAACTACGAAGTCCATAATATTGGTTAGCTTTTAATTAAAGTATTTTAGGGATATTAGCTCATTATATATCCAGAACACTATGTTTCCAGAGCTGTGGTGAAGTCAGCCTATGCATCAGCGTCGCAATATTTTTATACCGCTTTTAGCATAAACATTGTTGCCTCGATCAATTTGTAATATTGATATTGCGTATTATGTTATTGATATTGTTCAACAATCACCTGAGGCATTGGCGCAAAAAGGTCTTATATTGAGTAATTACTTATGATCAACTATCGCCTGTACATTGGCGAAACTACTTCACAATAATGAATTATTCTTTCAGTGCATCAATCGCCTGTACCTTGGCGCAACTATTGTTATTTTAATTACGATAAGTTACTCGGTATGATTGGTCAGATCAATGTTGAAAGATTCTATCAAATTTGATTGGCAGTATGTAAAAATCAATTCCACTACACTGAAAAAAATATGTAATCAATACAATTCTTTTGTAACATCAGCTAAAATTTAGTACAATAGACAAAGCATTTATCAAATATTAAAAAAAATTTGTCAAATTTTGGTTGATGCTACAAAATTAATTTCAACACCAACATATTTTTTCAGTGTACAATCTTGTATACAAGGTTTAGCCTTATAAACCCTATGTATGTGATAACCTTGTGAGTGGAAGACTTTGATTTGTTACATATACGGAATATGTAGCTTCAAATGCCGGATGATAGCCAAAAAGACAACAAGTTATTTGGTTATTTGGTTATGCTATAAGCATTAAATCATCAAATAGATTTGGTTTTATAATTGTTGACTCAATGCTTTCAATTGTATTAATGAGTTTGTGGTTATGATTATTACATTATTATCAGCGTAAGCAACACCACACTAATGTGGATGACCATATTCGGAAGTTTGACTCTTACAAAGTTCCTTGTGTAATACCAGTGTCTACTGAGCCAAGATTTTCTTTAATAAGTAGCCTGTATATATTACCTTGGCAATTTATCATTTTAAGATAACTCAAAACGCTTATCCACCATTAATTGTGCACTCGTATCTTCAGACGACATTTTCAGTAGAACTTGCATGACAAAACCCATTCAGCGTATCGTGCAAACACCACCACTTAAATCGATGCATTTTTGTAGTTCAATTTATGTTTTCTTCGAAGATTTTGAAAACTCGGTATAATTCTGAAAAAGCATTATCGGTGGCTTATGTAATTCTGATAATACGACCAGAGCTGAATTCTTTTGGAAACACCGCAAATGTGAGACAGTCGTTAAAGTGGTTTAAGCAAGTAAGAACTAAAGATTTTTTAGGACTAATATACAACTCTTACGATAATTTGATCAGGACCATGAGTCTTGACAGGTTTCATATCCATCACAGCATTCTCAACTTTATTAATTATAATATCCGTGTCATACAGGGGTTAAAAGGTACTTGAAATATCCAGAAGCTTGCCGCACACTGCGATAGTCTTCATTTTAAAGCCACACCTTGATCGAGGTACTCAAAGATTGTAAACTTTGCCGTTAGAATGTATCATGCATGAGAAACGGTACCATACACTTACTCCACGTTGAAGAAGCTTTGCTGTCTTATTGCTATAATTTCATGCATATTTCTTAAGTGGAGCTTTTGGAGCCTCATTGAAGAACGAGTAGGGTCTCATTGAAGAACCACATTTGTTATTAAATGTTTCTTAAAACAACCAAAACCATCATCCGGAATGAAATACAAAGATCGGCTATTTTCTAAATCAAACTCGACAGATTTATTTTGCCAGTCTTAAGAATGTTAGGAACCTGAGAACCATTATTATTATTTTCCTAACCACTTCTGTCAGATTCTAGGATCTACTAAACTAGGGTTTAAAACTTCTATTAGGAACCGCAAAGTCAAGAACCTCGAGTCTAACATTTTTGATCAATCTGTTTTTTGTATTGCGGAATTCTCTTTTTCCATTTTTTAAGTCGAAAGTTGATTAGAAATATTTGAAAGATTTCACTTCTTCAATTTTTTCAATGTCATTTGCGATTTGTGGTCAAAAAGTCATATCAAAAAGACACAGAAGCCTAAAAAATTTTGATCAAGAACCTTTCATCCGAAGAAAATTTATAAGTTGCTGAGCACATTTAGTATTTTTAAAAAGCTCGTTCGTACTGTTGTGCAATTCTTAAACTTGAAAAAACCTCGTAGTTGAATGAACCGATATCATAATGTCTCAATTGATTGTATACTTGTGAAGCACAGCGAACGACATACCACAATAAAGTCTGGTTTTATTTCTTTAACTTCATTTATACTTCCACATTGCAAAAAAGTGCGTCATTAAAGGCAATTAAAACCAAGATATTATAATTGTGAAAGCTTTTTCTAAACTTTAACAAACATAAAATCATCAATGTCAATAATTATTGTCTAATTGATTGTATCAATTATGAAAGTAAATAAACAATAACTAGTATTTGTTTAATTCATTTTAAATTTGAATTAAAATACAATAAAATTTTATTGTTGTTAGTGTTAATCGAATTGATCTTAATCTTTGATTAATTAGGTCATCTAACTGTAAAATTGTTGGTTTAGAAGAATATTTATCGTCTAACTTTGATTGATTTAAAAAACTATTAAAACAAATAGTTTAATTTATTTTCAAAAAAAAAAACTTCCAAATACAAAAATGTGGCTTAACTACCCCCATTCACGTTTCTGTTACATTTTCTTGTATAAAATAAATTACACCGAATATAGGATTGGAACCTTATGGTTTAAGTTTTTCTTCGATATAATGCGATTATATATGTATGTATTATGTTTTTTATAACGCAATAAATATTAATGTTCGTTTAAATTGTAATCCATAGAAAATTTAAGAAAAAACAAAGAACATAGAAACTGGAAAACATCGAAAATTACAAAATAAATGTTTGATGCTAAGTAAAGTGAATTCCGATCATTAGTAAGTAAAACACTATTTTTTATCGAGTGAGGTTCATGAAAGGACAGGGAGGCAAGAATTTTATTCTACTTATTTATTTTTTCTATATAGTCAGGGGTTTGGTTGCTTATTGAATTTTACTTCGATATAAAATGATTCTAATATACGCAGCCAAATGTAATTTGAATTTCACAATACTAACATTGAAGATAATAAATAAATAGTTGAAACAATTTTACGCAAAGACCAAAAGAATAAGAAAATAAAATAGTATATTGCATAACAAAAGCAAAATGATATTAATATTCTATGAGTAACCATAAATGAGACTATTGATTGAATTAAATGAATATCTTATGGTACCGAGTAACATGCTCTTGTAACAGTGGACATAAGTTTCGAGTCAAATTGAAATGATCCACATTGCTTTGTTGACATAAATAAAAACATTCACGGTTATACGGATAACATGTAATCCGATTTTTTCTTAACAAATATAAATAAAGATTAGGAGTGTGTGTAAATGTGTTATATTCAAAAATATCTGCTTTAAGTTGCATGCCGTACACAGGGTTTGCTACTCGAAGTACAACCAACTTCATATTGCAGCTGTTAAAGAGCTGACGAGAGTGTTTTGTCGTGAAAAAAAAACAAAATGTTGTCAACTGTTTGTTTGAGCCAACGAAATGTTTCATTAAACCAACGAAAAACATTTAAACTTAACCAAAACTTTGTTAAATCATATAACACGTTTATCTATTTAATTTTAAATTTTAATACACATTTTTGTACTATGAACAAATTTGTTATTAAATAATTACATATACTGAAAAGTGCATACTTATTTCAATAGATCCTAGATTATTGAATCAACGGAAATGTTATTAATAAAGTAAATAAAACTATAGTTTCAGAAGAAGGTAGATGTGACTTTTCTTCCCTTGGATGTTTACTGCCCTTCAATTCGCGTCGGTAACCTACATCCTACTGGAGGAAAGTGACATTTTCCTCCCTTGTAATGCAAATAGCTAATTATACCACAAAGACTACAATATCTACCAATTTTTATTCATGCAATTAAGGAAACTTTTGAGAATTTCTTGCGTCAAAAAACTTTTTAAATTTCGAACGAAAATATTTTTCTTAATTCAAAATCATCTTTGTTGTTGAATTTTTTTTAATTTTTTTTTCCGAACGACTCAGATAAATAAAACACAAACAGAAGTTCAACTTTGTCGAACTTCGACCAATTCAAAAAATGTTTCTTATTCAAATAACGTTTAGATGTGTTCAGCTCCTTTCCATGTATCATACCGATTGGTTCCATTTAATTATAAAACCATATGATGGTTTCGTCGCCTTAATAATGAAATAATGTATGCTATGTGTATACGTTATTATTATATAATGGGTGCGCTGCATTCCCTATAAGGATATCTTTGAAGTGGCGTTTTTACATTTTCGAATTATTTTATGACTGGGGGTAAAAATTAATATATTGTTAATTAACGACCATGCAAATGCATGCGCACATCCATCTTTAAACTCAAATATCTCAAAACTACACTTTTGCGTATACGTTATTTCATTATTAAAGCAACGGTTTCTCATCAGATATTTACCAACCGCCCATGATGAATCCAGATTTGAGTTGTAAGTTGAAAAATTATTCAAAGTAAGAACAAGTTTTGTATGTTCACTTGTCCATTGAACGCAACAACCAGTCTGACTCATATTTCACATTTAACCACTTAGCCACTACATAGTTAACCGCTGAGTAAAAGATTCAAAACTAATAATGTTATAATGTCAACTTCAGAGAGCTTAGATCAGTTCAATTCGTGTTCACCCAAATAACTGATAGTGGAAAACTTTGCATTGGTGCAGTCGGTCACGGATTAACGCAATTTGTTTTTGTGGTTTCAACTCCAAATAGTTACTAGACCCATAAGATTCTTAATTTTTTTATGGAGAAAATAGCGAAAATTAAAATAAAAGTAAAAATTCCTCTTCACAGAGCTTCAGTCAATTTGACTCAATAGCAAATGTTATATATAAAATAAAATGTCTATATTCCCAGATCAAAAGTTTAGATATTTTCAGAAATAAAGAAAAATTTGCGTTCAAATATGAAAGAAAATCAAGTTTCACATTAAAACGAAAAATTTACCAAACGCCACCGTCGATTGCTGCTTTGCTTTTTCAAATTTAGTATATAATTATTTTCAATAAATTCAGTGGCGTTGTACATTCAAAACAGAGCTGTCCAGAAAACTACGACCAACTTCTTTATGTTTAATTAGTCTAATTGTTTAATTAGAATCATAAATTTTTGAACAAATGGATAGACTAAAAGTGTAAGCATACTTGTAAATAGACGATAACCTAAACATCAAACTGAAAGAGATAATCGGTTAATAATAATTGAACGTAGAAAAGGGAAATAATTAATAAAAATCTTCTGAGCATCTATTGGTATAGGTCTTGTAAAACATCGAGATATACCGGTATTTTGATATTCAGTATAGTATACCAGTTTTGCATGTCCTAGCTGTGATGTGAAGCCGTTAAAAATTTGTTTACCGTGTCAAGTAATAATCATGTCTCTATACACATGTCTGCCCTCTTCTAATTCCAAACATCGATCGATAAGTTCGAAAAAATTAAGCCTATAAAAATATGGTGAATTAGGAACAATTATGATTTTAGGAATAATTATAATTTTATAATTTGAGACGCAGAGCGTTAGGAGTGGTCCTAGTTTTGTCCCATTCTCAATTGAGTCATTTTGCTTTTGCGTAATCTTTTAGGTTTTTATGTTTTTTTACAGAATTTTTGGATTTTGGAAAATACTCTTTCCACATCCATAATGTTGGCTTAATTGTTTATATTGCATCAAAAATCTTCTGTAAATTTTCTCTATGTTGGCCTGTGGTTTAGAGGGATAGAGAATAGAGAAAAATTAGCCTTTAATCACTTGAAATTGTCTTGTGCAGTCTCCTGGAGACTGAACAAGGTGAATAATTTTTCTGTATTGCTTCAGTTCTTCAAGTTCTTCTTGTATAGTAAAAATTCACTTGTATGAATTATCGGTAGTTGTTCTTATAATTAAATTCATCATTTCCGCCAAAAAGAGATCCCAACGTGCCTGCAAAAATTATTGTAGCTCTTGTTGGCGTGATCGTAGTTTTCAGGGCTGTGAAATAAATCAATAACCTATGCATTCCATCGTTCATCAATTAGAATTTTTAAATTATCCTTACTTATTTCACTAATCATTAAAGAGAATGAATTCTAATATTGTGTAAGGGCTAATCTGCTCATCAAATTTAAATCTGTCTTAAATGCCAATAAACTTTTGTCTTTATCAATCAACCTTTGTTGAGATTGAGTTCCAGGGACGCTTTACATCGAGGTGAATTACAATTTGTCGTCTCGTCAAAACAGACTTTTGATTGAAAAACATGTTTTCGAACAGTTTCATGTATTTGAAGAGCTTGCAAGAGTTCTTAAATAATACATGGTGATCGATGTTATCTTTATTCTCTCTAACGATCACTTCAACATTTCTACTGTCTCAGGTGACTCAAATATTCAGTATCAGATTTTTTTACAGAGTGTGTAACACACTTCAAGATGTAGACCATGATTTGGTAAAATTGATCAATGGCTTTGATATATTGAATATAATTTTTGGTAACTGAAGCTCCACCGTTGTAGTCCCTGGGCCGGCGCCGATTTCATGTGATGATTACCACATATTTTATACTTCATGAGGCGCCTGTCCTTGACGAGCCCGAAAACATTTGTTCTGCGATTTTTCTCAAATCGACCGCTTTTGCGTTCGGCAAGCTCCGAAAAACGCCGATTGCCCGGGATCATGTAAATTTTTGTTTTTTTTTAACTATGGGGGTTGAAAATTTGATTTAGAACACGAGGGTAACCTTGTCCCACAAAAATTTGTCTGCTATTGTCTAGTCCGACAACCCAAACATCCAAAATGTCAATTGCCGGACTCGACAATAGCAGACACACTTTGGTCGGACAAGCATACCCTCTTGTTCTAAAACAAATTTCCAACCCCAACAGCTAAAAAAAAATATGTGGTAGCAAATTTACAAGATCGCGGGCAATCGGAATTTTTCGGAGCTTGTCGAACGCAAAAGCGGCCAATTTGAGAAAAATCGCAGAACAAATGTTTTCGGGCTCGTCAAGGACAAGCGCCTCACGAAATATAAAATATGTGGTAATCATCACATGAAATCGACGCCGGCCCAGGGACTATAGTGGACGCAACCGAAATCATTTTTATCCGATACTCCAAAAAAAACTTAGCGGTTGTTTTATTATATCGATCATATCGAGAAAACTCATAAGTCAAAAACTCGAATGAATCTCATTTTATACGTTCCTGCCAACATATTTTTTCATTTTTTTTTTTTGACAAAAGTTTTGCAAAATAAGCTAGTGGTTAGCCTATCCTTTTTTAATCCATAAAAATGGGTAGTTGTTCAAATCTTGGCAAGTGACATATAAGCTAAAATGGGGGACCAAAACATGCACCGTACTGAAGTTTGAGCTTAATCGTGCAATAACTTATAACTAGACAATAAATACCAACACATAAGGTAAAAAAGCAAATTTTTTTTTAAAATTTGAAGGAACAAAACTGAAATGGAGTTACTAATAAGCCTTCTAGTAGCAAACAAAAGCAATTAATCATATGACGCATTTTTTTCCTTAATTTTTAAAGCCCACATAGAGTTATATGAGGAATCGTTACTTCGAAAAAGCAATAACGTGCATCATCAAGGAATATTCCATAACTAAGATGATTGATGAAGTTCATCGGCCAGCACGTCTAAGATATCAACTTGGGCAGTAAGATCTCACTACTATTGCCAGTGGTATGTGATATATTACCTTAACTCACATGGCAATAGTTGGGAGTACGCTAGCTTGCTACATAAAAAATTTAAAAAAATTACAAATCAACAAAAACTGATTTCCAGATGCGGATAGATACAAAAATATTATAACAAGCCATTTAATTTTTTTTGTGTTAGTTTATTGGCTCGCTATAATTAGCTAGAAGAATTGAAATATGAGTATTTTTTCGTGCCGGTATTTACCTCATCGGCACCACAAACGGGAGATAAAAGAAAACATTCCCAAGATGCACATGAGATTGTTTTTATGTAACAAGCACAGTTGGAAAATTTTGAAACAAAAAACCAAAAGTTCATGATGGTATGTTTCTCATCCGAGTGATATTGTTTCAAAACTATGTTTCAAAAATTTATTAAACTACTAAAACTACCACAGGAAAGAAACAACTTTATTGCAATTTAAAGTAACATTTGCAAGTGCATACATTTCACAAGAAATTATTCAATTAATTTACAGCTATGTGTTATTATGCTATGTTAATTAGTTTATATTATTAAACCAATTATTTCATCAAAAATACACAGTTGTATGTGTATCCCTTAGGATAAAATTATTAATTGAAATTCTTAGAAAAATAAACTTTTAAGTTTTCCTCTTTTATACGAATTTTGTATTACTAGTTGTGCTTGCAAATGCAAATCTTCCATTCTGGAGTACATAGTGTTAAATTGAAGATAATGTTTAACGAAAAATTCATACAGAAAAAATAATAAAAACAAAACTTAAAATATTTATTAATTTAAAATGTTGAGAGTTGGAAACTCTTTTGCCGGCTTTTAATTAACGAGGTAAAAATTTTCAATTTTATATTTTAATTTTAATTTTTCATCTTTCCATGAAAGGTTTTGGACTTAAAAATTAAAATGATATATGTACATTCAAATTTATGCATAAATTCAAATTTTTTATGTTTTTTATAGGATTTCATGTTTTATGTAGACGCGGCATAATCATGTGCGAATGTTCATCAAGTTCACAGTGCTCGTTCATTTCGTTCGTGTCCAATAATAGTCATATATTTTAATTCGCGGTAGACAGCTTCCTGAGGTTCTAACGGCAATGAACTGCCGTTCTAGTTCAGTGATTAAAGCCTTGTAGCCTACTAACAAAAGAGTACCGAGATTGATTCCTGATTCATACTGTTCACTTGGCAAACTTTTGTTTTCAGACAATGTCATTAATAAATATTTCTGACTGTAAAGTAAGCAAAACATTTTTGACGTGGTATTTGAGGATATTCAAAGCTATTGAATTCAACTGGAACTCAATTCAATGATGACTTTCTACATTAAAATGATCGTCAAGAAACTCCCTGATTTCAAAATTAATTCAAGCACTCAGCCTCGTTGATGAGTAGGCCTTTAAAAACTTATATTTTAATAGTCTCACACGATTGCCGTCGTACCAAGTGTAGAAGCGCACCTTAAACCTCTACAAATTGTAAAACGGGAAGTGCCGGAAGTGCGACTCAAATCAGTGTACAGCTACTATGAACACCATACCAAAGGGAGACACTTACTTAACATAGTCATACGAATTTGCTAAATTTTATTAAATTATTTTTCAGCATTAATCATTTGTTTTCGTTTTCCATACAGTTTTACAAAAATAATGTTGTATGTATGCCTTCCGCAACACACTCTGTATTTGACATGCCTTGCAGTAGGATTATCTTAAAATAAGCCGACCAAAAATTCGCTACAGCAGGTTAGGAACGCTCTATTTAATAAAGATAAAGACAGTCAAGTAAAAGGGAATACACCATTCTTAAAGCTAGGCACAATCAACGCAAATAAAATCGAGGTTACTACAGTTTCATTCCTGAGGAAGGCTGTAGACCATGCTAATCCCAAACGGTCTAGGTAGGGTTTAAGTTGCTTTGGTGAAGCAGGTCCAAAGAATAGGATCACAAAATAAAGTTTTAAGGGATCGACTTTAACACGATGGATATTGCGATGTCGAGCATACAATCAAATATTTCAAAGCAGCCCTCCCGAAATTTAAGGAAAGAATGTATACACTAGTGATGGTAATAAGAGACAATATCCCAGTCACTCCATCGGAGGGCGGGTCCGAGACCCTGGGATGCTAGGTGCCCAAAACGGGGTTTATGTTGTGGTGTGGAAGACCGTTGGGTAGTACGATGATGACAAAGGTCACGTCCTGTGGATTGCGTGGAACAGCAGTGTCAACTTTGATTTTGGCAAGGTTATCGTATATGGGCTACGGAAGATGGAAACCATTTAAACGGAGATTATAGGTGGTAGTACCCGAAAGAATTCAAAAACGTTCTCAAGTTTAATTGGAACTACATTGGCACCAGCAACCTCATAGCCGAAGAAAATTAGGCAAAGGTGGTCAGTGTTAGTAAGAAGGTCGGTTTCGGAAAAAAATTCATGTTATGAAGAAAGGGGAGAAATATCATACCTTTAATGATAATTGTACGAAACATACAAGAGACCAGTGAGCCTCAACCACGTTATAACAGCGTCAATGGTAGTACTAAAAACAATCCGTAAATAACTCACATGAACTATCACAAGCATACGAGAACTCTGGATTCAGTGAAGCAGAATGAAGCGCTTTGCAATTTTGTTCCGATGAATAATAGAGTAAGCTAAGAAGTTATTTACCAGAACAATAAAAATTTCAAAAACATGTATTTCCAAAACATTTGGAAAGCCCAAAACCTTTTACAATTAAGTTGCAGTGCAGATGATCATTCAAGTCATTTCATAATACTGTTAGTAAAACATATTTTATTAATTAATTAAGCATAAATCTTACTTTATGTTTTCTCATTGTATATAATAATCACACAAGAAATTTATTTATAGTTCGAAATGCTTCTAAATTATCATTAGACATTAACCTCCTTTTCTCTAGAATAACAAATACTTTTCTAAGCCTAAACGATTTTCTTTGGAAAATATTGAAATTTTTACATAAAACTTTTCACATAAAAATCGAAATAAAACGATTCTACGTCTCACATTAGTTCTAACAAAAGCAAAATGGAGCATAAATAGAAGATATAGAATATAGATGTTTTTTACAATAACACTTACAATGATACACGAAAAAAAAAATAAAGTTATAATATTTTGTACTGCAAAAGGACTTACCTTAATTACACTTTCATCTTCTGCTTGACATGAGCTTTGTAATGTAACATCTGCTACTTTACCAGCTTGTGATACAATAAAAACTTTCATCGCTTGAGATACTTGACGTCCTGTTAAGACTGCTGTATTCATTAATTCCCAATTCTAGAGTAAAATGAACAGAAAAATATGATTCATATACAGTGAATTACAGTGAATACAAAAGAATTTTTTTATTTCAAATCGTGTAAAGAATAATATAAAAGAACATGATATTGTATGTTTACAGTATTAAGCTCAATAAAAAAAATATAAAAATATAATTGAATGAAAGTTAGAAAAAAAGAATTATTCACCTTTGAAATTGGCAAAACAGCTTGAATATCATCTTTTTGGATTTCCAGTTTTGCAACAAGTCGTTTTCTTGATTCTTCTAGAGGAGTTCCAGTTGCTTCAGCTGAAGAATCTTTTAGTTTAGGACCATCATGAACATAACTAACAGACCATACTATTCGCCCACCATCCCAATGTTCTTTCGTATCGTTTGCTACTTCCAGGAGCCATGAAAAGACTTCGGTAATTCTGAAATGAACAAAAAAAGAAAAATTAAAATCATTTTACTTCAGTCTGAAAGACCTAAGTAATGCATTCTCGAGCCAAAAGTGAAATTCTTACCCCCACTTTTTGGCATTTCTCGACGTTTTAGGACCTACTGACGTTAGAAAAGTAAACAAAATGTATGTCTGACTGCCGGCCGTCCGTCCGTCACAACCTGCGAAATCTAGAAAACCCCTCGAGGGGTTTCTCAACGTTTTGGGCCCTACTGATTCTAAAAAAGCAAAAAAAAAAAATGTATGTCTTTCTGCCGTGCAACCATCCGTCACATCCTACGAAATCTAGAAAACCGTTGGAGGGATTTCAACCATTTTTTTTAAAAATAGGTATACTCAATGGGAAGAGCCGAAAGGACGATGTGTTCAAATCATCAAGTGTGTCAAACCAAGGAAATCTGCATATTTTTTGCTTAAAAAAAGTTCATTTTAATTGATTACGAGTTATAGAAACATTGAATTTGGAGAAATCTTGATGATCGGGATTGGTATGTGAGATCAAAAACTAGATTATTGCATTATAAGTTTGTCAAAAAAATATTGTCAAGTGTGTCAAAAGAATGATTTTCATTTCATTTTTACACAATTTTTTGGAAAAAAATGAAATTAATTATTTGTATGACATGAACAGCTGTAATCGAACATGAAATTGGACATGGAAATTTTTGATTTTGTTATAATTTTTGGAATTTTGAAAAGAGTTTTCTTTTATTTTTATTTGTATTTTTGATTTTGTAAGAAGTTGCGGGATATTTTTAGAGTTTTGAAGAAGTTTAAATTTTTTATTTTATTATAATTTTATTACAATTTTTGAAACTTTGAAGAAAGTTTGTAGTTTTGATTTTGATATAACTTTTGCGAAATTTTTAGAATTTTGGAAAAAGTCTTTTGAATTCCGAATTTTTGTTCAAGATTTTATTAAGATTTTTATCTATACGATAGCAATGGATCTAACCATTATGTAGTTTAGAATTATACGTCACTAGAAATGAATGTGTTCAATTGAATAGAATGAAAAATTGCTTTGAAAAAATTGCCATTCTCCACTAATTGGGATTTGTCTTCCATATTCGTAGATCCATTATATTCTTCATTCAATGTCAACTTGGTTGAAGTATAAAGAACGGTAAAACGTGTTCATACTTCGTAGAATAATTAAAATAAGACAAAAATTGACACTAAAAATGAATTAAAATAATTATGATGTGTTAAGTCGATCGTCCGAAAACCAATTTTTATCTCGTCGAGTTGGTTAAATGGTTAACCATAAACTCTGATCAGAATGACGCCGGTTCGATTCCCGAACCGACCGGAATTGAGATAAAACTTTTGTTACGGATCTTTCGCTTTTCATAGCAAATTTCATTCTATTCAATTGAATAAATCATTTCTAGTGAATTATAATTCGGATTTTTGAATTCGAAAAAGTTTCAATTTCTGATTTTGTAATAATTTTTGGAATTTTTTAAGAATTTTGAAAAAAGTTTGTATTTTTGATTTTGTTATAATTTTTGAAATATTTTTAGAATTTTGGAAAAAGTTTGAATTTATGAATTATAAAATTTTGCAATGACTTTAGGATTTTGAAAAAAGTTTCAATTTTTGATTTTGTAAAAATTTTCGGAATAGTTTTAGAATTTTAGAAAAAGTTTGAATTTTGAATTTGTGAATTATGGGTTTTTGCAATATTTTTAGAATTTTGAAAAAAGTTTCTATTTTTGATTTTGTAAGAATTTTCGGAATTTCGAAAAAGTTTAAATTTAATTTAATTTTTAGAATTTTGAAAATAATGTGTATTATGGATTTTATTAGAATTTGTGCAATATTTTAAGAATATGTATTGGAAAAAGTTTCAATTTTTGATTTTGTAATAATTTTTGCAATATTTTTAAAATTTTGAAAAAAGTTTCAATCTTTGATTTTGTAATAATTTTTGGAATATTTTTAGAATTTTGAAAAGAGTTTAAATTTTTGATTTTATTATGATTTTTATTGTATTTTTGGAATTTTGAAAGAAATATGAACTTTTGATTTTGTAATATTTTCTCGAAACGTGAGGGTATCATCTTTTCACTAAATTATATTAATTTATAATCTGTTATAATTTTCCGGCAACGTATTGATGTTTCGTGTTAGTTTTGTAATAAATTTCTAAACAGTGATAAAAAATATTTGTACTTTAACAAAGAGTTTTATGTTTCGCTGCCCAAAACTAACAACAATGTTGTCCTCATTAAAGTTTTTTGCTGAAATCTGTATCAAAATCCTTAACCCAGACCGAAGTCTTGATATCTCAGAGCTTAAGATTTCAGCCCCTCCATATTTTTATTTTTTTCATTCTAATTTAGGCATTTAGTCTCTGAATATCCGAAGAAACCATGCCAACTAGGAATTGGGGTTAACTTTGAATAAATTAAGTTTCTATTAGAAATTAGAGACGCTAACTTTAAAATTTTGAGGATTAAAGCTATCAGAAAAAACCCATGAAGGTAAGGCGTTCCAGAGATGAGAGACTCTGTTGAAAAAATCACGCAGAAAAGCAACAGTTCTGCACCTTTTTATATGAACTGTAAAAGGATGGGCTACAACATTTGCTCTGGTGTTACCTGATAGGTTGGTGTAAATCCTATCACATATTAAAATATGTCATATATTATCATATATTAGGCTGTAGACCAATATTTTATGAAATAATGTTTGACGCCAACTGCCATTAATAATTTCAGCTTAAACGTAATACCTTAACATAAGGTTTTTTAATTCTATCTGGATTATGATATTGCGTAAGAATAGTTTTGGTGCCATCTATAATAGTGTGTAATTTTCAAGATATTTTCTATGCCAAACATACTTCAATTTTCGGTCTTCTTTGCATATAGCAATATACTATAGCTTTGTTCGAAAATGCATATATATACTCTCAAAAACTTATCAAACCACTTGTGTGCAAAACCACACTCATTTCTAATGTTTTGAACTACAATTGACAGTTCCGGTAAAATAGTACTATATACTTTTTATTTTCTATCTAATTTCGCAAAATCTTGTTTAGGGTGCGACCGACGATTTTTGTTTGACGCTCTATAAGAGGATTGTTCCCGGGAGGCTTCTTCCTCCGAGTAAATCGTAAAATTTACTATAAATATTTGGAATCTTATTGACCTGTTTTTCAGTTCGGTAAACGCATTTCTTCATTACTCCTTTCGAGAACACCGTACTCCTTTAAGATATTTTGTTCAGGATTTTTGTACTCCTCAAAATTTATGATTGCGTTTTAACTTTTATAGTTATAAACAAAAAACAAAACATTTACAAATTTTAGCTGTGGTCGCAGTTCCTCCTAAATTTTCATCTTGCTGGACGGTATATATATTTTTGTAATCTAAACAGGTTGATAGAACGTATAATAAAAAGAATCAAAGTAAAAATATGGATGAAGGTCATCCATTTATAATCCACAGCAACATACAATTTGGAATAACAAGCTTTCGTACATAATCACAGAAACCAGAAATCATGTTGGTATACGTGCATATTTCTCACGTAACCTACCTCTTCGTTGCTTAGTTAAACGTCATAGAAAAATTAAAAACAAAGCAAAATTCTGCATTACGTGTTGCAATGTAACTGAACGGCACGCCAAAACAATCACTGTGTAGAGACAAAGATTCAATGAGTCACACAAAAACAACAATCAACTTACTCGTCAAAACCTATACTAAACTTGCATAAACCTGACTATACAAAGAATTGGTCGAAACACCACTGGTTACCAGAAATATCAAAAACTGGTCAAATGGGTCCTATAGTCCTGACATAGAGGATATGACACCAAGGGCAAGATTGAAATCTGGAAGAGCTACACAGGAAATCGGTAGCTGATACCTTAACTATATATATGTAGAAAACATAGTGCATTGATAGACAGTCACCACCATTGAACCCGTTGGAAATATTTTCACTCAGATGGACAAGGATCACAATATTCAAACTTTAGTTGGGAAGGTGCTGCGTACTAAATATAGTTATTTGTCTGTACAATGACTGGGACTGGTAATATCCCAATTTAAAAAACTTTAATTGAACGAAAAATTCAAAATGATCCAATTAACTGTGATTGAAATTTATATCTTCTGTTATTGGTTTTGCGTCTGAAATTATTATAGCCACATTCGATTTGACTAAAGTAGCTCAATTATCCACTACAACTGAAAAAAAACTATAAGCAATAGTCAAATTGAGCGCCGAAATTTTACAGTTCGATTTTGTTTCTTTAATTACAGATTAAATAAATTCTGAAACTGATTAGATGTAGTACGTAAATGAACATTAAATAGAAGCTAGATGTAAATATTTATTGAAGAACCAAAGGTTTTGAAAAACGCAGCAAATATCACAAAGACAACATAATAATAAAATAAGATGGCATTGCGATAGGCCTTGCGATAGGCCTTGCTATTTTTCACCCACAATTATCTGAGATGAAAATCTGAAAATTATATCGCGCATGGCATAACACAGTCTTAAAAAAATAAAAAAAAGAAATTTGAATTGCATTAAAGATCTTTTATCAATTCTCAAGTAACAATAAGACTCCGCCCTTTTGTCGAAGTTTTTGATATTTTTGATCGTAAACATGTTTTTATTTTAATTCTACTATTTTGGATGCATTTTATTTTATATGTGAATAAGTTTGTTTGGAAACTTTGACAATTTCGATCTTTACATTTAAAAACGTCATAAACTTTATTAATGTAGTATGGGAGCAATTTTGTTTTTTATATGGAGGTAATGATGTAAAGGTAAATTGTACTCCTATTAATTTATTATTATTTTTTATTTGCTGTTATAATTATTTATTTAAAATTTTATTTTCAACTGAATCTGGTTGACCTATTTTCTATTTTTTGCTTTACAGTTTGTTCTCAACTTACTATCATGGAATCACTTGTTTTTATTATATAGCAGTACATTTATATCTAGAAACATCTAAACCTGAATGCTTTCTATATTTTATAAAAATGCTAGTCTGTTTTGTCCAATCTTAGCCTATTTTTGTTTTTGCATAAAAAAATGCTTAAATAATAAAATTTTACATTTATTATTGATGAAAAACGTGATCTACACAGGTGAAAAAGTCGAAATTTGAACTTGATTATTTTTGATTTTCCTAAAACTTGGCATATAAGTAGTATGGACAAAATAAAAAATACTACTTATTTTACAATTTTTTTAAAGTGCATAGTTTGAGCATAGAGAACACCCAAACATGCATAAAAAATGAAAATTCCGACAATCCGATGTAACTTTGAAATTAAATTGCCCAAGAATGGCTATACCAATGTCATCAAACTTTTTTTTGTTTGATAGGTGATTAGTTAATCGTTTAAAAAAAAATTAATTAATTGTTTTGTAATTAATTTTAAAATCAAAATGTTAAAAAAACTTTTTTAAAGATGGCGTAGGGTCGAAGATCAATTGGAATTTAATTTGTTTTTTGTAAAACATTTCTATGCTTACTCTAAAATATTCCAAATTTACAAAGAGGCTTTAATTCGTATTCTTGAGATATTTAATTTTAAAGATTTTTAGTCCGATTAAAATTCGATTTTTTCATCATTTTCTCGAACTTCAGTGGCTAAAATTTTTTGTTGATGAAAATTGTCCGAAAAAATAATGAACAATTAAAATTTTAGTTGGACTAAAAATCCTTAAAATTAAAGGCCGATTGTATGTGTTGTTGTAAAAATAATGAACAATTAAAATTTTAGTCGGACTAAAAATCCTTAAAATTAAAGGCCGATTGTAAGAATGCGAATAGAAGATAAATCCTCGGCTAAATCATCGTTTGTATTGTATGAATCAGGATAGAACAACAAATTAATTCGAGAATAAAATTCTATTCTCAGATTTATTCTTTCTTTTTCTTAAATAAAACAAAGGATAAAACAATTTGTTTTTTTTTCTTGACATGCGCATAGCAGGACAATTTTGTTTTGAATTTGTAGTTATTTTTGAATTTAAATTTCAGCGTTTCTAAAATTTGTTTTTTGATAATTTATAGTAAAATAAATAATATTTTTAATATAATTTTAATAAGTTTTGAAATAATGTTTTGTAATTTATAATTAAATTTATTTAATGGAAAAGTAAAAAAAAAAGTATTGCCACTTATAAAATTACTACTATGAACTGCAATAAAACAAAAATAAAAAAAAATCTATCCGTGTTCATAGAATCGACGAAAAATAAAATCGTCGGATGAAGATAAAACTTTATTCTCGGATTTTTTCTATCCATCCCTGTTCATACAATCGACCCTAAATATCTCAAGAACACAAATTAACGCCTCTTTGTAAATTTGATATATTTTAAAGTAAGGATAGAATAGAACTATTTAAAAAAAAAAAGTTAAAATTTAATTGAAGTTAAAGTTTTTTGTTAATGGAAGTTGTTTAAAAAAATTATGAAAAAGTAGAATTTTTAGTCGGACTAAAATTTTTAAAATTAAATATCTCAAGAACACGAATTAACGCCTCTTTGTAAATTTGGAATATTTTAGAGTAAGCATAGAACTGTTTTACAAAAAATATAAATTAAATTCCAATTCGACCCTAGCGCCATCTTTAAAAAAATTTTTTTCATTATTTTAATTTTAAAATTAATTACAAAAACATTTAATTAATTTTTTTTTCAAACGAATCACCTATCAAACAAAATAAGTTTGATGAAATAAGAGTAGCCATTCTTGAGTATGGATTGCAATCCCGGGATTTTTGCACGACGAATCCCGGGATCCCGGGATTACATTCCCGGGATTGCATTCCCTGAAAAAATCCCGGGATGGCATTCCCTATTCTTGAGCAGTTTAATTTCAAAGTTACATCGGATTGCCGGAATTTTCATTTTTTATGCATGTTGGGTGCTCCCAATGCTTGTTCATATTACTTATATGCCAAGTTTCATGTAAATCAAAATTGGTCAAGTTTTCACAACTTAAGCCGCAATTAGACTATTGCAGAACTCTGCAATATTTCTGCAATGTTTTGCAATGAGTTCATTGCCAAATTTTTCTGCAATGAATATTTTACACACTACCCTTGCAGAAATATTGCAGAGTTCTGCAATAGTCTAATTGCAGCTTTAGTCTAGAACACGTTTTTCTTCTATTGTGATGTGATGATCATCACATCGCTTTGTATTTTTGTTTATCGTCTATTTATTTATCTGCTTCTTGTTTATTAAATAATTGCTGGATCGATTCGTATTCTGGACGACCCAAAACGTCGAAATTTGAGCCGGAACATTTTTATCGACTTCAAACTTGGCATACAACTTACAAGTAGTATAGGCAAAATAAAAAAAACATGTTTTTTAGAAACATTTAAAGTGAAAATTGCAAGAGAACAGCTCACCCGATATAAACAATTTTATATGCATTGAAAAGGTATAAAACTGTCCCATTGCAAATAATACATATTAAATTGTTGGCTTATACTGTTAAAAATATTATCTATAAAATTTTTAAAGTTAACGCGAATGCCGTAAGTCAAGCATTTTTTGAATTTTTTTTACAATATGAAAAAAATACGAACCTGCTCCTAAATATGCCAAAATTTAAAGAAAAAGGCAAAATAAGAAAAACTGTTCTGAAATTTAAGTAATTAAATTAACCTTTAGTCTTTTCTTAACTCAAAATATACAATAAAACGCGGCCCATTTGTCTAAGGTAAAATTTGCAAACAATAAGGGGAATCAGAGAAAACAAATTAAATGGGGAAGATCATATTCATAAAATAAAGATTGAAGTTTATGTCAAAACGTAATTCATCAGAGGTAAGGCTGGAATCGGAACATTTTTTTTCTTAGCTTTCATTTCGAAAAGGTGAATTTAAAACAAATTTTTTTCCGAAAAACTTTAAGTAAGTGTTGTGCTAGGGAAATTTTAAACGTGCCACGTATGACACACGTGTGTATATTTGAGATCACTGATCTATAGTCAAACTAAATCAACGGACCGTATCCTATGATGTTCAGATTGAATGTCACACAGCAAAATACATCAAATTAAAGAAAGTTCTGACAAATATTTAAGAAAAACACTAACTAAACTTACTTTTATGGAAAATTTCTGAAAGTGATTATAAGCGAAATTATTTTAAAAATTGCCCAACAAAACGACGCAAATCAAGGTATAGGAGTGGTAGTTGATAGTTGGTGGGTCCGAAATGCCGATTGTTTATATGATATAAGAATAAGAAAATCGTAATAACCAATTGTTTTCTACATTGATAGCCATTTCTAATATTTAGCTAGTTCTATGACAAAGCTTGTAAAAGATGTTATATAAGCGAGCTTTTTGTAGTATTAAGAGTTTCCATTTATTAAATAAATGAAGAGAATGTAGCTGTTGTATTTTAAATCTTATGGAAATACAGTGCAAAAACAAGTTAACCAATTTTTATGTGGAATCGATTATTAATTTTTACCTTTACGAATTGGCCAACGATTTGATTTTACCGAATTACCGCGCTAAATTAAGGTAAATAGCTAGGATGGTTTTATAAGTTTTATATAATAAAAAACAACTAGTTTCAAAATTGAGCAAGCGACCAACAAATTATCGTTACATCAGGTTTAATACCGATATTCTAATGTGATGCATATGAAACTATAGAAGTTTTACTACAAAAACTGTGCATCAATACCCCAGAGCGTCAAGTTGTTCTCGGATCTAGGTCTTAAATTTATGAATGTTCATTAATCAAACAAAAATGCATCAACACTCGAAAATTCATGAAATAGAAATAAATTATTTAACACAAGGCATATATATTCACAAAAAATAATAATCTCATTTCAACCTATAACATAAAATTCTAATAAATTTGTTTTCCGTGATAACTTTATGTTTACCAATGTATTTTATGGTTTCACGTTTGGTTTATGTTTTCACAGTATAAAAAACCAAATGTTTCAATTTGTTATTCCAATACAGTTGGTTCGAACGAATAAAAAAATCGAAAAATTTAAGCTTTTTCACCAAAAATATAATAAAAGGGTGAGGATTCATAGCAAGTCTAGAAAATAAAATTAGTTCAAAGAAAGCAAGAACTTGTTCTCTATATTTTGACATCAAATGATAATCTTATACAAGAATACAAAAATTATCTTACTTGGCAGACGATATATCCTCGATATTTTTGACTGTACTATCAGGATCTTGATCTTTTCGGAAAGCTGTAACTCTTGCGACTGTATGTTTTGCATTTTCCTTTTCAACGCTAATATTCCATTGATCTGAAGTTGCAGTAGCTCCTAAAATTTTCATTCCAGTTTTAACTCGTGCGCTATAAATACATAAAAAAATTCATAAAATTTACGTAATTAAATGATTTTTAATTTTTTAGTCTTCTATTAAAAATGCTTTTATAAATATTATATTACAATTTTTGTGTGAAAATATTTTTTTATTTTTCTCACCAATTATCAAGTAAATTAAAAATGCAAGGCAACAAAAGCTATTAAAAATTCACTCATTTTGTTGGTGAAGCATTTGTGATAAAAATGAAAAGTTTTTACAGCAACGAACGCTTCCGAAACTATTAAGAGTAATAACATTAATAGATGTTATTAAAAAAAATGTTGTATAATCATGAGTGATGATGAATTAGTTGGAAAAGTTTTATTTAATCCATATTGTTAGTACAAATAGTTCGTTAAGAGTCATCAGTCATGTTAATGAAAAAGACAGTAAAAAAGGACAAAGGCTTGAATAAAAGTTGAATTATAACTTTAAGAACAATTTACATCCTGAAGTTGGTTAAAAGTTCAAACTCAGCTTGGAAGATTTAGCGATTGCATTGATGTGGAAATTTCACACATTTATAATTCTGCTCTAATCAAACGATCACCATAAACAATTTTTAACGTGAATACATATCTTACAAATCGTATTTTTGTTTTTTTGTTTTACTCTCTGAGCAACGGAAATTTCTTCCCATAGTCATGCGAAACTTTTTAATTTGATTCAAAATTATACAATTATTGCGAGTTTTTTTTAAATCTACAAGGAAAAAACAAAACATAATATTTTTGTTTTTAAGACTTTAAGTCTTATCGACCTTTGTTCTAAATATTATAATTTATTGGTTTTCGTCCCAGACTTGGGCATCAGATTTATGGTCAATTTTCTTGTATGTGAGTTATTTAAAAAACATTTTTTGTTTCTTTAGGCAACTATATTTCGCCAATTTTTTGTTGGCATCATCAGGTTTTAATAAATGTTTTAGAAATCTACAAAGTAAATATAAAACCTTTATGAGTAATTTTAAGATTTTTGAAATAAAAAATTGCTTACATGAATTCTATTTTTGGGATGATTGTAATAATATGATTATACTAACTACTATATACTTTATATATACAAAACACATTAAATTGAGTTAATAAAATTAAAATCCTATTGTAAAATAAGTTAACAAGAATCAATTTTTAAAATTTTTTACAAAAAACTACACAGATAAATTAAAATCACAAAAATTAAAATCACACAAAAATTAAATTACTGATTAAAAACTTTGTTTAAAATTACAATTATGTTAACATCATATATATCTACTGTTTTCTTTTGTTTTGTTATTGTTGGCGGTAAATTGTTTTATTAAAATAATATTCAGAAGAAATGAGACAGAGGAAGAAAAGGAAAAAACATTTAGATGCTGATATCAATTATTTAAATATGCTATTTCATTTTTGTTTAATCAAAGGTGTGTAGAGTGGAGATAAATTCTCTACATCTGATCGTTTGTTGCATGTATGTTTATTGGTTTTTATGTGCAACATTTCTTTAATTAGTCGTTTATTGTTGCAAAAATTTGCAATAAAATACCAAACGGATCAATTTCCACTATTTGACTGCATTGCCGATATTGAAAACATAATCAGAAAAACTGAAATATCGTCGGATGATATACGAAATGACATCAGGGAAAAAATCGGAAAACATTTAAACTCACACACAAAGCACAAAAAACCCTCTCCAAATGACATAGTTCTCCAACAAAAATTGCAACTAACAAAACAATTTCTTAAAACCAATAAAGATATTATTATAATAGTAGCAGATAAAGGAAATACCACAATAGCAATGAAACGCACAGACTACATTGAAAAAATTAGCAATATTGTAGAAAATCCATTAAATTACAACAAACTTAGCACAGATCCAACAACAAAACTCCAACAAAGAAACAATACATTAGTAAAAATTCTCTACAAACATAAGCATATTGATGAACATACAAAACGAAGACTTATGACATATATAGCAAAACCACCTTGTTGCTATGCAACTATGAAACTGCATAAGCCTAATAAAGATGTACGTTTAATTATATCAAGTATTGATAGCCCATCGTACTACCTTTCGAAACATCTTAATGAAATTCTAAAAACAATAGACCCAGATAACCCATACAACATAAAGAATTCTTTTGATCTAAAAAGACAACTATCAACAATAGAAATATCCCATGATGAACTAATTGCGTCGTTTGATGTAATATCAATGTACGAAAGAATTCCACCTAATTTAGTATATGAAGCGATAGAAAAGCGGTGGCCAATCATCCAACAAAAAACAAAAATACCGAAACCAATGTTTATAAACTTAATAAAATTCTGCACTCAGGACACATCATATTTTAAATTTAATGAAAACTACTATGCACAAAAATCAGGTTTGACAATTGGAGGATGTGTCTCAACAATACTAGCGGACTTTGTATTAACAGACATAATTAAAGAAGCAATATCGCAAATCTCATATGATCCAAAACTACTAGTAAAATATGTAGATGATATACTCCTGATTGTTCCCAAAGAAGAATTAGAAGTTACATATACAATTTTTAACAGCATCAATAAAAATATAAAATTCACCATGGAGGTTGAAAATAATGGAAAACTTCCTTATTTGGACATAGAGCTAATACGGAACACTTCTCCACAAATTAAAACAACTTTCTTTCAAAAACCAACAAATACAGGTAGAATCATAAATTACAGGTCTGCACATCCCCATTTTCAAAAAATCAATACCGCAAAATCATTAATAAATAGAATTTTAACACTATCTTCAACGGAATATTGGCCTAAAAACACAACTTTAGCACAAAACTTGCTAGAAAAAAACAACTATCCTAGACAACTACCCGACTAGAAATTAGATCAGTATAGGGTCCGATCCGCATCAGGATTGCCTGAAGACTGATCAGGGATGAATCAGGCCTCCTGATCCGGACATGATGAAAAATCGTCACGCCGTACAGGATCCGTACAGGATCCGTTTAAATGATCCATGTCGGATCCATTTCAAAGATCCATTCCGGATCCATTTCAAAGATCCATTCCGGATCCATTTCAAAGATCTATTCCGGATCTATCTTAAAGATCCATGCCGGATCCATTCAACAGTTTCATGTCCGGTCTGGTCAAGTGATCCATACCAGATCCGTTCAAACGTTTAGAATTAATTTTGTTCTTAAATATTAATTTGACATTAAATAAATTTTTTTTTTTTTTTTTTAAATAAAATGTGATGTGTAGTAGGCATTACAATATGTGTCACAACAACACATAAAAACCTTTTAAGACCAAGGTCCCACAACAACATGCGTTCTAAGGATGTTAATGGACGCAAATCTGTTTTTTTTTTTTTTTTAATATTTTTTTGTTAAATAATGGATAACTAAACCATAAATCCTATCACATATAAAATATGACATAGGCCAATATTTCGTGATAGGATAGGGAAAATAAAAATAAAATAAGAGGTAAAAAGCAAATTTGTTTTAAAAATTTGCAGGAACAAAACTAAAATTGGTTTGCCAATAGTCCAGCTAATGTCATAATCCTTGATTATGGGACGCAGTATATTTTTCAATGATTAAAGCTCAGATATATAGTTATATGAAAGCTCGTTTCTTCGAGCAAGCTACAGCGTTCCAGCATCAAGGAATATTCATTAGCTAAGATTGAGAGTGCTACCGTTGACTGAATACAGTTCATCCGCCAGCACCCCTAAGATATCACCTTGGCTAGTGATATCTCACTGCTATTGCTAGTGGTATGTGATATCTCACGTTAACTCATATGCCAATAGCAGGGACTGAAGTACGCGGGGTTGTCACACCCGTGGATCAAAAAATAGAAAAAAATTAACAAATTAATAAAAACTGATCCCTCCATGCGTACGTATACATATTACCATTTTTCCTTAATTTTGTTCATAATTTCAAGTACACTTCAAATGCTTATAAATTTAAACACTCAGAAAAAAAAGATAGCTTATTTAACGTAAAGTATATGTAAATTTAACTGAAAATGACGTACGAATTGAGCCAGCTCCGCTAGTAAACTATATAATATATAGTTTACTTATAATATAGTTTATTTATAATATTTAGTTTAAACTATAACTATATATATGTAAACTAAACAAAATTGACTAAGTAAAATCTACTTAAAAGCATGTAAAACATTTTGCGCTGTTATGCTACTATTATGCTACCATCTTGTCTCACCAAAAAAATGAAAAAAATTTAGTTTTTTTGCAATTATTAATCGATTTTTTATCAATTCAGGGTGAGAGAATTTTATACACGGCAATGATTAACAGCGGTTAAGAAGGGCCCTGTAAACATAAAATGCTATTTATTATTAATATTTATTTTGGACTTAACCCGGATTCAATCCCCAGACCTCTGTGTGCAAGGCAGCAGCATTAACCATTCGTCTATCTAAATAATTATTTACATCAATTTATTTATGAATATTATGTTGATGCTTAAGTTTAGGACGTTCGAGGGTTCGATTCACAGACTGACCACTATTTATTTTTATTACATTTTTATTATTTTTTTAAAATAACATAAAAATGATTCCTTTTTATTCATAAAAATTCAATTTCATAGCATTTCAATTTATCGATACTGTAGTTATTTTAAAATTATATAGACCTAAACATTTCAAATTTATTCCGACAATAATAATAATGTAACTAAGGTAACACAGAAATAACAATTATATATATGTCAAATTCTTTTTGCCAAAACATTGTTCTGACATTTTTTGCTCTCAGATCAATTTATTATTTGACATTACGTGTTTTATTTGGTCAAAAAAAGTGAGTTTTCACCCTAAAAAGATTTTTTTGAATCTAGATTTTTAGGTATAGAGCAAAACATAAAATACAATAAAAAAAAAAGAAATACATATATCTCTCAAAATTAGTAAACAAACAAAACGCCACGCCAAAACGTAAGAACATGTGCTGCATAAATTGACAGCTATACATATGTAAATTTTACTATTATTTTAAGTAAAATTTACGTTTTATATGACTTTAATACTCGAAGTCATACGTAATTTTCAAACTATGAAAACGTAAATTTAAAGATGCCTTAGTAAAAAGTATAGTAAAAAGTATGCCTTAGTAAAAAGATGCCTTAGTAAAGTATCATATAAGCAATTTCCAGCATACTTAAGTTAATCTCTTTGGGTAAATAGTGGATTATATATACGCGTGTGTATAAGTATGTTTAGCACTATTTGCCATGTAAATTTAGCATTTTTCGACGGTTATGTTTTACAAAATTGTTAAGTAAATGTAACGACCATTAGGTAACTTTGTTTTCATCTTTCAAAATTTACTGTTTCAGTAGTAAATTTATTTTCAAAAATTTTACAATTCCAATTTTGCTTTATAACGTGGCACAGGATAGTATTACTTAAATTATCAATACTTTGCACTAGTAAATTTTAGAAAAACGTACGTTATGTTTACAATTTTGGAGTTACTATAGCGCATAAGTAACAAATGCATCGTTTTTTTTTCTGAGTGCAGCAAGTTTGTTAATTATTTCTTATTTTTATTTTATTTAGTCCAAGTTTTGGCATTATTGATGATTTTTCCAATGGTATCATAAAACTCTTTGTCACATAGGCTCTTATGAAGGTGTGGAACCAAGTTTGGATTCGAAAACTAACTCCACTCATACCTGCTTTAGATCACTTGTCATATTTCAAATAGAATAATTTTTGAGCAACATAATAAGTATTTCACCAATTACTGCTAACAAAAAACATTTGGAAATTCTTGAGTAAAGAGGAGATGCAAGATAAAAATTTAAATTATATGCTTTAAGGTTAATAAGCAAGATCCCTCACAACTGTAAGTTTGACAATGCTGTTTTCGATTCTACAATGAATTTGTACTTATAAGTACAAAATATTAAACAATTAAATAGATTCAGTCTACAGTTAATTATGACAGTTAAGTATATTATAATTAACTTTTTAAAAAGTTATTAAAAATTCGTGAAGAATGAGAAAATTTTTTGCACAAAAAAATTTTAAGTTAAGTACCCGAGCAGAAATTTGTCAGGGCTCAAGTAAGGCCCTGATCAAGTTTGCCCTAACCTGGATCAGGCATTGGTAGGACAGCCTGATTGGGCCCTGATCATGAGTGTAACGCTTTTACCCTATCAGGTCCTGATTGGGATTACCGGATCAGACCCTGATTGGGATAATCGGATCAGGCCCTGATTGGGATATCCGGACCAGACCCTGATATATATTTATATATTATATACATAAATTAATGAAATTAAAATAAAAAAATTACAATGGAAAAAATTAAAACATACATACCACCTTAATGACTATTATTATAGTCTTTCAGCCGAGAAGCTATAACTAAAATATACATGAAACGATTTTACCTATATATTTCTAAAATGGATAATACTCTAGTGAATTTTAACCAATTGAAATTTCAGCTAGGGGTCAAATACGAGAAACCTGATCCGGGCCGGATGTATTCAAATAAGGTTAACCCTAAAAGGGTATTCTAAATCAGGCCCTAAACAGGCCCACATCAGCTTGCTCTAATAGAGATTGCCCTTGTAGGACTGACCAGGCCCTGATCACGACCTGACTGTATTCAGGTTTTCCCTAACTAATTTCTGCTCGGGTAAATGTACTATTATGACGTCGATAATATAATCAAAATAATAATTCAGTTATACCATTAATAACGAATTTATTGTTTAATGAGCAATATATTATATACAGAATGGATCAGGTAAAAAACTAAATTTTGTATTATTATCCAGTTCAGGACAACGGATAAGATGAGTTTTTTCGATCAGAAACTGATCGTATGACTGGATCAACGGATAAAGTACTGCACGCTGATCAGTAACTGATCAGATAGCCGGATCAACGGATAAAGTACTGCACGCTGATCAGTAACTGATTAGATAGCCGGATCAAGGGAAACGGTACTGTACGCTGTTCAGGAACTGATCAGATAACCGGATCAAGGGAAACGGTACTGTACGCTGATCAGGAAATGATCAGATGGCCGTATTACGGAAAATCTGATCCGGATCTGATCATAATCCGGGTTCCCTGAACTAATTTCCAGTCGGGTAATCATAAATATACTAAAAAGTACAAAACAACAAATATTACAAAAAACACAAAGACAAATTCAGCCATCACCGTCAAACACACCAACCGCACAAAATACAACTAAATATATTGGATGCACTTATCATCAAGGTTTATCTGAGAAAATAGCAAAAGTTATAACTACGGTAGATAAACATATCAAACTAGGTTACAAGACACAAAACAATATTAGAACTATTTTACCATCATTAAAAGATGTTAAAAAGAAAGTAGACAATGATGGGGTTGTTTACCGCATAAATTGCAGAAATTGTGAAACCATCTACATAGGACATACGGGACAAATACTGAAAAACCGGATGAAGCAACACAAACACGACATCTCCAAAAAACACCTAATAACCGATCATAGCACAATGGTTACAGTACACGCAAATGAAACAGGACACAACTTCAACACAGATGAACCAATAATTCTGGATAAAGAAAAAAACTACAATAAACGACTAATTAAAGAAATGTTGCACATAAAAACCAATAAACATACATGCAACAAACGATCAGATGTAGAGAATTTATCTCCACTCTACACACCTTTGATTAAACAAAAATGAAATAGCATATTTAAATAATTGATATCAGCATCTAAATGTTTTTTCCTTTTCTTCCTCTGTCTCATTTCTTCTGAATATTATTTTAATAAAACAATTTACCGCCAACAATAACAAAACAAAAGAAAATAGTAGATATATATGATGTTAACATAATTGTAATTTTAAACAAAGTTTCTAATCAGTAATTTAATTTTTGTGTGATTTTAATTTTTGTGATTTTAATTTATCTGTGTAGTTTTTTGTAAAAAATTTTAAAAATTGATTCTTGTTAACTTATAAGAACTGAATCTAAAAAATTATGGTGCAAATTATGTAACTTTTTGCAATCCATACAATTTTAGAGCGATCTAGTTTCGAACCAATGAGAAAATTTTAAACTTTAAAAAAGTTTATCATTCTCATCAGGGCTAGCCGACTAGATAAACTCTACCAAAAAATGTCAACGCTAATGTATATAAACCAAAAATTAGGTTACAACTCTAGCGAAGTGTAAAAACAAAAAATTTACATAAACATACATTTAATAAATTCAGGTTTAGTCAATTAATTTCTCTGGTGATCACTGTTTTGTTATACTCTAGACATTCTAGTATTGAATAACAAACTTGTATCGGTGAGAGGAAGATGACTAGTCTTCACTTGTGTCTATTGACACATGATCAACAATTAATTCAGTAAATTATTTGTGATATAACATCACCCCGATGGAAAATCTCCCATCAAGAATAATATAAGAACTGAATCTAAAAAATTATGGTGCAAATTATGTAACTTTTTGCAATCCATACAATTTTAGAGCGATCTAGTTTCGAACCAATGAGAAAATTTTAAACTTTTAAAAAGTTTATCATTCTCATCAGGGCTAGCCGACTAGATAAAAGGGCTAACCAGCGAAAACTTAAGAGACTTAAGACAACTTAACGAATGTCAAAAATCTAATTTCCAACTAGCGAAAACTTAAGAACTTAGCAAACGTCAACATTTTTATTTCTGAAATATTTATTCACTTATTTGATATATTTATTCACATATTTGATATATTATTTAAAATAACAAAAGAATTATTATTTACTTGCATACTTTATTTAGTTTTGTTATACATACAATTATACATTTAAATAAATAAACTTATACAAAAATTACATATAAATAAAATAGCGTTTGACAAAGTTTTTGAGTTCCTGCAAATAAATAAAATAAAAATTATTTAAAAAAAATTAAATGAAAACTATATGGTTTAGTTCAAATTAAATTATGTTACATTACAACACTGATATTTTATAAAACTATTTTGATCTTCCACATAAATTTTATTTAAAACTTTCACTTGGTTGAAACACAATTATTTTTAGGTTATGAACAAAAACTACATAATAATAATCAATTTTTGTTTTATTTATTGGAAGCTAAATTTTTGAAAATAAATCAAAACCACAAAATTGTTAAATTTAATATTTACTAATATCAAAATAATAAATAAAAAAACACAAACAATTAGATAAAATATGTACACAATAAATATTTGTTGTTGTTTTTTTTGACAATTCTTAAGTTTTCTACGCAAATTTTCGCACTCTTAAGTTTTTCGTTAAAGTTAAAAGTGACAGTTGAACTGAACGAAAAGTTCTTAAGTTTTCGGTGGTCGATTATATGTTAAGTTCATATGTCGCGTCATTAAGTTACGTTACGTTAAGTTGTTAAGTTTTGGGTAGTTGAGCTAAAACTCTACCAAAAAATGTCAACGCTAATGTATATAAACCAAAAATTAGGTTACAACTCTAGCGAAGTGTAAAAACAAAAAATTTACATAAACATACATTTAATAAATTCAGGTTTAGTCAATTAATTTCTCTGGTGATCACTGTTTTGTTATACTCTAGACATTCTAGTATTGAATAACAAACTTGTATCGGTGAGAGGAAGATGACTAGTCTTCACTTGTGTCTATTGACACATGATCAACAATTAATTCAGTAAATTATTTGTGATATAACATCACCCCGATGGAAAATCTCCCATCAAGAATAATATAAGAACTGAATCTAAAAAATTATGGTGCAAATTATGTAACTTTTTGCAATCCATACAATTTTAGAGCGATCTAGTTTCGAACCAATGAGAAAATTTTAAACTTTAAAAAAGTTTATCATTCTCATCAGGGCTAGCCGACTAGATAAACTCTACCAAAAAATGTCAACGCTAATGTATATAAACCAAAAATTAGGTTACAACTCTAGCGAAGTGTAAAAACAAAAAATTTACATAAACATACATTTAATAAATTCAGGTTTAGTCAATTAATTTCTCTGGTGATCACTGTTTTGTTATACTCTAGACACGACCATAATTTTTGCACCATAATTTTTTAGATTCAGTTCTTATATTATTCTTGATGGGAGATTTTCCATCGGGGTGATGTTATATCACAAATAATTTACTGAATTAATTGTTGATCATGTGTCAATAGACACAAGTGAAGACTAGTCATCTTCCTCTCACCGATACAAGTTTGTTATTCAATACTAGAATGTCTAGAGTATAACAAAACAGTGATCACCAGAGAAATTAATTGACTAAACCTGAATTTATTAAATGTATGTTTATGTAAATTTTTTGTTTTTACACTTCGCTAGAGTTGTAACCTAATTTTTGGTTTATATACATTAGCGTTGACATTTTTTGGTAGAGTTTATCTAGTCGGCTAGCCCTGATGAGAATGATAAACTTTTTTAAAGTTTAAAATTTTCTCATTGGTTCGAAACTAGATCGCTCTAAAATTGTATGGATTGCAAAAAGTTACATAATTTGCACCATAATTTTTTAGATTCAGTTCTTATATTATTCTTGATGGGAGATTTTCCATCGGGGTGATGTTATATCACAAATAATTTACTGAATTAATTCTTGTTAACTTATTTTACAATAGGATTTTAATTTTATTAACTCAATTTAATGTGTTTTGTATATATAAAGTATATAGTAGTTAGTATAATCATATTATTACAATCATCCCAAAAATAGAATTCATGTAAGCAATTTTTTATTTCAAAAATCTTAAAATTACTCATAAAGAATTAATTCAGTAAATTATTTGTGATATAACATCACCCCGATGGAAAATCTCCCATCAAGAATAATATAAGAACTGAATCTAAAAAATTATGGTGCAAATTATGAAACTTTTTGCAATCCATACAATTTTAGAGCGATCTAGTTTCGAACCAATGAGAAAATTTTAAACTTTAAAAAAGTTTATCATTCTCATCAGGGCTAGCCGACTAGATAAACTCTACCAAAAAATGTCAACGCTAATGTATATAAACCAAAAATTAGGTTACAACTCTAGCGAAGTGTAAAAACAAAAAATTTACATAAACATACATTTAATAAATTCAGGTTTAGTCAATTAATTTCTCTGGTGATCACGTTTTGTTATACTCTAGACATTCTAGTATTGAATAACAAACTTGTATCGGTGAGAGGAAGATGACTAGTCTTCACTTGTGTCTATTGACACATGATCAACAATTAATTCAGTAAATTATTTGTGATATAACATCACCCCGATGGAAAATCTCCCATCAAGAATAATATAAGAACTGAATCTAAAACATTATGGTGCAAATTATGAAACTTTTTGCAATCCATACAATTTTAGAGCGATCTAGTTTCGAACCAATGAGAAAATTTTAAACTTTAAAAAAGTTTATCATTCTCATCAGGGCTAGCCGACTAGATAAACTCTACCAAAAAATGTCAACGCTAATGTATATAAACCAAAAATTAGGTTACAACTCTAGCGAAGTGTAAAAACAAAAAATTTACATAAACATACATTTAATAAATTCAGGTTTAGTCAATTAATTTCTCTGGTGATCACGTTTTGTTATACTCTAGACATTCTAGTATTGAATAACAAACTTGTATCGGTGAGAGGAAGATGACTAGTCTTCACTTGTGTCTATTGACACATGATCAACAATTAATTCAGTAAATTATTTGTGATATAACATCACCCCGATGGAAAATCTCCCATCAAGAATAATATAAGAACTGAATCTAAAAAATTATGGTGCAAATTATGAAACTTTTTGCAATCCATACAATTTTAGAGCGATCTAGTTTCGAACCAATGAGAAAATTTTAAACTTTAAAAAAGTTTATCATTCTCATCAGGGCTAGCCGACTAGATAAACTCTACCAAAAAATGTCAACGCTAATGTATATAAACCAAAAATTAGGTTACAACTCTAGCGAAGTGTAAAAACAAAAAATTTACATAAACATACATTTAATAAATTCAGGTTTAGTCAATTAATTTCTCTGGTGATCACGTTTTGTTATACTCTAGACATTCTAGTATTGAATAACAAACTTGTATCGGTGAGAGGAAGATGACTAGTCTTCACTTGTGTCTATTGACACATGATCAACAATTAATTCAGTAAATTATTTGTCCATCATTTGTCCATCGGGGTGATGTTATATCACAAATAATTTACTGAATTAATTGTTGATCATGTGTCAATAGACACAAGTGAAGACTAGTCATCTTCCTCTCACCGATACAAGTTTGTTATTCAATACTAGAATGTCTAGAGTATAACAAAACGTGATCACCAGAGAAATTAATTGACTAAACCTGAATTTATTAAATGTATGTTTATGTAAATTTTTTGTTTTTACACTTCGCTAGAGTTGTAACCTAATTTTTGGTTTATATACATTAGCGTTGACATTTTTTGGTAGAGTTTATCTAGTCGGCTAGCCCTGATGAGAATGATAAACTTTTTTAAAGTTTAAAATTTTCTCATTGGTTCGAAACTAGATCGCTCTAAAATTGTATGGATTGCAAAAAGTTTCATAATTTGCACCATAATTTTTTAGATTCAGTTCTTATACTCATAAAGGTTTTATATTTACTTTGTAGATTTCTAAAATATTTATTAAAACCTGATGATGCCAACAAAAAATTGGCGAAATATAGTTGCCTAAAGAAACAAAAAATGTTTTTTAAATAACTCACATACAAGAAAATTGACCATAAATCTGATGCCCAAGTCTGGGACGAAAACCAATAAATTACAAAACATAATAGTTCCTCCATCCCTGCGTTTGTGTTCATAAAATTAACAACAGCTACATTTTTTTGAATGTTGTTATAACCAAACACAATTTTTTGAAATTTTATCAAAGAAAAATAAATAATGTACTAAATGTAATAAAGTAATAAATAATAACCAATAATGAAAAGTTTGTTACCAAATTAGCATAATTTAATATACTTCGAGAATAATAACAGAATCTTATTATTACTTGTCGTTAAAATATATTTCTTGTCCTTTTCTTATAAAATATTTGACTTAAATAATCTCTGAAGATAACTCAATAAATTTAAATTATTCTCGTAATTATATACATTCATTTTATAAAAATTAGCACAACCATGAAAAAAACATTTCGTATTTTTTGACATTTGAAATTATTGTATAATTTAATAAAAAAGTTTTTAATTTATATTTTAATAAAAAAGTTTGTGGTAGTAAATATAAACATTGAAAAAAAAATCAAAATGGGCAAAAGAGATATAAATAAAAGCTTTTTGAAATAAGTGGAATGTCATTTGAAAGAGGACCAAATTAAGAAACATTGAAAATTTTTTTTAGAATTTTGCGATCCACAGTTTTTGAACTATTGTCAAAAAAGTGCAACAAAAAGTTGACCCCCCTACGTTTCGACGTTTCGTTTCAAAAATTCATAGCGACAGGAAATTTGATAAAATATTTTTTTAATAAAAAGCATGGGCAAAGCTTTCCATTCGTTTAATTAGATTAGAACTTTGCATTAGAAAAATAATTTCACAATTGATGTCTTGTGACAAAGTATCACAATCGATGTCTTGATATAAGGTGGTTAAGTGGTTTAAAAAAACTAAAAAAATTCTTATTTAGATATCATGAGAATGAATTATTCTACCAATTCTACCTATGACTTTTCTCATCATGTTATGTATAATTTTAAATTAAATAAATAAATAAATAAACAATGAAATTTTTTTTTTCATCTGTGCGGTACCCGGGTAGGAACTGCCAATGTTAAACAATGGGCCAACCTCGGGCCAGCATTGGCGAGCCAAGCCTTGGCTAGTTAACTCCGGTTTTAGTCTGGGCCAGTTGTAAATACCTAGACTGAACCAAGATTCAGTTTATTATATTGCACGTTATTCACCAGCTGGTTATGCATTGTTATAGTGATTGTAAGTTTCATGAAATTTATATTTTTGAAATATTTCATGAAATATTTAATTAATGTAATATTTAATATGTAATATTTAATGTAATACTTAATTAGCCAGACTTGGCCCAAGTCTGATTTGCCAGACTTGGCCCAAGTCTGGTTTGCCAGTCTTGACCCCAGGACATCATTCCAAGCTTGGGCCAAGCTTGGGCCGTTTGAAAATGTTAAGTCTGGCCCAAACCCCAAAAGCTGTGGCGCGGGCTTGGCCCATTAGTTAATTCTTACCCGGGTAATAGTATATTTCATTACGAGTCACGAAATAAGGATTTTTCCGTGCGCGCGTGACAAATTCTCGTGTGAGGGGAAGCCGAACACGAGAAGCCATGTAAGCACGGAAAAATCCATTTCGGACGTGTAATGAACGATACTTTTTATTAAACTTATCTGAAAACAACGCAAAAAAGAAAAAGAAGTAATTTAGAACATTTTATTTTCAAAGTAATCATAATACATCGTAGTAGTACCAAACTCTTTCCTAACTCTGTGAATTTTTACAAATTTTTCTGTCAATCAGTGTCGAAACGTATGGGGGGGGGGGAACGGTGTGAATTTTGCACTTTTTTCACAATAACTCAAAAACTGGGCACCAAAAAATTCAAAAAAAACCATTGCAACGAATTTTAAATTAGATGTTCTTTCAAATGACACCCCACTCGCTTGGGGTCAAAAATTTTTTTTTAACCCCCTCTACCCCCGGTCCTCTAAACACACATAAATATAATTATTGGAGACTTCGCTATAGTTTTCGTACAAAATTTAGCAAATTTCCTAACTCTGTGAATTTTTACAAATTTTTCTGTCAATCAGTGTCGAAACGCATGGGGGGAAACGGTCAGGACTTTGCACTTTTTCGACAATAACTCAAAAACTGGCCACCGCAAAATTCTAAAAAAAATTGCAGCGAATTTCAAATTAGGTGCTCTTTCAAATGACACCCCACTCGCTTGGGTCAAAAAAAGTTTTTTTTTCACCCCCCTCTACCCCGGTCCTCTAAACACACAGAAATATAATTATTGGAGACTTCGCTATAGTTTTCGTACAAAATTTAGCGAATTTCCTAACTCTGTGAATTTTTACAAATTTTTCTGTCAATCAGTGTCGAAACGCATGGGGGGGGAACGGTCAGAACTTTGCACTTTTTCGACAATATCTCAAAAACTGGGCACCGCAAAATTCTAAAAAAAGATGCAACGAATTCCAAATTAGGTGCTCTTTCAAATGACACCCCACTCGCTTGGGTAAAAAAATGTTTTTTTTTACCCCCTCTACCCCGGTCCTCCAAACACACAGAAATATAATTATTGGAGACTTCGCTATAGTTTTCGTACAAAATTTAGCGAATTTCCTAACTCTGTGAATTTTTACAAATTTTTTCTGTCAATCAGTGTCGAAACGCATGGGGGGAACGGTCAGGACTTTGCACTTTTTTCGACAATATCTCAAAAACTGGACACCGCAAAATTCTAAAAAAAGATGCAACGAATTCCAAATTAGGTGCTCTTTCAAATGACACCCCACTCGCTTGGGTAAAAAAATGTTTTTTTTACCCCCTCTACCGCGGTCCTCTAAACACACAGAAATATAATTTTTGGAGACTTCGCTATAGTTTTCGTACAAAATTTAGCAAATTTCTTAACTCTGTGAATTTTTACAAATTTTTCTGTCAATCAGTGTCGAAAACGCATGGAGGGGGAACGGTCAGGACTTTGCACTTTTTCGACAATATCTCAAAAACTGGGCACGCAAAATTCTAAAAAAACTGCAACGAATTCCAAATTAGGTGCTCTATCAAATGACACCCCACTCGCTTGGGTCAAAAAAACATTTTTTTTTACACCCTCTACCCCGGTCCTCTACACACACAGAAATATAATTATTGGAGACTTCGCTATAGTGTTCGTACAAAATTTAGCGAATTTCCTAACTCTGTGAATTTTTACAAATTTTTCTGTCAACCAGAGTCGAAACGTATGGGGGGAACGGTGTGAATTTTGCACTTTTTCGACAATAACTCAAAAAACTGGCCACCGCAAAATTCTAAAAAAATTGCAGCGAATTTTAAATTAGATGCTCTATCAAATGACACACCACTCGCTTGGGTCAAAAAAAAGTTTTTTTTTACCCCCCTCTACCCCGGTCCTTTAAACACACAGAAATATAATTATTGGAGACTTCGCTATAGTTTTCGTACACAATTTAGCAAATTTCCTAACTCTGTGAATTTTTACAAAATTTTTCTGTCAATCAGTGTCGAAACGCAAGGGGGGGGGAACGGTCTAAATTCGCACTTTTTTTACTATAACTCAAAACCTGGGCATCGCAAAATTCTAAAAAAAAATTGCTTTGTTTTTTAAATTAAGTGCTCTTTTCAAATGACACCCCACCTCTGACCACATTTTAAATAGTGTTTTTACCCCTCCTCATTTCCACCCCCTTAATAAATCTAAGTATGGAAATATGACACTTTTTTATATTGTTTATTAAAAACGTACTAATTTTTCTATCATTCCAAGTACATTTGAAAATTTTCGATCTGATAGGTTCGGAGCTAATCGAGGTGAGAAAACGCGAAAAAAAAACGTCATTATTCAAAATTATACAAAAAATGGTGAGGTGTAAAATTCCAAAATAAATTTTTATGGAATATTGAAATAAAGCCCTTTCATATGATACCCTACTTGAATCTATAAAAAAATGTATTTTCTCAAAGGTCTCACATCTCAGCCCTGTAAACCAAACGAAAACCACTTTAGTTTTATTTGTATCCGTCATTTCATGTGGACAGGTTAGTTTTCTACGCATACCAAATTTCAAGTCCATAGCATTTATAGTTTACGAGATAATCGATATAATGTGAAAAACACGTTTTACTCTCACCAATAGTGTTCGGCATAAAAAACGGAACCCTAAAAATGTACTTAAAATGTGCTTAATAAATGTTACTATTAATACCAACGATTCCTAAATATACTAATTATGTTGTTGTTTTTTACAGAAAAGAGTTATAAATAAAAAATTGTTTTTTTTTATAATTAATTTCAATTGTACTTTTTTATTTAGCGCACGGAAAAAAAATCGGAGATCGGGAAAAATTTTCCGTGCGCTGTTTTGAAAATGTCATCTTTACGTCTTTGTAAAAACAGATGAAAACAAGGCATTTACAGATAAGTAAAATAAAAAATATATTTATTTGCAACCAATTTTTTTTGACAGTTGACTGTTTAGGGTTAGTAAAAATGGAGAAAAAACGTGTTTGCATAGTTAAACAATATTTCAAAAATTTGTGAAGTTCGCAAATTTCGTACAAAATTCAGTCGAAATCGTGATTAAAAATATTAGGAAGACTGGATCAATTGGTGAAACTAAACACACTGTAAGTCCAATAACAAGCCAATTAAGGTTAATATCGAAGCGGTGCGTGAGTGTTGGTGAAAGCCCAGAAACATCATCGTCAGCAAATGTTTGTTGATTTTTCATTTCAGACTCATTTTCACATTGATGCCTTCGTTAATCATCCAAATTACCGCATTTGGAGTTCAGGGAACCCACACGTTACTCTCGAAACGATAAAATTATTTCATGATATATTATTTTTTTATGATATATTGATACATTTCCTTGTCCTGTTTTGTTTCGGTGATCAGAATGTGATTTAACACCATTAACATTTTCTATGGGGATCAATGCCATGCTACACAATATTATACGTGCATTGAATAAGGAGATTCAACGTTGCATTAACAAAATTAAGCCACAGTTATGCTGTACGATCATGAAAAATTTCGACAAAAGAGTAAAGCCATGGGAGATGATTTGTCCAATCTGCTATTCCATATACATATCCTGCGTGCCTTATGATTCGATAAAAAAATTGCAACTTTAAAAAAAAAACTATGTTTTCTTTCTATTATATTTAATTTAATTTTGTGTTTATTTTGGGACACCTTTTACAAATAAATAAGCAATTCAGATTTTTTTATATTGTTTTGCATTCCAATTATTTTAATGTTTTTTTGTATAACTAGATAATACTGTTCAGCTTTACGACCTAAAATGAGGTCTTGAACTAATCACTTTACAGCCGCTCGACATAGTTTTCATCTATTAAACATATTTTAAAATAATAGACGGGTTCCACTAAAGATAAAATTTGGTCAAATTTACATTCATCTAAAATACATCGAACAAATTGTGTTTAAATTAGACATATTTTCACGTTTTAGACCCGAATTGGACCATACAACCGTACGTGAGATATCACATACTACTGGCAGTAGCAGTGAAATATCACTAGCCAAAGTGGTATCTTACAGGTGCTGTTTGATGAGCTCTATTCAGTCAACGGTAGCACCATCAATCTTAGTTATAGAATATTTTTGAGGATGTCATGCAATTGCTTGCTCGATGAAACGAGCATTCATTCAACTCTATATGTGGGATTTAATCATTGAGGAAGATAGTGAGTCACATGATCAAGGAATATACTTCTAGCTGGATTATTGGCAACCCAATTTTAGAGTTGTTCGTACAAATTAAAAAAAAAAATTGTTTATTTTATTTTCTCTATCGCGTCATGAAATAATGGCTATGTCATATTTCAATATTGTTACGTTTTTCTAACCGTATTTCGAATTGGCGTTACTCCCAATTCGATAAACGCAATTCGAAAATCTTCTTCTGAGTTCGATCACTGATTAGTTAGCAAAAACACCAGGTTTTATTTAGTCTTCAACTCCATGATTGTTCCACAACAACAAGAAACAATACAGCAATCAATATTCCTAGCTAGAATATTCTTTCAACAGCTTCAGAAACTCCAACGGTTGATTGTAGAAATTTCCAGTCATACAACGTTCAAAATAATACACAAATTATTTCTACTCAATAACAATATTATTTACAAAAACTAATTTTAAATATCAGTTTTATAATTTTAACTTTACCGTCACACGTTTAAAATAAAACTAACTCATTCCACAAGAGGCAAATTGCTTATATACGATTCTGCAAAACTTCTAAATAATTCGAGGTCGCTTTTTCGAAACCTTGGGAAAACACTAGAATATTCGATTATTTTACGTTATAATGATTTGATTCATAAAGTAATTTTATGTTGACCCAAGTTCTAAGCATACAACATCACAACACTATTCATATCATTAATTTGTTGTTGTGTTTTGTTGATTTGATTTTTTGGCAGTGACTGTAATCGTCTGGATTTTTCTGTAATCGTAACAATATGTTATTCGATTTATTGTGTAGTTATCCAATCTTTAAAACAAAAATTAAAAAAAGTCGGACAAGTGCGAATAAAATTCGCTCGCCAAGGGTTCCGTGAATGTAAAAGAACACAATATCAAAAATTAATGACATAAAGCTATGTTGTAAAGTCTTTATATAGCCAGACTATGGACGCATAACAGAATAAATGTTTAATCGTAGACGTCAATAGTATATGTCAATCACATCTACATTGATCAAAAATGTTACTTGAGGTTAAATCTTATCCATAGCTGTTTATGTTAGCTAAAGAAAGATTTAACCAGTATCTTAATGGTTTAAATTGGGAATATTTGTTCTATAAATCAGTGTCGAAATATAGGGTGGTATACATACACTTAAAATAGCACTTTTTTTATCAATAACTAAAAACTGTGCATCGCAAAATTTTAAAAAATGTTGCAATGTTTCTTAAATTAAGTGCACTTTCAAATGACACCCCACTCGCTTGGGTCAAAAAAATTTTTTTTTCACCCTCCTTACATCCATCCCCTAAACACACAGAAATATAATTATTTGAGAGTTCGCTATAATTTTGGTTCAAAATATAGCAAACTTCCTGTCTCTATTAATTTTTTCAATTTTTTCTGTCTATCAGTGTCGAAACGTAGGGGGGGGGGGGGGGAACGGTCTGGAATTTGCACATTTTTTAGAATAACTCAAAAACTGAGTACCGCAAAATTCTTAAAAAAAATTGCAATGTTTGTGAAATTTGGTGCTTTTTCAAATGATACCCCACTCGCTTGGGTAAAAAACCTCACTTACACCCATCCTTACACCCATCCCCTAAACACACAGAAATATAATTATTTGAGAGTACGCTATAATTTTCGTTCAAAATATAGGGTCATTCCAAAGTGACTAACGTAACATTTATACCGAAATTCACAACTTTGTTTCCTTATAACTAAAATAGTAAAGATTATTTTAAGCACTTGTTGACTTTTTAAAATGTAAGTCGAGTTTATTTATCTAAATCAGAAAGCTTTTTTATTTAAATTAAAATTTTTAGATATTTTTTAAATAAAAATTTAAATGTGACTAACGTAACATTTTTTATACCATTAAATTAACACCTAAATTATGAAGCAAAATTCTCTAGATGTTGAAAATGAAACATAAAATTTATTGATAAGTTCCTTCAATGTAATTAATGTATTGTTTAAAAAAGCCAATAACTTTTTAAAAAATATGTTAGTTTTTCATAAATTGACGCTTTTGATTTAAATGATGTGTGACTAACGTAACGTGACTAACGTAACGTGACTAACGTAACACAAAAGAATTCATGTATTTAGAATGCTTACCTCATTTATTTGGAAAGCAAAGCAGTCCAATTCAGACACTCCAAACTTTAGCTTACAGAAAATAAAAAGTCTAAAACAATTCAGTTTATTATATTTGTGCTATGCTAAATTCTTTGTAGATATATTTTAATTCGTATATTAAGCCTTTTTCACAACCATGCGCTTAATTCCATTCTAAACAAAATAACTATATTGGAATTTTCACAGTTGTTGCCATATCTTATAGTAAAATATATGAAAAAAAAATAATAGGTCACAGTTACAGTTTTGTGAAGAAAAAAAATTTAGCTTGAAGGTTGACTTTAAAATGGAATGACCCTATAGCAAACTTCCTGTCTCTATGAATTTTTTCAATTTTTTCTGTCTATCAGTGTCGAAATATAGTGGGGGAACGGTCTAGAATTTGCACATTTTTTAAAATAACTCAAAAACTGTGTACCGCAAAATTCTAAAAACAATTGCAATGTTTCTGAAATTAAATGCTCTTTCAAATGACACCCCACTCGTTTGGGTCAAAAAAAGTTTTTTTTTTACCCTCCTTACACCCTTACACCTTACACCTAAACACACAGAAATATAATTATTTGAGAGTTCGCTATAATTTTCGTTCAAAATATAGCAAACTTTCTATCTCTATGAATTTTTTCAATTTTTTCTCTCAATCAGTGTCGAAACGTAGGGGGGGGGGACGGTCTGGAATTTGCACATTTTTTAGAATAACTCAAAAACTGTATACCGCAAAATTCTAAAAATAATAAATAAATTTAATTCTAAAATTAATTCTAAAAATAATAATAAAATGATAATTGCAATGTTCTGAAAATTTGGTGCTCTTTCAAATGATATCCTACTTGCTTGGGTCAAAAAAGTTTTTTTTCACCCTTCCCCACCCCAATCTCTTAAAAGCACAAAAAAATAATTATTTGAGAGTTCGCTATAATTTTCGTTCAGAGTTTATCAAACTTCCTGTCTCTTTGAATTTTTTCAAATTTTTCTGTTTATTAGGCTCGAAATGCAAGGGGGGAGACCAAGTTTTTGTGTCACTTTAATGATAATAATTCAAAAACTATGCATTGCAAAATTCTAAAAAAAATAACAATATTTCTAAAATCAAGTGCTCTTTCAAATGACACCCCCACATAACCTGGTTTTAAATTATGTTTTTACCCCTTAACATTCCCACCCCTTTAATAAATATAGATATGAGTATCTGCCACTTTTCTATATTTTTCATTAAAAACCTACTCATTTTTCTATTATTCCAAGTATATTTCAAGATTTTCGATGAAGTAGGGTCGGAGTTAATCGGGGCAATAAAACATCCAGAAAACGTCATTTTTTCAAAATTATATAAAAAATGGTGTAAAATTCCAAAATATATTTTTAAATAATGCTGAAATGAAGCCCTTTCATATGATACCCTACTCGTCTCGATAAAAACATGTATGTTTTCAAAGGCTTTACATCGTACCTCTTTAAAACAAACGAACACAACGTTATTTATTTTTTAACCCACCATCTTGTGTGGATAGGTTAGTCTTATAAGCACCTCAAATTTTAAGTTCATCGCATTAATGGTTCACGAGATAATCGAAATAATGTGAAAAACATGCTGTACTCTCACCAATAGTGTTCCGTATAAAAAACGGAACCCTAAAAAACATAAAAAATACTGTGACGCTGATGCATATGCTAACTTCACCACAGTCCTGGAAACAAAATGTTCTGGATATATAGTGAACTAATATTCATCAAAAACATCAATCAGTGACTAACCGATTTTATAGATTTCGCATAGTTCTAAAATTATAAAAACATTAAAGAAAGCTGTAGCATTCCAACAGACATAAACTGTGTTGTACGAATAGAAAAAGCAAACAAACATTTTTACCGGAAGTGACAAACCGGAATGTGTAATGCAGAAATGTTACAAATCATACTCTAAACATATATACTAAGTTTAATCAAAATCAATTATCAGGAACTGATGTTATTGAAGTTTCTAATGAACAGGTGCTCTGGAGGTCCCCATCACTTATCACAAACTATCGTCCCAAAACTAATCAGTTTTTTGTCATTCAAATCTCCATCTTTTGTCAAAGTGTCATCAAAATTGATTAATGAACGCAGTCTGTATGCTCCCAACAAACTTTAAAAGCAAAGTGTGAAAAGTCAGCAGTTGTATGGTGGTGGACACCGCTACCGCTCGGAAGATATTGAGTCACATGAAGTGGATAGTGAGTCATCTGAAATGCTTTAACACCCCCACCACTTTGTTCAATATCGCTCAAAAACTAATCAGCTCCTTGTAGGACATATTTGCGACGTTTTTTAAAGTGTCATTACGAACAAATGTTGTATGTTCCCAACACACATAAAAAACATAGTTAAAAAAATCACCTGTTGTATGGTGGATTATCTGACGCTTTGTGCAATGCACCCCAAAAACAAGAGAAATCTTTCTCATACTGATTGAAACGTTTCATGGAACTCGGTGGGAAATCGATGGCTATAACTGTAGGCTATAAGGGATAAACACCGCAAAAAAATTTGTTTAACCGGAAGTGATAATCTGAAAGTTGGCACGTAGACAAATTGAAAACAGTACTGAAACCACATATACTAAGTTACGATTGAAATCAAGGATTCGAAGTTATTGAGGATTCAAACTTAAGTTTCGGGAGACCCCACCATTTTGCCGCCCAAATCTAAAATGATTTCAGATGTTCCATTTTGAAGTGAACCTGGATCATATACCAAAGTTTCTTCAAGATCCCGTGCGTTGGCACACCTTCTTCTATTTTCTTACCTCAACCCAAGCTAACTAATTTATGTTAGGAAAAACCAGAATACAGTGAGGGCGTGATAAGGGCCAAGTCAGTCTAGAAAGGGAAAGTCCTATTAGGGCAATCTGATGTGTGTCTGTGCCGGGACTGATTTAAAATAACCTTTAGGGTTAGGCTTTTTGAAAATATCCGGCCCTAATTTGGTTTTTCGTATTTGACTCCTAGTTGGACAATCTAATCAGGGACTGATATGAAATACCTTAATAGGTTTTACCTTATTTAATTGTATACAGCGAACTGGACCAGGAGCTGAGCCGACTATCCTAATCAGGGTATGATAGAGCAAAAGTGTTACACACATGATCAGGGTATAATTGAATCAGTACAAACCAGACCAAGACCCTATTTGAGCCCTGGCAAATTTCTACTCGGGAACTTGTTGCTGGTCATTTTTTGTTGAAAAAATTCTTAAAAAAGGATGCCAAGTTGCCAAGCAAATACAAATTGCGATATCGAGTAAATCCTAGCGAAACAGAACTGGTTCTTTTTACCAACAAACTGTTTCTTTTCACAAACAAACCATCTCACCGCCATTCTACACTTAACGGAAACTTAACAGAAAACCAGTTTCTAGGAAACGAATAAAGAAAGTAACAGTTGTGCTCTATTCGTGTAAGAAACCCATGGGTAATTGATTAGGAGATCACATATCGCCGTGGCTTAACGTGGTTATAAATAAAACTATTCTTAGGCTTATATAATGTGATAATCTGATGGATGGTACTTTATAGCGTGGTCGGGAAGAGTGAAAACGCGTGGCAACATCCTTAAAGATTAAGGACATCCGAAAAAAGGACAGTAATTTTTTTAGAACAATTAAATATTAATTTTTCCTTTTATATTCCAGATCATTTTTAAGATATTACAAGCAAAAGTGCGGTGGCGATAAATGAAGAATGGAGGATGGAACATTATGTAATATGTATCAACATTTATAAGAAGCAAGAAGAAATCGCTGGATGCAGTTACAACTCAGGTGCTAGTAATCTCTGAACAAGATTGCCGTTTTTTATAAGGAAGCCTATTGGTTAGAGTAACGTGTTTCTTCCCATTTATCGATTATCTCGTAATCCATAAATCCGGACCTGAAATTTGAGATGAGTTATAAAATAAAGTTGTTTTCGTTTGTTTTACAGAGCTACGATGTGAGACCTTTAAGAAAATATGTTTGCTATCGAGTCAAGTAGGGTATCATATGAAAGGACTCTATCTCAGTATTCCTAAAAAATATATTTTGGAATTTTACACCCCAATGTTTTTGTATAATTTTAAATAATTGTCTTTTCTTTATGTTTTCTTTCCCTGCATAGATCCGTATCAACCTGTTCGAAAAATTTAAAAAGTGTTTGGAATGATAGAAAAGTTGGTAAGTTTTGAATGAAAAATATAGTGAAGTGTTAAATACGCATAGTTATATTTATTAAGAGGGAGGAGATGGAAAGATGGATTAAGAGAGGGGATGGTAGGGTGGCTCTTAAAAAAAATTTAATTTTTTGTACGGCACCCTCCTATTTCGTGTCAATACTCATAAAAAAATTATTTGCAAAATTTGCAATCAATCGTTCAATTTTAAGGCGTGCCCCCCCCGGCCACTTAAAGTTGAGAGGTTTTGTTCTGGCCCTTTAAAAAAAATTTTAATTTTTTAAACGACACCCTTACATTTCGTGTCAATACCCACAAAATATTATTTGCAAAATTTGAAATCAATCATTCAATTTAGGGCCTTAGAAAAACAAAATTTCAAAAACTCAGAGAAAGGAAGATTGATAAATTTGATAAATTTTTAAGGAAAAATAATAAAGTAATCTCAAATAATTATGTATTTCTGTGTTTAAGGGATAAGAGTGGTAAAAGAAGAAAAAGCTTTTTTGACCCAAATGTCTATTATAGTCTGGCAATATTAGGACTTTGCAACAAAACTTTTTGGCAATTATTTTGGATATTTTGTTCTTCTTCGTTTACGGAACCCTCGGCGAACAAATTTTATTGCTTTTGACAGACTTTTTTTACGTTATGTTGATAACCACTACAATGTTACCTACTAAAAACTTGCAGAAACGGCCGTGCTAACAAATTGCTGTGCTAACCTGATAACATGCTAATAAAATCAAACATGCTAATGAAAAACATGCTAATAAAATCAAAAAACTTTACCAAAAGTAAAATATTTTTTATTTATTGGTTATGAACGAAAAACACACCGATTAGAGAAACAAAATAAGAATAACGATAATGACGACGGACTAGTTTAAGTTCTTTTTGCAAATTGCATAAACATAAAAAACAAAAGTTTCATAATAAATTGTTGTTTTAAGTTAGTTGCCACTAGAGCTTTTGTAATATGCATTACAATAAATTTTGAAAACGTTTTCTTAAAAACATTTTTATTTTCTTTGCATAAAGTTTAGTTTTTTATTTGTTTTCGAATATAATTTTTAATTGTTTGGGTAAAAACCATTCAAAAAAGCATGCCAGAAAAGTAAGCGCGTCGGTATTATCGGATACATAAAACGGCAGAGCTTTCAGCTCTAAAAGTGTTTTTATTAGTAGTAATTAAAAGGTAATATAAATTTTAAGAAAAGTTATCAATAATTCAAACTTCAAAACAAAAGATATTAAATACAAAATCATAAAATTTAAGTCCTTATTGTCTCTTCCACTTTTTTATGGTTAAAAAAACACAAGTATTTAATTATTTATGTTCAATTTAACTGACTTGTTGTTCCGAATGATGAGCTATTATATTGCTAGAGCTTTTAGCAAAAATACTAACAGACTTTTCACGCCTTAAAAAACTGTTTCTATCCAAAATGTGCAAAAATTTTAATATGGATAATATTCTAAGGATGTGGATCTAAATTGGAAAAACCCTAGTATGTTGACCTTATTTATGCAATTCAACTAGGATTTTTTTGTAAGTGATAATACGAATAAGGGTCAACCAAACTAGCTAAATATTTTTATTCTCAAACAAGTGGTTCATCTTTTGCGCTAGTATTTATCCGCTTTTAAAATAATTTCCTATATCTTATCATACGTTTTTGCTCAACACAGTTAACAAAAGATTGAAATATATTTGTTTGGTTTTAACACTAAAAATACAAAATGATATCATGTTTGCTCACTTGCTAGTTGCTGTATAGTTTAAAGTGAAAAAAAATTCAATTAAATTTTTCAACAAACTTTAAAAATGATATATACCCAACCCCATTTTCTTCACATATGTACATATGTTCTCGTTTAAGTTTATATAAAAGTAATAAATATTACCCAAAAATAATCTTTTCGTTTTGTTTTTACAAGAGCGAAAGAAAATTTATATTATAAAATAAAATTCCTTTTAAGAAATTTTCCTTTTATAAATCATATTATAGAAAATTAAATTTTATGTTTATTTAAGTATTCAATCTTAAAAATAAGAAAAAAAATTTTCTTATAAAATTTTGAAAATAAATTTCATACTTCTTAAAAATTTCTTTTCAATTAAATTTATAATTGGAATGAGGTTAACATTTAGGTATCTCAATTAACGCGATGGAACGAAGAAAATATATCACGAAAATGGTGTTAATTTTTGAAATGAGTTTTTAAAATTAAGATAATATGTAAATGTCTATATTAAATAATAATTATTTAAGATTTTAGGATTTAAGCAGGTTATAATACATTATCCATTTATCTGTCGATTCTTTAACCAAATGAAGAACAAATTCTAATATTGGAGCAGCGGGGTACTTTTTTCTGAGTCTGAAATGGAGGGCTCAGAATACAAGTGAACCAAGTCCATTTTGTGCTTTTTTGTGCTACAAAGGTTTAAAGTTAAAGCTTTATAACAAAATTACCTATTAACATTTTTTTAATTATAAATTAAATTGGTTTAACCATATGTGGTCCAGCATATGCTGAACAAATGACAAAATGCTTGAACATATGCCTGAACAAAATGCCTGAACTTATGCCTGAACAAAAAACAAAAAGCGGACTTGGTTCACTTGTATTCTGAGCCCTCCAAATAATGTGTAGTATTAGACTTAATTATGTTCCCTATTCCGTTTTTGATTTATTTAAGCGAACTGTTAAAAATCACTGTCAATCCAATAGATAGTATTTAAGATGACAGTATATTGCACAAGTCGTTCGTCCACATGTCTTTAGCGTATGGGTAAAATAAACGAACGAAGAAAACCCAGCCGATACTACATAAATATGAACGAGAACCTAATCAAAAATAATAAAAGATCAAATAGTTACCAGGTGATCGAAATCTGGTAAATTTCAGTTGAACTAAAACATATTTGTTGTTTCTCTATAAAAATCGAAGACCGTGTTTCTCAACATAAATATAGATTATAGAAGATAAATTAAAAAAAAAGTCAGGCAAGTGCGAATATAATTCGCTTGCTAAGGGTTCCGTGTATCTAATATTTAAGAAAATAACAGTTTTTGTTAGCATATTTTCACGTTGGGTTGCATCTTACCCAAAGCTGTTTATAATGGCTTTGTTTGACAGGAAAAAAACACTCGTTTTTGGCAATATCTAAAAAGCTAAGCAGTCGAAAAATCATTGAAATTTTTTTTGAAATATTTTGCTCTTTTTCGATTTTTCTAAATCAAACTCGATTCCTTAAAAAAAAACTTTTGTTTTACAATCTCCTTATCTATGTTCATAAAATATAGATGAAAACAAATATTTGAATTTTTTTTTGTTATTATTAGGCGTGGGAAAACACATTTAAAAACTCAACTTGATAGCACTTATAGTTTGTGAGTAAATCGATTATGTAGAAATTCAAACGGACACCAAAGTCTCACCAATAGGGTACCATTTTACTTTTTTAAAGTATGGAACCCTAAAAATAACAAATGGAATAGCTTAAAAAATTAACTCTGCCATTTGCATGATAAAAAATTGTCTGTGCATCCAATTTTGATGATAATGTTTTTACAACTGCTTACAAATAGCAGGAAACGATTTATTTTAACGAGCGGTATAAACAAGAGATCATGTCATTTTCACTAAATTTTAAAAAAATATTTGGTAACGTATATGACCTAGTAGTCATCAAATAAAAAATAATGTTTTGATTACTAACTATGGTCCGAAGGTATGAAGTAAAGTAAATAGAGTCATAACTACGCATGATGCACTCATATATTTACACACATTTTCACACTCATATTTACGCGTAACCGCGATTGTTGCTGTTATGAAAGGAAATTATGAAACAAAATACAAAGATTTTAAGTTCTCTTTAAACGAAGATATTCACAAATAGTAATGTGTCAGTCGTGAACGACCGATGTCAATTGAACGAATCACTTCAATAAATGATGACTGATGGTTCAGGTAGTGATAGAAACATCGTTCGTCGGTCACTAATCTATGTTTCAAAGTGCATCTATCTGAATATTTTTAAATATTTCTGAATATTTTTCTGAACATACTGAAAAACAACTCATACGGTTAATAATTTTAAAAAAGATATCCATTTATATACCACTCAGAATAAATGGATATCTTTTTTAAAATTCAAAATCCTTCAAAAAATCAAAAACCTTCATTTAAAATAGATCAAGCAAAAGAAGAATGAAAACTTTTTCTTTTGCTTTAAACAAACGATCCGTTTAAAAAAATAACTGATCTAAAATGAGCGATCTATCCAAAAGCAGAAAAATGATTTTTAAAAATAAATAAAACAGAAAAACGTTGCAAAATAAACGATTAACCCAAAAATGATTTCTTTATGTTTAGAACGAACGTCCGATCCAAAATGAAAGACCGATAAAAAAGAATGACCGAATTTTTCAGATTATGATTCCTCATAAAACACAGTTTATGGGCTATTGTTTAAATTATTTTCTTCATTTTATTGATGTACCCATCCGTATGGGTACTGGAATATAGAAGAAAATTTAACTTTTTAGTGTCTATTATTTCAATATTTGTTGTAGAATTATAGTTTATTACAGTGAGCAGTTGAACAGTTTTGTTTTAATTATGCAACGCTATATCTCGTCTGTGGTGTTCGTTTTAGTTCGCACATTCATGTCCGTTCCAAAATGTTTTGAATAACATTCGCAACAGTTTATGTCCTATTGTTGGGTTTGCAGAGGTAAAATAATATACAGTATACAAAACCGAATTGTATGAGCTCTTACAGAAGAAGGAAAGTTTATTTAAGGACAATTCATGTTAAAATAAATATATATATAAATGAGTTAGTCTAATGTATTCAACTTAAACACCCGTACTTGTGAAATATTAATTTTCAAACTATATACTAATTTAATTTCTAATTCGGGAGTATTTAATACAATTAGTAATTACCTTAGATTATAAAATACACAGGATAAGTAATATCTTTTTAAGTTGAAGTTATTTTTATTTACATAAAGTAGTGTGCGATTTTAATGTGATAGTATTTGCACTGAAAAAACACAGTAGCCTAGAAATTTAAATATCATCGAGGTTTTCCCTTGCTTGACCAAATATGCTTACAAAATAACAGACTTATGTAGAAATTTTGTATTTAACATTTTTACCGATTGGAGAATGACCAACCTTATTCAATTTTATTTTATGTTTGTCAATAGTATTTCGATTAAAATAAAACTGATAACATTAATAATTGAAATTAAGAGTGATAACATTAAAACTGAAAATTTGATCCTAACTAAAATTTTATCATGTACGCTTTGGTTTTGTTTTCATTTAAACTAAATTTAAAATGAAATGGATATTGTTTATACAGTTTACTGTTTCAGGTTTTGTTTTAATTTAGAATGAAATTAAAATGAAATATATATTATTTGGCAGTTACTTCTTTCTGGCAATAGAAGAATAATAATATATTTTTTTTCTATAAATGGAAAGAGATAAAAATGCTGCATGGGACCCTGTATTTTTGTTTTTATTTTTACAGGAGCCTTTTCTTTTGTGGAAATTATTTTCAATGCAAAATTTGAATTTAAAAAATAGCTTCAATTTTTTTTATAGTTTTATAGTGTAGATACACAAATATTACTTATCCTGTATATTTTATAATCTAAGGTAATTACATAAAAAATGGAGGGGTTGAAATCTCAAGCTCTGAGATATCAAGACTTCGGTCTGGGTTAAGGATTTTGATATAGTTTTCGGCAAAAAACATTTGTTTTTAGTTTTGGGCAGTGATGTATATCAAACATAAAACTCTATGTAAAAGTACAAGTATTTTATCTCTGATTAGAAATTTAATGCAAAACTAACATGAAACATCAATTCGTTGACGAAAAGTTATAACAGATCGTAAATTAACATAATTGAGTGAAAAGATGATACAATAAGCAAACTACTACTCAAAAACCTCTACATTTGGCTTTTCAAGAAAATATTGCAAAATCAAAAATTTCAAATTTCTTTCAAAATTCCAATAATATTCCAAAAATTATAATAAAATCAAAAATTTAAACTTTTTCAAAATTCTAAATATATTCCAAAAATCTTACAAAATCAAGAATTGAAACTTTTTTCAAAATTCTAAAAATATTTATAAAACTCCAAATTCACATGTTCAAAAATTCCATTTTTTTTTTAAATTCCAAAAATATTACAAAAATTACAACAGATTCAAAAATTTCCATGTCCAATTTAATGTTCAATTACATTTCATGTCATACAAATAATTAATTTTATTTTTTCCCAAAAAATTGGGTAAAGACATAAATGAAAATCATTCTTTTGACACACCTGACAACATTTTTTGACAAACTTATAATGCTTTAACCTACTTTTTGGTCTCAGGTACCAATCCCGCCCACCAAGATTTCTCATTCATTATTACTACTCATTATCACTTATAATGAACGTTTTTTAAGCAAAAAATATGCATATTTCCTTATTTTGACAAACTTGACGATTTTTTTGACACACTTTCAGTACACTTCTATAAGTGTACTGAAAGTGTGTCAAAAAAAATCGTCAAGTTTGTCAAAATAAGGAAATATGCATATTTTTTGCTTAAAAAACGTTCAATATAAGTTATAATGAGAAGTACACAACGTCCTTTCGGCTCTTACCATTGGGTAAGAGGTATGAGATAGGTATGAGATGGGTATGAGAAAAATAGGTATGAGAAACAAAAATTTTTAAAATCCCTCTAGCGGTTTTCTAGATTTCGTCGGTTGTGACGGCCGGCTTTTTTAGAATCGTTATGACCTAAATCGTCGAGAAATGCCTAATAAGTGGGGGTAAGATTTTCACTTTTGGCTCGAGAATGTAATACTTAGGTCTTTCAGACCGAAGTAATTCAAAGTTCGAAAAAATTTTTTAGTTGTAATTACATATTTCAAAATAATATCCTAACAAAAAATAAGATTCAGAAAATTAATTAAAGAACAAACAAATGTATACATAAGAATTAAATATTTAACATAATCCCAAAATATTGTTTTCAATTTTTCAACGATGTAATAAAAACTTATATCAATGTGTGTTTTATGGCCCTCTGTTTGTGCAGAAAATTCTAATAGGTTGTTTCAGAGAATCGTCTACACTAGTTAGTTCTTCACAAAATT
>OY856187.1:333851047-334006205 GCA_963693315.1 Diogma glabrata
TCAGTTTCTATAAAAAAAAGACCTCTGCAGTTGGAGGTTTCTGAGTGAGCGGCTCCAACAAAAAAGCTTGTAAAACACAAAATGCGTTTGAATCAACCGGCACTCTCACGATTGCATTTGTGGAGCCAGATCAAAAAACCTTTCTTAAAAATGTGTGTTTTATTAATATCTTTAACAAGTTCGTTAATCAGAAAAATCTGACACATGGTTAAGGAACTATAGGCATTATACTAGAAAAAAAAGTGTTTTTTTTAATCCGTTATAACGGCCGTTTGCATACTAATATTTTTAAAATCTTCATAAATTTAGAATCTATGGTAACATTTTAATCCGTTTCTTATAAATATAAACCTCTGCAGTTATAGGTTTTTGACTTGTTGGCTTCAACAAAAAAGTTTGCATCAATCCTCCACTACAATTTCCAAAAACCTTATAACAGTCAATTTCAACCTTATAACAGTCAAAAAAATAAAAGATTTGAATAGAAGAAATTAATTTTTTTTTCTTAGATATAAACTATTTTGATATTTTGCAGTAATTGCACGACATATGATATAGAGTAGGTTTGTGTCATAAATTGTCACACACATGTTCTGTGGTAGATTTGATACTTGTTTGTTACAAAATTGGATAGATATAATTTTGCTTGTAGGTAGCTAATTTTCTTTTTAAAATTTGTTCGATATCTGTTTGAAATTAGTTTGTTTTGTTAAAACTAATCTGATACATCAGATTCTACTGGCACACAAAACTGTCTGATCTCGAAATCTACCTATTTCTAGCGGATATACGTGCCGCTTGGACTTTTTAAGTTTCTGGTAGCTCTTTAAGCATTTAACTATTTAATAAAATGCCTTGACTCGGCTTCAAATTGTTAAATTTTATGGCCATACGACAAATGACAATGATTTTGCCGACTGAAATACTAAAGCTTCTCCAAGACATGTTTCTTTTGCGACATACACCTTGTTTTTATTACTAATTTGGATTCAAGATGGACAACTAAAAAAAATTTTATTTGAAGTATGTTAATGAGGCAAATTGGAGATGAAGAGATGCAGATTCTGTCATTTGGAGCAAGAGATCTCAGTACACCTTCTTAGAAAGGGTGAAACAATGTGTGACGAGCATGATTAGCTGAGATCGTTCTCATTTGCATATACTGAGAATAAAGGTCACATATAAGACTTCCGCTATGTTTCTGCTGACGAAATTTGTTTGCAGAAAATGTTGCGCACAATAAAATTAGTGCTTAGTTATAATCAGGCATTAACTTACTCCGTTCGGTGGTGTCTGATCTGCTCCAGATTACATGATGGGTGTTTGATAACACTGCCGGCAAACAATCGCTTTGCCGATTGATGCTTGACCAATCGGATCTTGGTCTTGAAATTGTCCCACTAGACACTAACCCGTCTCGTGAACAAATTCTCACTCACGAAAAACAGTGTTTTCATCTCTTTTAGCAAAATGTATTATGGTTGACAACTACGGTTTTATTTTTTTATTTCTTTGGCAACATAATTGAAATAGAGGCAGAAAAATTAAAAAATTATATTTCTTATGGACGGGAAGATGGACTGAGTACCATCTTCCCGTCCATAAGAAATATAATTTCTTAATCTAAGCTTGACATAATTAAATATGGTATTTAATTGAAGCAAATACCCTTAGTGTAATGACGATCAATCTACTGAATACCTAACAATTTTACATATCAGGCAAAATACCAATGAATTTAGGTAAGTATAAAATACCATTTCTAATTGACTGTAAGTTTACATAATTTAACAATAGGACGGATCACTTCTGCTCTCGACGCCTTACCTTTTGCCACTCTTACAAGAGTATCTTTCCCGTTTGGTGGAATATTCTCTTCCTTGATGCAAACGATATCGTCAATTTGAATGTTGTCATATTGAGTTTGCCATTTGTTGTGTTGATTTAATGAATTTCGGTTATCTTGGGACCATGACTTATAAAATCCGTTTTTAAATATTTTGCTCCATTGATAATCGAAAACTCCTTGGTGTATTCTAGTGATGGTTCGTGGTCAGGACCCAAACAAACTAGGGCAAACTTGATCAGGGCCGTATTTAGCCTTAATAAATTTCTGGTCGAGTCGTTTTACTTCATTTTTTAGGCGAAGTATCCATTATCTTTGCCAAAAAATATTTGTAAGGAATGATGCAGATTTTGAATATGCTCTGAAGGATCAATAGTTTGTTAAAAATATGGCTGAAAATATATTAGTGGAAGAATAACTGGATCATTTATTTCAAAAGGCCATGACATATTTTCTACACGACCGCTAACACGTAATAAACCATCTGCATCAATAAATGGGATTATTGATATCAATTTATGTTTTCTGCTTTATTGATCCTTCTTTTGTAGTGTCTAGGGTATCTCTAAGGGAAAATAAACTTGAATAAACTTGAAAAGTCGTGGAGTAAATAATTGACGTAATCGAAAGTGTAACTTTGTTTTGCATATCAATCATCACACTTGGAGGAATTCGCCGCCAGTTAGTAGTAGCATCCACACTGTGCAGAGGACGGGGCACTGATGTCGCCATGTTTAACATCAGGAACGCACCCACTTTTTCAAATGGGAAGAAAAGAAGTGTAAGGTTTGATTGTAGGAAGTACCAGTGTAGAACAATTCATAAAAAACTGGAGAATCTCAAATGAATACTCATTGTAGGATCATAAAATTGTTTGGTTTGAACTGGATAGTACAAAAGAGGAATTACCCTCGTAGCAGAACCACTGGAACACTAAGTGGGAGCAATTTAAGGATAATCTTCAAGAAGGTAGAAACTGGTTTTCTGGGCAGCATAAGTGCGTGTGCAGAAGACGCCGAAAGGAAGAAAAGTGAAAACCAAACCCAGTGGACTGCAGGAGGACTGCCTCAATATTTATAGAAAATCATATCAAGTAGGCCATATATAGGCACTTTCCAATCACCAAGAGTGGTCGGAATAGTCCTAACTCTCCTGCAGAGGGGGCAGACGGAGCTGTTACCGCACCACCTAAACATCCTCAGGAGGAGTCTGGCACTTGAGCATAGTCCAAACTCCAAAACCATGGAGAACGGCAAAAGTGATAAATTTACCAAAAATATGTCCAGCCGAAGTGTCAGTAGTTTAAAATCTTACATGTTGATAACGATGGAAAAGGTAATCAACATCCACACACGAACCAATACCTCAGTGAGATCGTCTCTGCAAGATAGTCAACACGTGCGTACAAAACGGGCTGATCAACGGGAACCGTACTGTTCAGGTTGACTAAAAAATTAGCGGAGGCAGTTGACAACATATAAAATTCTACCTGGGCCTTTGTTTACATAGATAGATAACACCTCACAGCTTTCAAGAAGGCTTTAAGTTGGAAAAAGGTTAACACACCAAAACTGATTGGATGTGTACAATACTCAGAACTAGGATAGCAGAAAACAATTCTGGTGAGTATATAAAAATGAGCCTAACAAGGATCTAGCTGTGATGTCTAGCTGTGAAATTAAATATCTTTGGTCCGCTGAGGACATTTTCGCCAGAGGTTACTTCGAAGAAACGCTTTGTGATATTGTATAGAGGGGACTGAATCTGATAGACACCTGATGCCTTTCTGTTTGACTAAAGCTCAATATGAATGAAACTACAGTAGTCCCGTTCAGCAAGAGATGAAAACTTATCATTAAACCCATCATCATGAAGGGCTTTTTAATTGAATATGCACAGGGAACTACATATCTGGGAGTCATTTTCGATAACTAGCCCCTATAGAGAACCACATGGTAGGCAAAATTCTTACAAGTAAAACATGGAGTAAATCACAGGTGTCCTAAGATAAATGTATACCATGACAGTGAGGCCATTCATCACTTATGGAGCAGTTGCACAGAGCATAAGAGCCTAACTTAACTCTGGGAATATAAAGTTGAAAAAGGTGCAGAGGCTTGTTGTATCTGGTAGTATCTGCATTACGATAGCAAGAGAACATATCTTACTGCATCAATGGAGATGCTGTTAGGACTGGTTCCACTCCACTTGCAAGTTAAGAGCCACGAAAACCATACTGAGATTCAGCAGGGGAAAAATCATTGAGTCTAAATATTGAAAAAGTCTTTCCAGGGAGAAAGCTTGTTAGAGTTTCCTAACGATCGATTTAAAGTAGTTTAACTTCGATAGGAAATATACATGGCAGTTGTGAAAAAAGCGGAGTTGAGCAGTGAATTTACTACGTATCCTCTGAGTAACGATGTATTAAATTAATACGCGAATGGTTCACAAAAGCAGGGCTGAGTGCAATAGTACTTGGACCAAAAACCAAATATTTTGAGCCCATGCATTAAGCTCATACACAAGCCTATCCAAAATTGTTGGAGACTGTTGGTATGACAAGTATGACAAGGTATACTGGTATCCTGGGTAATGAAGAAGCCAACAATTTGGAAAGGCGAGGTTTATTAACATCTTTTATTAGCCCGGAGTCCTTTTGTGGATTAGGGACAAAAGACATCCACGAAATGATAAAGGCTTTAAGGCAGTTCAAGGAATTTATTGGATCGATTAATCAAAAAAGAGCAGTAATGTGCTCTAGGTTGAATAGGAACAACCTGAGAATACTGACAGAGAGTCTTACAGGACACTGTAAACTAGGAAAACACCTTTAGGTTTAGAACATTGGGGTGGAGCCGTGACACGAATGTAGATTCTGTCTATTATAAGAAGAGACCCCAACTCCTCGTCTCAAAGATTTTAGAGCCATGTCATGAGAAGGTTGTATGTGCGCGAATATTATATTGACGCGCATGACCTGCATAAACTTAACCCCTCCATAGCTTGAAACACCTAAAGAAGCTCTAAGGAAGCTCTAGCTGGGTATCCAAAATAACTCGTGCAAATTGTAATTTTCTCAAGTAATTCTCAGCAAATGCCAAATTGTAAACAATAATGTATTACATGTTTCCTAGGCACCTTGGACAAAAAAGTAGTTCACGTCTGGAACTTTAGTTCATGCAATACATGCAATAAAATTGTAAAATTTGAGAATTGTGAAAATATATTTTTATATTTATTTTGTATTTCCTTTGCTTTATACATAATTGAGATTGAAACAGAAATAGATCCGAAACAGATTATTTAGACACTTTTAACGCATTTTTCCAACCTCCACCACTGTTGTGTTGTAATTTTTAGTGGATTTGGATGGCATCTTCAAGTAATCCATGCTGAGGTATAGCTCATTGGACTTTGGAAACACAGGTTCGAACTAATAAACAACTTTGCTTGTAGCTTCAGCTTCACTTCTGATTTTGTTTACTCGGTTCCAATGAGGCAACCGTAACAATTCTCTCCATTAGATTTGGCCACGTAGAAAACCGACTGATTTTTCATAACAACGATTGCTTGTCACAAATCCAACCTCCATATCCTTTCCACTCCCCACTCGAATATAGCCCCCAACTGATGTATATCGAATACCTGGTGTCCCATTTCGTTCCGACAATAAAAAAGTTGTATCAAGATTTAACTTGAGGATTGAGCAGAAAATTGCTCCAACGCAATTAAAACTTTCTCCCATTTTTCTTAGCTTATGTGGTTGACCTCTTCGCTCTCTATCTATTACAGGTATAATAGGGTTGTCTTTTAGTATATCAAAAATGTCTGGTATGTGTGAACCTTTGGGCTTTTACCCCAGTCTATCAACTATTCTTGAAATCGTTCTCTTACCATAAAAAAAAGTTTAGTGGTGAAAAGAAGCATGTTCACCACTAAACCAACACTAGTAATTTAGTGGTGAAAATGCTTCTTTGAGTAGAAACATGAATTTTTTCATTCAAAGAAGCATTTTTCGGTTGTATTCGGTGTTTATGGTGTTTGCCGATGTTGTTAAATCAGGCCAGCGATATTGTCAGTTTTCGCTTCAGTCTCTTTAACCTTGAAACTTTGGGTTTGGAACATGTTCCAAAATGGGTTAATAAATAATAATACATGGGTTTGGAACATGTTCCAGAACATTTGGGCTTGCTGCAAGAGTTTAGCTTTTAAAACTTTTCACGATGTTGTTATGTGATGTTCCATTTTAAAAATTAAAGTCGGTCAGCTCTCCACAAGTGCAGGCCAATTAGCCCTATAAATTGGATAAATGTTAAAAATCATAAAAGTACTCGTCGCAGTGAAGCTTCGAAAACCATTGATGCGAAATATATATATTTTCTTCTCTTAAATTTTGACGAGGTTATGCTCCAATTTTGTTTACTTTAGCCACAATTCCACTATGCAAGTTGCATTTTTAAAACTCATTCTAACGCATGCCTTCTATATTCAATTAAATTAGCGTGCGGTTAAGGTAACAGTTCAAGTTGTTTTTCATTGAAAACGATCTAATTTTATTTTCTGTGTTTTTCTAACGTTTAACTAATACTGACGCACAAATATGTATTTTAAATTGTACATATTGCAATTTATTTCAAATTTATTTTTTTAATTGCCAAAACAAAACGTCTTATCAGAAAAATTTCAAAATCATGTCTTTCTCAATATTTGCTCTATTTTCTTAGAGTATTGATTTGAATAATATGTCAAGGTTAGACAAATAAAAATATTCGTTGTTTTTTTGTTGTTGTTAGTAAAACGTGTTGATTGGAATAAATATATATTTAAAATTAAATGAATTTCATTAAACATTATGAACATGGCTATTTCAATTTAGCATCACTTTAACTATGAACTTGTTTCAATTCAATTCTTTTTTTTCTCGAATTAGGAAAGAAGGAAATGTGCTGGTGACAAATGCATTTGCCGGATCAAAAAGTTAATTGAAATTTCTTAATAGATTTAACACATAATAAACAATGGGATTCGAATTGAAGCTTCTTCTTAAAATTTCATTACTTACTAATCGCATAAACAAGACAACAGATGATAAGAATTAAATTTTACAAGAAGAGCTCTATTCTAAGTTTGTTAATTTTCTGGGTACATAAGCAAACTATGTAAAAAAATAAATCAAAATTGAAAACGAAATTTTTCGATTTCTTTTCATATTAAATTACGTAATAAAGAATTCTTAAGAATAAACGTAGAAGCGAAAGTGATTAAGTATTTATTTCTAAGGAAAAAATATATTCTTAAACTTTTAAGAAATTTAAATCTAAAGAAGCATTTTAAAAAAAAATCATCGCATTTTTGTTTTTTATTTTTGCTTTTGCTTGAACCGAAAGTCAGAAATTTATTTTTGTATGTTAATTTAATTGCTTATATTCTATGACTCACACGTATTTTATTATTTTAACAAAAATATTGTATAAAGGAACCATTTTTTTTTTAATGACGGTAATTCTTTTAATACAGTAGGTTGAAATTGACTCGTAGAGCTTTCGCATAGTGCACTTACCTACCCACCGATTCATATCTATGTTTAGATTGCTTTTGTGTTATCCGATATTTTCGGGAACTTTTTAACATATTTTTTTTATGTACATATTAGTTTAACAAACTTCATAGAACTAACAAACCCTAATTTTTTGTTTATATTTTTATTACGTAGTACAACAAAACTTGAATGACTAAATATTTCGAAATCAATTCATTACTTATCTATAAATATTAACACTTAGAACATAACAACAATAATTTGCATTTATGATTCGATTATAAATATTTAACAAAAAAATAAATTATTTCACAATATTTCCAGTTAACCTTAACACCATTTCATATTAAAGGCCCTTTCAGTAAATTATATAAATTCCAATAGGCATGAAAAATTAAGAAAGAACCAAACAAAAAACTTAATTGAATTTATTTAAGAAAAAAAATACAGAAAATATACTTGGCCTTGCTCTTGGTATTAGAATGATGAATTTTCTAGTTTTTTTAATGGTATTTCATAATCATAATTTTCAAAAAAGGGTCAAGGAAAACATGAAATAATGTTCTGCTGACTTTGGAAAAAGAATAGAACAACCTTTGTATCGCACAGTGATTAACAAGAATAGCTTCACATCTTAGATATTTGTCTCATCGTAACGAAAATAATAAATTTATATTTTACCTTGTGGCATACCTCTATAACTTGAACTTGAAACATTCGTTATTTTTTTAACTAAATAGAAACGTGTGTACAATTGACATAAATGCATTTTCGTTTATTGATAAAGATATACAGAGAGATATTATAAGTCAATATTTATTTATTTTCCAGATTAAAACATATATTCTCGAGCAATCGAATGGACGGCCAAGCTTTAGTGTAGCACATTAAATCTGTTGTTTTTCTGTGAGAGCTAAGGGTTGTTTCTGAAAAAAAAAATGTTTTATTGTTAGTCACTTCTCCTCATTTGATCTCTTATAGCTGAAATTCGTAGCTGAAAAGTTTTAAAATCTTCAATTTAAGAACAGGGTGGTCTGAAAGATTTCTGTAAATTCAAGCTCAAGGTAACTTTGAAATCGAATTGCAAGAGAATGGCTCAACCGATAAAAACAGGCTTATGTGTGTTGAAAAGGTAATTGATTGGCCTATCGAGCTAACTACAAATAGACTAGGCGAAAGTTTTTGCTTGCATCGTTATAAATATTATGTAATTAAAAAAATGGTGCCGATGCCTTCGGATATTTTTCTAATTTGTCTCACCATATGGAAATACCAACCTTACCCTAAACCATGCTTAAAAGGAAAAAAATTGGTTTTGTTCTAAAAATAATTATTTTTGAAGTTAACAACTAAAACTTTTAACCTGAGGTACACATCTTTAAAAAATAATATCTTAAAAAATATATCTGAACAAAAACAAACGTTGCCTTCAAATTTTGACATGTTTTAGAGTAAGGTTGGAACTTTCATATTGTAAAAAAGTCTTAAAAATGCTTGACTCCTCCTGTAGGGTCGGCAAGTAATTTTAAGTGGGGTAGGGTCTAGGGATACTGTTGATCCTTTTTATCGATGTCCATCCAAAACTCATAATACTTACTAGTTTAAAATTTTTATTTTGACCAATTTAAATAACTATACAAACCGCAATACTTCCTGATATGGGAAGTTATTGTTATTGGGCCGATTTTCGAAATTGGAATTTTTATGATATCTAAACGTTTCAGGACCTCCTGAAACTGTTTAGACTATTTTTAGCTGGCATTCTGTATGTGTTTTTTTGTTTTTCGTAGGAAGATGAAACGTTTCAAAAAATCTACCTGGAACCCGACTTCCAGGCGACTGCGGGTCCTTTCCAGGTAAAAGCATCTCCCTTGCTCTTGTGGCCCTGTTGTATCCCCGCGGTACCACCAATTAAGGCATCCCTTCGCAGGGCAGGGGTTGAGTGTAGTAGTCTCTCGATTATTATGTGTTGTCGTGGTTGTGCTGTGTAGTGTTGAGCATGGCTGCTCTTCGTTCGTCTTGTCTCAGTCGTTTCATCATACTTGTGATGATCTCATTCGATATGTCCCAGTTGTCTTTTAAGCTCAGCATAAATTGCATGAGGCTATGCGGAGTGATTGACTCTCCCATATGCTGCTCAATAAGTCTTCGTGCATTTGCAAACCTTCCGCATTCGATTAGCACGTGCTCAGCGTTCTCGGCCTTATCCTCAAAGTAGAGGCAGTTTGGATCCGTTACGTGCTTATACTTGTATATGTACTCACGGAAACATCCATGGCCTGAGATCAACTGCGCCAAATGATGGTTGACATCAGCGTGTTTTCTTGATGTCCATGCTTTTATGTCAGGGATCATCACAAAGGTCCATCGTCCGTTGGTTGAAGCTGCCCATTTCGTTTGCCATTCTATATGACTGTCCATGTTGAAGTCTTCGCGTGTTCGTCGTTCCCTTTCATATCGCGTTGCTATACGCAGAGCCGATACCTCTTTGCTGCAATATCAATCGGCATCCTCCTCGCAATAACATTTGCAGCCTCGTCAGACACCGTGCGAAAAGCACAGCAAATGCGCAACGATGTCAGTCTGAAGACCGTTTTGATAGGTCTAACATAAGATGGCGTTTCCACAGCTGGGGCCCATATGGGTTCCGCATGCATCAATATTGATGTGCTAACGCTACCGAAAAGCTTCCTCATCGGTTGTCTAGGGCCGCCAATGTTTGGCATCAGCCTTGCAAGAGCAGCCCCCACCAGTTTGGCTTTGTCACCAGTGTACATCAAGTGGTCTTTGAAGTTGAATCTGTGGTCTAGAACGACTCCAAGATACTTCAGGTGCGGGCTAAATTTTATGATCTGTCCACCAACCGGGATATCGATACTTTCCACCACTCTTCTGCTACTCATTAGTACGACTTCCGTTTTGTGATCGGCCAACTCTAGTCCTGTGTTGTTCAGCCATGCTCTAACGCTGGTTATGGTCTGGTTACAGTTGCTCGTAATGCCCGTGAGGTTCTTGGCTACAACAACTATGGCAATGTCACCTGCATAGCATAGATAATAGATATGTCATGTGCATTGCATAGATAGTAGCACATTTCTTTCTGAAACCAAACTGCCGGTCAGAAAGGCCCTACTCGCCTTCAGTATGTTGCTCAAGTCGACTACCAATAATTCACTCAAAGGTCTTTCCAGTTGTGTCCAGCATGCACAGTGGGCGGTAGGACGAGCGTTCTTCTGGTGGCTTGTCACCTTTTGGTATAAACACAAGGCGTTGGCGCTTCCATTCCTCAGGAAATATCCCTTCTTTTAGGCACGCAGTGTAGATATTTTCGTATACATTTGGCTTATTCTTTATCGCTGTTTTTAAGACGATATTTCGGTTGCCGTCTAGACCGGGCGTGCTATTAATGGATAATCTGAGCAACGCGTTTAGGACCTCTTCGGTGGTGATAGCCGCAATTGAAATATCGTCTATTTGCAGCTCACGAGGTAGGGAGAAGTCAACGCGGTGTAGAAAAAGCCCGGACACAATTTCAGCCATTATATCTGGGCACACTGGTGCAGCTGATTGAACACCCTGAGGTTTAGTAAGCACAATTTTGTACGCACTTCCCCATGGGTTATTCTAAACTTCATTTATAAGACACTGGAATGATCTTCTCTTACTATTAGCAATTGTTTTCCGCAATTCTTTCCAAAATCATGGAACTGCTCATGATTTCTCCTTCGTGTACATTTCCTCCGGAGTTTGAGGCAGTCTTTGGTCAAACGGGCAATGTTTTCATTGGCATAGATGGCATTCGGCATAGATGCATCACAGGTGCTTTTAAGATATCTCGCAATAAATTCTGCTCCTATCTTGGCACCACTCTCCGGTATTGGAATGCATTCAACCATGTAGTCCAGCATCTCCGTGTCCAACTCTTTGATTTTCCACCCATTTTGCTGCGCCTTCCGCTTGACTCTTTCAAACCGCTGTGGTGGTTGGGTTTTAAATATAATAGCACGATGATCACTATGCGTATACAAGTCAGACACCGTCCATTGTGCTCCTCTCGAGAGTGTCCCACTTGCAAAAGTGATATCGATAATTGAACTTGCTTCTTATTTGTTATATGTATCCGTGGTACCATGGTTGAGCAGCACCAGATCATGTCTGGCAAATGCCTCAAGTAATGCCCTACCTCTAGGGTTAATACGTTTACTTCCCCATTCAACGGCCCAAGCGTTAAAATCTCCCGCAATTACGATGGGTGACTTACCTCTGACGTCTATTATTAGTCGGTCAAGTGTCTCTTCGAATTCGTCCAGTGCGGTGCTAGTAATGGTGCTAGAATGTAACAGCTATAGAAGTGGACACCTTTGATTTTAGCATAGACAAAACTCTCATGCTGACGTTTAGATCGGGGTTCAAAAGGAAGAGCATTGCAGGTTCAGATATCAGCTTTGCTCGTTGTCTTCAACCCAGTTCCTATCGCCAACAGGGGTTCTATATTATTCGCAAATCAATGCCACGTCCACTTTCTGGTCTCTACTGGTCTGTGTCAGTAGGTCCTGTGCCGCCTCGCAGTTGTTAAGATTTATCTGGATACACACCTAACCATGACGGGCGGAAGTTGGTTTTAGCGCTCTTTTGTAGACTGGACATCTACTGCCTCCTGTAGAATGTCCAATAGTCCCTGTGGGTCCCGGCAGGCAAAGAGCACCTTTTTGGGGGCTCTTTGCATCCTTTCGATTTATTTCCTGTTCCTCCGCATTTAAAACATATCCCCGTTCGATCCACATCACTTTTATAGTGCCTTGCTACATGACCGTAATCAAGGCATCTGAAACAGCGTGTTGGAGTGATTCGCTCGCGCAGTTTGTATCTTACCCATCCAATCCGGATGTGTTCAGACGCAATGAGCGCATGCGCTAATCGTTCAGGGAGACTGATTATTGCCGTCTGAGTCCCGTCTCGCAATGTCCTCAAAGATTTGATTGCATTTGTTTGTATAGACCCAAGTGTAGGAAATTGTGTTTGAATTGCAATGCAAATATCTTCTCTCGTTGTTATCTCGTCTAAGTCACGACACTCTATAAGAGTTTCTTGATTGTGTTCGCCTTTTTTAAGTTCAAAAAGCAGCACGCCTTTAGCTTTCTTCTTAAGCTTGGTGACACAATCCTCGAGCTCTTTTAGTTCCAGGTTCGCTTTCATCTCTTTAAGCATTTGTGCATAACTTATTTCACCGGACCTAGATATTAGAAAAGCATCCGACCGTTGTGCTCTTTTTATAGGTTTGCGTGGTTCGTTTCGCGTAGGTTCAACAGGACGCGTTTTTTTCTCCTCCTATTACGTCTTCTCACGGGTTGCCACTCCATTTCGGATGCTACCACAGAGAGCATGTTTTGATTCGAGGGCTCGACCTGCTGTTCACTGGACTTGATCACGCTCTGCTCGGATCTTGATCTTGGTTCTTTCAAGATCCTTCTTCCTGTTTTAGTTTTTTTCGGCGAAGACAGTTGTGCTTTCATGTCCTCACAATTTCCGCTTCCTCGGCTTCTTGATTTTTCATCGACGCTTGCTTTCAAGTTTGACACACTTCTTTTACCTGTGGCCATACGCTTTGCACAACAGTGAGGTCATTCACAGCAGATATGTGCAACTGTTTGATTTATTTAAAGTGTTTGCTGATCTATAATAGAAGAAAAATGTTACCATCTGTTTGGGGTGCAAGATCTTAACTGTGTTCGTTAGAACGGCCGGTCAGAGACCGTATATAGTTGGTGTATATATTAGAGATATCCTAAAAGGGTCAGAATTTTTGATAGTATTTTGATCTGTTTGGATGTCCCAACCAATACATTTAGTTTTGTCCTTATTGATAAATCTGCCTGGCCTACCACCCTCTGGTAGCCGCTATCGAGTTGCCCAGTTAGGGCATGTTGGAAACGAAAATACTTAGTTGTTAAAAGTTATTTTATATATAAATCACTAGTTTTCCCTGGGTCATTAGGTTTGAATGTTTGTGTTTCGACTTTGTGTGCTTGCAAATTTGTAATGCATATTTAGGTCTTTCTTAATAATTTGAATTCCCTCAAATGAACCTTTTTTGGACATCTCCTCCAACCCGTGTTTTCCGCTCAGCTAAAGGGTAAAACTGAAGGTAACATTAAGATGAAGTTCTTCGAATTTGCGTAATTATTTAATCTGTAGACAAACAGAGAGGAGGGGTTGTAAATCAGTGCTCTCGATGAAAGCAACAAAGAAAACAATATAAAAGTATTTTTCTTTGATTACTCCAGGTATCAACAAATCAATCAATGAGTCGATACGGCATTAAACTACACAACCCAAAACGGAATAATGGTTTACGAAAAATACAACCAACATGTATGGGACTTTGATTTAAAAATGCGATTTAAAAATTAATGATGTTATTGAATAGATTCAAGATAAGGGAGAGGTTGTGGATTTGAAAAAAATTAGTCCTTAATTGTAAAGTGAAGTTCGGTATTTATTATTAAGTAAGGAAAATAGAGTCAAATAAAAGGAATTAAAACGTCTAGATATTTTGGCTGACAGAATTTTCTTTCAAAACCTTTTTGAAAGAACCTGAAGGATGACAGCAAAACTTTGAATCCTTCATTGGATTGTTTTATATTAGGATACCGTTAGTAGCTCATCTGACTGCCCCAAATCAGCACCAACTGAAGGTTTATGTTACTTCAATTTTGGTATATTGCTGAAATATTATATCATCTTCCATTCAAAAACAATTGTTTTAGACATGGCTGTCGAAATTTCTATCAATGTTAATAATGTTGTTGTGAAATATACTTATAATTTATAAGAGAGATATGTGTGATATTTCTTTGTTTAACCAAATTGCTTATGACTTCGTGTCTGGATCGTGTCCAGATGACTTAAGTTTTAACCCTTAATTTCATAAAAATCTTTCAAAAACATTTAAAATGCCTGTTCTAAAAATTTGTCAAGCTCTGTAAATCTATTTCTAGATCTATATTCAGATCTAGCCATCTATATTTACCATCCTAAGGTTATCAGGGCCAGAAATTAGATATTAGGGCAATTTGATCTGTTCAGAGCCTGAATTAGAATACCCTTTTTAGAATTAATCTTTCTCTTTTTTTTTTGGTTTTCTCTTATCGTGTTACTGTTGCATGAAACCTGCTTTCGTGTTGTTGTGACATCGATACCCAGTTTCTTTTGTACTGTGTAGTGTTGAAATTTAGGCCTGGCCGAATTTTAGTATCTATACCTGCAATGTCAAAGGGTAAGTCTTTGTCTCAACAAAATGGCAGCAGAGTGAATCAACAGCTTAGTATTGACTTCACCAACATAGTGGCAAAGCATGGAAATTGGATCTCGATAAATACCGGATGCCTAGTTACGAATTGGAACATTCCTTTTATAACAAGCATGGTGTCTGTGTATATGTTCGAGATTCACTTTCATGTATGAGAATTAAGGCCTACGAGTTGAACTCTAAGCACCATAATTCTATAGCACTGAAGATCTCAGGTGTTGATAAAACTATGTTTATAATAGGATTATACAGATCTCCAAATTATCCCCCAGGATGTCACTTTTTTGATAAAATATCGGCTAATCTAGACAAGATTACCACGGACTACCCCAAAGCAAGACTGGTCATTCTTGGAGACTTTAATATTCATAATAAAGATTGGCTTAAGTATTCATCGCGCACTGACGACGTAGGAAGACAAGCCGAACTGGTACTTGCAGATTATCACAGTTTGACGCAAATGATAGAGTGTCCCACTAGAATCGCAGACAATTCACATCATAACAATAATCTGCTGGATCTGTTTTTGACAAACGAACCAGATAATACGAAGACAAAAGTTGAACAACCCCTCGGAACATCGGACCATTTACTAATATCAGCAATAGTGCAATTTACTTCACCGACACAAATTAAAGCAAATCCTCGTCGCGTTTGGAACTATAAACGCGCTGACTAGGAGGGACTGAGAAACTTTTATGATGAAACCCCTTGGAAAACTATTTGTTGTGCTGATCAAGATCCTAGCACATCGGCAATAAGAATGTCTGAAATCATAAAAGATGGAACGCGGCGGTTTATTCCAAATCGATTAATCACTCCTAAAACTGAGCCTTGGTTCACACGGGATGTTGATGAGGCAGTGAGGAATAAACGCAAAGCATTCAAGACGTATAACGCTAATAAAACACCTGAAACCCATAGCGCCTATAAGAAAGCCAGAAATATTAGTAAATTCAAAATAGACTTGGACAAAGACGTTTATCCAGAAGAAAGCAAAGAAATTCGCCGAGCACCCATCTGGCTCACGTAGTTTCTTTCTGGCAGTTAAATCAGTCCAGAGCAATTTTACTCGACCCTCTATTCCAACCTTACTTCTGAATGACATTTCCGTGAGCGACTCGAAAGAGAAGGCGGATCTTTTGGGTCGTATTTTCGCAGGAAACTCGAACATAGTTGAACCCTCCCATTCTCCTACACTCATTCCTCAGTTGTAACGAAAATGAAACCAATTATTTTTCGTTGCAATATTGTACGGAAAATGCTTCTTTCTATCAATATCAACAAATCTGCTGGCCCCGATGGTATTCCACCTCTCATTCTTAAAAACTTTGCTAGGCAGCTAGCTCCAATTTTAACAAAAATTTTCTATTTTTCTTATAAAACCGGAATATTTCCCGATTCTTGAGAGCTGGCCAGCATTCAACCCATATTAAAGAAAGGCAGTAAGACAGACCCTAACAATTATAGAGCAATTGCAATTCTGTCGGTTTTAGATAAAATATTTGAAAAATATGTTAATTACAATTTGATAGATTATTTGGAAATGTCGCGAATTATTGATGATAAACAGTATGGTTTTCGTAGAAGTCATGCAACAGGTGATCTGTTAGCCTACGTATCCCATCTCTGGAACAAATCGCTGGAAACCATGGTGAAACATTTAGTATTTCACTTGACATATCTAAAGCATTTGATAAAGTGTGGCTTAAAAATCTTATAGCTCAATTAAAATCTTATGACATAGACCATCTTACTGTCTCATGGATTCATAGTTTTCTTACAGGTCGCCAATTTCATATTAATTTAGATGGTATCACATCCAATATTTTCACTACTAATGCTGGGGTTCCCCAAGGTTCTGCACTCTCACCAACCTTGTTTCTTCTATACATTAATGACTTACTTATTTCCACAGTGCACCCAATCCATAGTTTTGCTGATGACAGCACATTGCATTCATCACATACATCTACTAAATTTCGATCTCATACTGCAGTTACCACTGATAGAGAGCTGCTAATTGTTTTTATCAACAAAGATCTGGAGCGTATAATGGAATGGGGAGATCGTAATCTTGTTTCATTTAATCCAACCAAAACCAAATTATGCCGTCTTTCACGAAAGAGCGACATAAAAATTTCCCTATTAAAATAAACCATGAGGAATTGCGTGAGGTTGAATCAGTTAGACTTCTTGGAGTGGATGTTTAAAGCAACCTGAAATGGAATAAACATGTGTTCAACCTCGCTAAATCTGCAATGCAAAAATTAGAATCCTTGAGTCGATGTAAAAAGTATTTCAATCCCGAGCAAATTTTGCAAATCTTTAAGTCCTTTATTCATCCATGTATGGAGTACTGCTGTCATGTGTGGGGAGGTGCTTGTCAGTCAACAATAAAATGTCTAGACTCTGTACAGAGAAAAGCAATACGGTTGATTGGTAATACCAAACTAACGGACCAGCTTGATCCGCTCCAGCACAGAAGAAATGTGGCTGAATTGTCAATCTACTATATTTATAGTAGATTGACAATTCAGCCACATCTCTTCTGTGCTGGAGTGAATTCTCCTCTAAGGAAATTCAAAATATCCTTTTATCGTATGCGCAGTATAATCGACAAACTTAAGAGCTGCCGAGTTATCACATCCATTTGTTGTACAAATACCTCGTTGTAGAACTGTGTACTTCCAGAACGACTATTTTAATAGAGTGGCCAAATTATGGAACTCAATGCCTTCCTCTGTATTTCCCGATGAATTTTCCCCTCAGGCATTTAAAGGAAATGTCCATCATTATTTAAAAAAATTAGTATAGTTATCCCTATATCCCCATTCCTTCCATTTTCCTCATCTCCTTCCTTTATAGTTGACATGGTATCTTCGGATATGCAAAGAGTCTAAATAATGAATATTTCATACTTGGTGTGCTAAACATGTCTAACTAATTAATAAAAAAAAAAAGTAATATTTATGTGAAAATAAAATACAGTTCAATAAATCTCAAATACTTCAATTTTAAAATGAAAAATTCATGATCTAAGGCCAAAGAAATTTTTTTTGCATGGAAATAGTTATTAACTTTATTCCACTACTGTTATATTGGAGACAACACTATATATTTTAAATAAACCTCATTCTGTTGTCAGGAAAATGTTCACGTGTAGTTGTCCCAATCACAGTGAAATTGTTTGCAAATATTTTTTCTTTGTTTGAATAATAAACTGCCAACTTCGAGATAAGGTTGTCATTACTTCAATTTTTTTTTTCAGTGTAGCACTCAAGTAAAATATAATTGTAAACTCTGGTTTCAACCCATAGTTTCATAAAAAAATGTATCAACATTTTTTTAAATCTCAGCTCTGAAGATTTATCAAGCCATACAAACCATAACGAGAGCGCCTTATTTATCCAACAGTCTAACAGTAAAAGTCATCTATTTGGACTTTTACTGTTAGACTGTTGGATAAATGTTATTATTATAATTACTATAAAATTTTTATACAGATTGGATTATTATTATCCCTGTATTCCGATATACTGGTAATGGTTTAATTATCAATGCCGGTATAATTCATGTCTCTCTTTCAGAGTGGTTTGTTTAAAAGTTTTGATTAATTACCAAGGATCGATGCGCACAGCGAAGTCAATTATCAAATGGGACATTTCACGTAAAGCGGACATGTTTCCGATTTTAGTAATATTTGATTATCTACCTATATATATCTTCAATCCAGATACAAAATGGCTATTAGTGGAAGCGAAGGCCATATAGCGAAGGCCATACAAAATGGCTAATCAACAGATATTTTTTTTTATACAAAGTTGGGCATATTTAGTGCTAATTATAATAAATTATAAATTAACATCTCAACTAGGGATTAGGATTAAGTTTGAATAAATTAAGTTTCTTTAAGAAATTTATGAACACTAACTTTAAAGTTTTGAGGATTATAAAGCTATCGGGGAAACCCATGAAGGTGACGCATTCCATAGACGAGAGACTCTGTTGAAAAAGTCACGTTGAAAAGCAACAGTTCTGCACCTTTTTAATAGAACCGTAAAAGGATGGGCCATAGTCGTAGCTCTGGTGAAACGCGAGAAGTTTGCTAGTTCAGGTAAAATTGATTTAATCTCTGAGGAAGCTCGTTCAACCATAATGTTTTTATAGAAAATTGTTAGATATGCGCTACTTCGAATTCTATTACATTTAAAAAGTTAGAATAAAATTAATAAAGCAATCGAATTTATACTTCATGTAGAGCTTTTATTTGTTTTTATTTTTGAATTTTTAAAACTTTTAAAAATATTTTTTTAAAAAATTTTTAAAAAACTTTATATTTTAAAATTTGAATTTTACAAAGTTAGAAAATTTTAAATTTTTTCTAATAATGTATAGACAAGACGCTATGCATCCAAACTGTAACTGGTATTTAGCTTTCAAAAGACTTCTAAACCCATTATGAAACTTGGTTAGGATTATCAATACACTATTAGATATTTTAGGAAAAACATTTTAAAAAATTTAAATGGTCTAACTTTGTGAATTCAAAATTTAAAATATGGAGGGGCTGAAATCTCAAGCTCTGAGATATCAAGACTTCGGTCTGGGTTAAGGATTTACATATAGTTTTCGGCAAAAAACTTTTATGAGAACATGGTTTTTAGTTTTGGGTAGCGATGTGTGTCAAACATAACTTTTTGTTGAAGTATGTACATGTATTTTTTTTCTCTGTTTAGATATGTTTTACAAACCTAACCACTCCTAAATTATAATAAAATTAAAAATTTAAAATTTTTCACAATTCTAAAAATATTCCAAAAATTTTTACAAAATCAAAAATTGAAACTATTTTCAAAATTCTAAAAATATATATAAAATTACAAAATTTTTTTTTCAAAATTCTAAAAATATTCCAAAAATTAGACTAAAATCAAATATTCAAACTTTTTCTAAATTCTAATAATATTCTAAAAATTCTTAAAACTTCAAAAATTCAAACTTTTTCCAAAATTCTAAAATTATTGCAAAAATTATAACAATATCAAAAACTGAAACTTTTTCCAAAATTATAAAAATTATAATAAAATCAAAAATTTAAAACTTCTCAGAATTCTAAAAATATTCCAAAAATTCTTACAAAATCAAAAATTGAAACTTTTCCAAAATTCCAATAATATTTCAAAAACTAAAACAAATTTAAAAATTTCCATGTTCAAGTTCAATTATATTTACGTAAACAAACAGCTAATTTTTTTTTTCCAAAAAATTATCTTAAAAAATAAATGAAATCATTTTTTTGACACACTTGACAATATTTTTTTGACAAACTTATAATGCTATAAAATTCTCAATAATAATAATTTCATGTTCATTATACATACATTTCATTTCATACAAATAACTAATTTTATTTTTTCTAAAAACATAAATGAAAATCATTCTTTTGACACACTTGACATTATTTTTTTGACTAAATTATAATTCTTAAGAATAATAAGAAAATTACGAAAAATTAAATTTATAATTCTATATTTATTATTCTCTCTAATTACTATAATTATAATTCTCAAGAATAATAATATAAATTATTAATCTCAAGATTTATAACTAAATTAGGATGTTTTGTCCATCACAAAACGCTAATTTGTATTGATCATTCATGTAAAACACTCAGTCAGATCGGTCGACAATTTGCAGATTAGTCATACAATTTTTTCGAAATTTGAACTTACAGCTCGAAAACTGGATGAATCTTGAATTATCTAACCAGTTGTAGCATTCGGCATTGTAGCATTTGGCACAAATTTTTGGATGGGAAGTTTTGTGGTAACGAATTGTAAAATTTGTTTGATTTTTCGCTATTTTCTACCAAACCCCCAATCACAATTTGATCAAATTGATCAATTAATTAATTAATGTGTATACAATTTGGATTACCAAAATTCTTGATAACCAACAAGCAATCTTGGACAGGTCAATCCTTAGACATTTCTTTACCTTTAGTCGGAAGCTTTGTACAGGCACGTACAAAATGTTCTCTGGATTTTAATTTTCTACCCACTTCAAAAAAAAACACCTTAGATAAGAGAGATAACGATACATTAGTAAAATTTATAACAAGCCGTTGGATGTGAAGCACGGCTCAATTTTTAAACATTTAATACAAAGCGTAAAAATGTGGCACACCTCTATTAACAAAGCTTTACTGAAACCGTTAATCAAGCTTTGCTAAAAGAACACACATTGAATCGTTGGTTTCTGATAAAAGTTTTGGTTATTGATAGTTTTTTAACTCCAAATCGTCTAGACATGTTAAAAATTTTATGAATTTCTTTGGATATGCAACATGATTGGATTTGCTAGAGCATATGCAAAGGCATAGTTTGTCGACCCCAAAAGCCAATTGCGTTGATCTGAGTTTTTCTGAGCATTTGTTTATTTGAACAAAATTACTTAAATGCATTATCCCAATTTCCACGAGTGTCATGAATACATGCAAATGTTCTGGGTTTGCATAGTTTTTATATTTTAAAAATCCATTTTGGATGAAACAACTTCTAAACTACGTAGATGTTAGAGCAATCCGTTATATGTTATATGGGGAAAGTCTGGGTTAGCTCTTTTGTGGAATTTTGAAACATCGGTGCTTTAGAGAAGTCAGATCGTTGTTGACTGAAGAGAGTGATGAATAGAACACACCTAAGGTATCACCTTGACTAGTGATAACTCACTTCCATTTGCCTGTGGTATGTGATATTTACGATGTCTGCCAACTTAAGAAAATAATCGAGGATTGCGAGAAGCTTCGTGGTGAACAAGTCAGATTATGAAAAGGAATTACTAGCATTGTGTTGATGTGGATATTTCTGGATATTTGTGGAACAGATTGTAGTGACCGAGTTTTTTCCAGTGTATATAGCAAAACAGAAGCAAATATGGACAAAATTTAAATTTCTAAATGTAATGATTGTCAAACTTGAGTGGACTTGGCGGACCTAGGATCGACTTCCATTCAAGGCAAAGTGGTTTGAATTGAATCTTTTACGACCAACAACACATTAGTTTTCAAATTAACTGTTTACTAGCAAGTGTGATTGATGAATTTTAAAATCACTCTTTTATCTGATCTTCTACAATGTCATAAAAATTGTCGATCGAAGTAAGACTTTAAGGGAAACGTAACCACAACATTAAAAGGATTGTAAAATTAATAGAAGAGGTGAACACTTGATGACAGTCTACGTTATACGGAACATAAATGGACAAATGACCAATAACTTTACCAATGTTCTTTAGCAGTATCACGTCACTTAAAACTACTTTTCTATTCTTCATTCTTAGTATGAACACACTGTACCAAACAAGAGAAGTCGTTTTCATCAAGACAAATCAGGAAATTTTCTATGAATTGGACCATTAATTTGTTGTAAGAACAACAACTGTCAAAGAAAAAGCGTCATGAAGGCACCAGAAGGGATCTATCATTACAATTTAATTAACTTTTCAATTTTTTTAATATTGTTTTACAGATACCCAATGATTTGATTAAATTTACCCTTGTAAATTTACAATAGAAGAAATACCATAACCTAAAATTCTTGAGTTTGCATTTTAAAAAAATTTTAGAATTGTGATTAAATTCCGCGAAATCTGTACAACGCTTATGTAACGTAAAAACCTTAACAAAAATAAATTATATTAAAAATGCTAATTTAACTCATATTTGTTATGTGGCGCCAAACGAAATATTTTTGATTGACTGCTTCCGTCTCTAGGAATTTAACACCTCATCATTCCACATACCAGATCTGATTTGAATTAAATTGTTTTTAGACAAATTAGTTTTTAAGTTTGTGTTCTTTCTTGTCTTGAACCGTCAATTTCAAATATTTAAACTTTGATATCTCAACAAGCTTTAGACATTTGTATACTATGATTAATTAATTTAAGTGAAACCAGTTATTTATTAGCATTTTATTACTAATATTTTGATTAGAATATTCAACAAATATTTACAGAAATAATAGATCGATAGTAATTTTTATCAAAATGATATTGGATTATAAATATTTACTCTGTATGTGTATTATGAAAAAAAATATATATATGTTCATTAGTGTGTTACTATTGAGACGTCAATAAAAGAATCGTTTTGTTTCTAAACAAAACAAATATATATTATTAAGAGCAACACTTTGAATGTCAATAATGAATTAATTTTATTTATTTAAATGTTATTGAACTTTTAAGAAAAATCTTATTAACTTTTTATTTAGATTTCGTTATTTGTTTGTTTTTAATTATTTAAGTTAAACAAAAACTAAATCAGTTGTTTAATTCGTTTTTAAAAAATAAAAATCAATATTGAATATCGTTTTGTAAGGGTTATAAGGTTTTGGTTCTAATTTTCAATAAAGCTTAAATCCGCCGTAAAACTATTTTTGTTGAATGAAAAAATCGTTGAAATTCTTCAACCCAACCACTGTGTCCTTCATAAATGTATAAATAAAAATAAAAATTTTAATTAATTTTAAAAGCAACCGAACATTTTATTCTAAAAATAAAATATTTTCGTATACAATTGGCGTAGCTGAACATAATAGAATATTTCATCTTATTTGCAGTTAAGTTTTTTTCAATCAATAAAAAAATTGAATAAAGCTTGTGTTTAGTCATGCATAAACATTGAACTAATTTATGGTTCTTGAACTGTAGATTTTCTTTTTATACTAGCCCGAACTACTAGCACAGATCAGTTAGAATACGACGTTTTCGTATTTTCCGATAATTAATCAATATTGATTTTATTAAATATTTTTTTCAATCTAATTTAGATTATTTATGAGAAATAAATATATAAGCATGTTAAGAATTTGCAACTTTTTTATCGTGAAAGCAACAATCGTGAAAGTAAAACAAACATTTATAATCTTACGGTTTTTGTCAAAAAATTCCATTGTAATTTTTTTTCTTATTAATCGATTCAACATGTTTAGCATTGAATCGCACCACTTGACTCAATAGCTTTGAATATCCACAGATACCATGTTGTCCGGTTTTTTCCTTTTACTATATACATTCAGAATGATTATGTAACGGCCAGCTATGAAAACAAATATTTTGTATAGGCAAAGTGGTCTCCGTCGGGAATCAAACCGGCACCCTTGAGTTATTGGGTAATAGAAATATTTATTTGCCTAAGGAAGGTTTCATAGAAACCGAAAATATTAGAAAAAATCAAAAACGGTTTTTTTTAAACGACCGTAGAGTAATAGATTAGTCTATGGAATACATTTTTAGACGGAGTTCATGGACTTCGCACAAAAAGTGGTGCACTGACTTTTTGATCGTTGGAAGTAACTTGGGATGGAACTATTTGATAACATTTTGTAATTTGTATATGTCTCTTTGGCTTTCTTTATTTCATATTCTTGCGCATTTCTCAATTTATATTTAAAAGACCTACCTTATAGGATTCTAGTCCGATACGGTGTTATAATTTTATTTGCATTCCTAAACAGCTTTTTGCATTTCTGGTAAGTAGCTCAAAATATCTTAGTCCACCATGATGGATATAATGATCTACCCTTCGGGCTATTGAGAGCGCATGACCAAACAGCAACTTTGCTGAAAAAATCAGGGAGTGTTCATTCAAACTCTTAATATATTTTGGACATATATATTTTTTCAGGATTATAACTATGAGCGAGTTACACACAATACTTTTAAATGTATTCCATTTTGTCCGTTTCTTGCTAGGATTTAAGAAAACCTGATTTTCAATTTAAAATTCAAATACCGATGATCAAAGAAAAAGTTATAAAACTAATAAAAAGGTTATAAATTTAGATAAGGATACTACTTGTTTTATCACAAAAATTAATTATATTTTCACTTATTACTATCCTGTTTGATATATTTATATTATTTTACCACCATCGAAAAGAAGGCAAAAAATGTAATATGCAGGGTTTGATATTCAAAATTATGATTTTACATTTCAATTTTGAAAACCGACCAAGCTTTACAAAACCAAACCTTATCAGCTTGTATTTTGAGCGCCAAATTTCCAGTTTACACGTCTCCTTAAAAAACAATTTTCCCACCATATAATATATAATCAAATATCCAAACAAGATGTTCCATTAAACAACAAAAGTAAACAATATAAAAAAAGTGAGACGAGCGCGAACAAAATTCGTTCGCCAAGGGTTCCGTGAATATAAAAGAACACAATATCAAGAATTATTGACAAAAAGTTGTGTTGTAATGTCTTTATATTGCCAGACCATAGACAGCTTACAAAATAAATGTTTAATCGTAAATGTCAATAGTAAATTACAATCAAATCTACATTGATCAAAAATGACTCAAAAAATGTTACTTTAGGGTAAATCTTATCCATAGCTGTTTATGGTAACTCAAAAAAGATTCAATTACACCAGCTTGTAAATGGTTTAAATATAATTATTTTTTCGGTCAATCAAGTGTCGAAATTTAGGTGGGTAGAGATGCTACATCTTAAAAATATTTTTTTTACAATAACTCAAAAACTGTGCATCGCAAAATTCTAAAAAAAATGCAATGATTTATAAATTAGGTGCACTTTCGAAAGGGGTCAAAAATGGTTTTTTAACCCTCTACACCCCCGTCCCATAAACACACAGAAATATAATTATTTGAGATTTCGCTATAGTTTTCATACAAAATTTGCTTAGTTTCCTAACTATGTGAATGTTTACAAATGTTTCTGTCAATCAGTGTCGAAACGTAGGGGGGGGGGGGGGACGGTATGAATTTAGCACTTTTTGGACCATAACTCAAAAACTGTTCACCGCAAAATTCTAAAAAAATTGCAATGATTTTTAAATTAGGTGCTCTTCCAAAAGACACCCCGCTTGCTGGGGTCAAAAATGGTTTTTTTAACCCTCTATACCCCCGTCCCCTAAACACACAGATATAAAATTATTTGAGACTTCGCTTTAGTTTTCATACAAAATTTACCTAATTTCCTAGCTCTGTGAATTTTTTCAAATTTTTCTGTCAATCAATGTCGAAACGTAGGGTGGGGGGAACGGTCTGAATTCTGCACTTTTTTGACCATAATTTCAAAACTGTGCACCGCAAAATTCTTAAAAAAAATTGCAATGATTTCTAAATTAGGTGCTCTTTCAAAAGACTCGCTGGGGTCAAGAATGGTTTTTTTACCCTCTCTCCTCACGTCCCCTAAACACACAAATTTAAAATTATTTGGGGCTTCGCTATAGTTTTCATACAAAATTTACCTAATTTCCTAGCTCTGTGAATTTTTTCAAATTTGTCTGTCAATTAGTGTCGAAACGTAGGGGGAAACGGTCTGAATTTTGCACTTTTTTGACCATAACTCAAAAACTGTACACCGCGAAATTCTAAAAAAAATTGCAATGATTTCTAAATTAAGTGCTCTTTCAAACGACACCCCACTCGCTTGGGTCAAAAAAGGTTTTTTTACCCTCTCTACCCCCGTCCCCTAAACACACAGAAATATAATTATTTGAGACTTTGCTATACTAGTTTTCATACAAAATTTACCTAATTCCTAGCTCTGTGAATTTTTACAAATTTTTCTGTCAATCATTGTCGAAACATAGGGGGGGGGGGGGGGTGTAACGGTCAGAAAGACGCACTTTTTTGACAATAACTCAAAAACTGTGCATCGCAAAGTTCTAAAATAAATTGCAATGTTATCTAAATTATGTGCTCTTTCAAATGACACCCCACATTACCACATTTTAAATAGTGTTTTTACCCCTCCTCATTTCCACCCCCTTAATAAATATAATTATGAGTATATAACACTTTATATATTTTTTATTAAAAACTTTTTAATTTTTATCACTCCAAATACATTTGAACTTTTTCAATCAGTTAGGTTCGGAGCTAATCGAGGTAAGAAAAGACGAACAAAACGTCATTATTCAAAATTATACAAAAAAGGTGAGATGAAAAAATTCCAAAATAAATTTTTAAGGAATACTGAAATGAAGCCCTTTCATATGATACCCTATTTGAATCTATAAAAAAATGTAATTTTACAAAGGTCTCACATCGTAACCCTGTAAACCAAACGAAAACAACTTTAGTTTTATTTGTATCTGTCATCTTATGTGGACAGGTTAGTTTTATGCGCACTTCAAATTTCAAGTCCATAGCATTTATAGTTTACGAGATAATCGATATAATGTGGAAAACTCGTTTTACTCTCACCAATAGTGTTCCGTATAAAAAATGGAACCCTAAAAATAAATCATTTACCTTCACAAATCTGGTACGTGACTCAATTTATTACCATTTAGGTAGTTACTTCATAACTTTATTGTTTTGGTTTTTAAAATAATTTTTACCGTACAATACGATATAGTACAATTGTTTGAAAATTAAAAAGTGAATCGCTCTCTGACTAACAAAGGCTTTCGTAACAACTTTATCTATATTAGTTTCTACTTTTACAACCATAACATCCAACTCATCATAAAACTGAGATTAATTTAGAAATTTTAAAAACTTCCACTAAAATATAGCTCTGTAACCGTGAAGAATCACTAGTAGTAGCATTTGTTTTTGTAAGTTCAGTGATTTTCTTTAGCTGAGATTTCCTGCATATAAAAAGCAGTGAACAAAAGCTCCGATCGACTTGATGTAGTCTGTATATTTACCACTTCTAACAAACATTTTAATTTCCTGTACAGCACCAGATATTGGCGAACTAACATTCCTGCAAGCCGAAATCAACGCCGGCTTCTTGCTAATAACTTTGATCACATATCGACTAAAAACTTTACCAATACCTTCAATGTAGGCGAGTGATGCTAGCCGCTCTACCTATCACTGCAGCTACAACTAGTTGTGTCCTTAGAATATTGCTAAAAGACTTGGTTTTTACCTGTACCTTTTGTTTTCAATTGTCTTTTTAGTTCTTGGTATGATTTTTAACTTTTGAAAAAAAGGTCCCCCCAAGACAGATTCCAATATTACCCTATATGTTGTGATTGTTGCATGTTTTTTTTTAAGTTATTTATTTGTTTTGAAAACAACGACATTTAATCCACACCAAGCTGACATTTGCCAACTGTAAATATTAGTCATCAGTGACCGACCGATAAATGACTTAACGAATTTCTCACAATACTTTTTCGGTTAGCGTAAGTGCGTCTTTTCAATAATAATATTTTTTGTAAAAAACGACGTTTCATCTGCAACAACATGATATTAATCATCTCTCCCTATTCACAAATAAATTTTTGGGATATTATTATTGTTCGTTCGAACATTTAACAATTTGTATCATATATTGATTTGTTCACACGTGAATATCATACCACTGTTGGTTTTTTGCCTAAAATTCTTCTAGCAAAAGCTCTCAATATTCCGGGATTAATGTATTTTGCAACAGTAACAGAGTTGTAAATCGACAGCTGCGACCATATTTCAGCTCAAAGTTTATCTGGCAAACTAAAAATTATTTTTTTCCAACTCATAGTCGATTTTTTCGATTGCCTATGGGACAATATTAACCACTATGTTCTCTACTAAGTGAAGCCATCCTACGCTCAACTGTTTTAAAAGAACTTTTTCCATTTGCATTGGAAAAGTGGATTAGAGTGTCAATATTATTTGTATACAAATGGTGAACAGCAACCATCAAAAGACATATCCTTTTATGGATCTTGGATTTTCGTCCGGCTCTCTATCAACTAAAAAAATGAAAATGTTTTTAAGTTGCCGGTTGACACTTGACACTAGTCCTGATAATGTTCTCAAATTCTTTTAGATTCACTAATCTAGAAAAATCGAGTCCATGTCTAAATGCTTTCCCGATCTTATTGCGGTAAAGGTAGAACCTGAATAACCAATATAACATCTCGTCAACCCATTTCGCCTTTCTCTATTTGGATTCAAGCATAACCAATTTGTGACGTTTGAAATACCCAATCATAAATAAAACTGGAATTCAACCCACGCATCAGTAGTAGACTCTGTTTACTGGAAGCTACAAATCCAATTAAAACCCGCGCTTGGTGGTCTTGACTTAAAAAGCAAAGCAAACTGAGACCTAAACATAACATAACTAAATATACGTAAACGCGCCGTATTAAACATAATATTGGACCGATGGCTATAATATGGTCAAAATATTTATTGAGATAACTACTTTGGACAGAATTTTTACAAAATATGCAAATGGTTAGCCTACCCTTTTTTAAATCCAGAAAATAAGTACTCGCAAATCCTGACGAGTGATATATAAACTGAAAGGTTAACCGAAACATGCACTAAAGCTGAAGTTTGAGACAAATCGAGCAACGGGTCTAGAAATGGCAGCATATTTTCGTTTTTTATGTAAAATTTGTGACTGTCATATTAGGGTCAGTTTGTCGATTTATGACTCACGTTCAGCGACGTATTTTGACTCATTTCAATTAGATGCATATCTTGAATTAGTTTCCTGCCAGCATATTTTTGGATTTTTTTTTGACAAAAATTTTTGACTTTTTTTAAGTCCGGAAAAATGAATAGCCGTAAATCTTGACGAGTGACATATAAACCAAAACAGGCACCTTTCTGAAGTTTGAGCGAAATCGAGCAACGGGTCTAGAAATGGTAGAATATTTTCGTGTTGTATGTAAAATTTGTGATTGTCGATTTGTGGCTAGCTGAACGTACCAAGCGTCATTTTTTGACTAATTTCGACTACATGTATATCTAGGACAAACATTTTGCAAAATATGCCAGTGGGTGCCTACTATTTTTTAAATCCAGAAATATGAGCAGTCGCAAATCTTGACGAGTGACATATAAACTGAACGGTATAACCAAAACATGCACCCAAGCTAAAGCTGAAATACCAGCATATTTTCGTTTTGTATGTAAAATTTGTGATTGTCGAGTTAAGACAAACACAAATTTTACATAGAATTATGCTCATTTAAATTGTTTCTAACATTGTTTTCGATTTTATTTTGTTAGAGCATAGCCTGTTAGGGTGTTGCTGATGGGATGTGATGTTCGCGGACGATAACAGAGATACATCTGCTGGACAGGTAATGTTTCAATGCTTCTCAGTAGATGATTTAGTCTGTACTTCGTGTCACGGTTGTTACATCCAGGGCAACACTAAGACTAACAACTTTTTTCTCCATACAGGTTGTTTGGGTGTTACATTGGTCTGGCAAGCGAACACGTTAATGGAAAATGCTAGCATTTGACTCTCTGAGCCATAGCTAGACCATATGTGTTGACTGGTCAGACTATTGTCATCACTGAAACAACCTCTTAAAAGCCCTTTAATTAAATTTTTTATAACCACCTAGGTTCTGAAAGTGGTGGAGCTATCAGTTGCAACTCTGTCCTTATTTTTTTTAAAATAATTTTTATTAAAGTTTTGATTTAAATTTTTTTCTTATTTACATTCGAACAGTTTGAATTTTGAAGAAGTCTTTGAAGTAGATTAAATTGAATCTTTTTTACATATTTCAGTATTTTGGAATAAAATACTTTTCAATTGTTAGTGTTTGATAATTTTTAATTTTTGTGCATTTTTTTTAAACTTTGTTTCGTAAAATTTTTGGTATTAGTTGTAAGTTTCTTATTTTTTGAATTTTGAAATTTTTGATTATATTACTTCGGTCAGAAAGACCTAAGAAATACATTCATGAGCTCAAAGTGAAATTCTTACCCCCACGTTTTTTGGCATTTCTCGACGTTTTAGGACCTACTGATTCTAAAAAAGTAAAAAAAAATGTATGTCTGTCTGACAAAACAAGGAAATTTGTCGGAAATTAGCAGTCCGGCCGTCACAACCTACGAAATCTAGAAAACCGCTGGACGGATTTCAAAAATTTTACTTTCTATAAATAGGTTTACTCAATTAAAAGAGCCGAAGGGACGATGTATTTGATAACTGTTCCGTAAGTGTGTCAAATAATCGTCAAGTGTGTCAAAACAAGGAAATTTGCATACTTTTTGCTTATAAAACTTTCATTTTAAGTGATTACGAGTAGGAACATTGAAATTGGAGAAATCTTGATGGTCGGAATTGGTATGTGAGACCAAAATCTAGATTACTGCATTAGAAGTTTGTCAAAAACATGTTGTCAAGTGTGTCAAAAGAAAGATTTTAATTTATTTTTTTACCCAATTTTTGTGAAGAAAAATAAAATTAATTACTTGTATGACATGAAATTTTATTATTATTATTGAGAATTATGGCATTATAAGTTTGTCAAAAAAATGTTGTCAAGTGTCAAAAGAAAGATGTTACTTCGATTTATTTATTTTTTACCCAAGTTTTTGGAAAAAATAAGATAAATTATTTGCATGACATGAAATTTTATTATTGATATACAGAATTATAGCATTACAAGTTTGTCAATAAAATAAGATCAAGTGTGTCGAGAGAATGATTATCATTTATTTTTTTTAGAAAATAATAAAATTAGTTATTTGTATGAAATGAAAATGATATTATTGTTATTGAGAATTTTATTGCATTATAAGTTTGTCAAAAAAATATTGTCATGTATGTAAAAAAATGATTTCATTTATTCTTTTAGCCAATTTTTTGGAAAAAAAAATTTAGCTGTTGTATGACGTAAATGTGACATGGAAATTTTTTAATTAGTTATGGTTTTTGAAATATTTTTGGAGTTTTGAAAAAAGTTTGTATTTTTGATTTTTAAATAATTTTTGCAATATTTTTAGAATTTTGGAAAAAGTTTTAATTTGTGATTTTGTTATAATCTTTGCAATATTTTTAGAATTTTGAAAAATATACAATTTTGGAATGTGTGAATTTTATATATATATATTTTTAGAATTTTGAAAAAAATTTCAATTTTTGATTTTGTAATAATTTTTGGAATAGTTTTAAAATTTTGAAAAATTTTAAATAATTGATTTTGTTCTAATTTTTGGAATTTCGGAAAAAGTTTCAATTTTTGATTTGGTTATAATTTTTTTTTTTTTTTTTTTTATTGAAAGTTAGGCATGTTTAGTGTTAATATAATTAATTATATATTAACGTCTCTGAATATCCGAAGATACCATGCCAACTAGGGATTAGAATCGATTGAGAATTAAAATTCTGAAAAAAGTTTGATTTTATTTAATTTTTACAATATTTTTGGAATTTTGAAAGAAATATGAATTTGTGATTTTGTAATATTTTCGCGAAACGCTAAATGGAGAGGTTTTTGAGTAGTTTGCTGAGGGTATCATCTTTTCTCTAAATTATGTTGATTTATGATCTGTTATGATTTTCCGGCAACGTATAGGTGTTTCGTGTTAGTTTTGTAATAAACTTCTAAACAGAGATAAAAAAATACTTGTACTTTAACAAAGAGTTATCTTTGATATACATCGCTGCCCAAAACTAAAAATCATGTCCTCATAAAAGTTTTATGCCGAAAACTTTATCAAAATCCTTAACCAAAACCGAAGTCGTGATTTCAGAGCTTGCGATTTCAGCCCCTCCATATTTTAAATCTGGTATAGTTTAGTATTTCAGGAATTTATTTTGATCACATATATTTAATTTTTTTTATATTTTAGAATTTTGAAAGAATTTTTGAATGCACACGCATTTTAGATAATTTTGGAATTTCGGTGTTTTAATTATAAAATATGGAGGAGCTGAAATCTCACAGCTCTGAGATATCAAGACTTCGGTCTGGGTTAAGGATTTGTATATAGTTCTCGGCAAAATACTTTTATGAGGACATGGTTTTTAGTTTTGGGCAGCGATGTATATCAAACATAACTCTTTGTTAAAGTACAAATATTTTCTTATCTCTGTTTAGATATGTATTACAAAACTAACACGAAACATCAATACGTTGCTGGAAAATTACAATCAAAATTCCAAAAATATTGTTAAATTAAATAAAATCAAACTTTTTCAAAATTCCAAAAATATTCCAAAAATTAGAATAAAATCAAATATGTAAATATTTTCTAAATTTCAATAATATTTCAAAAATTCTTAAAAATTCAAACTTTTCCAAAAATTCTAAAAATATTCCAAAAATTATTACAAAATCAAAAATTTAAAACTTTTTTCAAAATTCCAAATCTATAATAAAATCAAAAATTTAAAATTTTTCAAAGTTCTAAAAATATTCCAAAAATTCTTACAAAATCAAAAATTAAAACTTTTGCCGAAATTTTTAAAGTTATTGCAAAAATTATTACAAAATCAAAAATACAAACTTTTTCAAAATTCTAAAAATATTTAAAAAACTATAACAAATTCAAAAATTTCCATGTCCAATTTCATTTTAAATTACATTTACGTCATAAAAACAGCTACATTTTTTTTCCCAAAAAATTGGCTAAAAAATTAAATGAAATCATTTTTTGACACACTTGACATTATTTTTTGACAAACTTATAATGCCATAATTCTCTATAATAATAATAAAATATCACGTCATACGAACTATTAATTTTATTTTTTTCTAAGAAAATAGGGTAAAAAATAAATAAAAACCTTTCTTTTGACACACTTGACAACATTTTTTGACAAACTTATAATGCCATAATTCTAAATAATCATAATAAAATTTCATTTCAAACAAACAATGTTATTTTTTTTCCAAAAATTAGGTAAAAAACTAAATAAAAATCTGTTGACACACTTGACAACATTTTTTTGACAAATTTATAATGCCATAATTCTCAATAATAATAAAACTTCATTTCAAACAAACAATTAATTTTATTTTTTTTCCAAAAAATTGGGTAAAAAAATAAATAAAAATCTTTCTTTTGACACACTTGACAACATTTTTTTGACAAACTTATAATGCAATAATCTAGATTTTGGTCTCACATACTAATCCCGACCATCAAGATTTCTCCAAATTCAATGTTCCTACTCGTAATCACCTAAAATGAACGTTTTTTAAGCAAAAAATATGCAAATTTCCTTGTTTTGTTACACTTGACGATTTTTTTGACACACTTCCGGTACAGTTATCAAACACATCGTCCTTTCGGCTCTTCCCATTGAGTGTAGCTATTTTTAGAAAAAAAATTTTTTGAAATCCGTCCAGCGGTTTTCTAGATTTCGTCGGTTGTGACATATGTATAGACGTAGAATTTTTTTTACTTTTTGAATTTTTTATAGTTGTTGTAATTGTTTAAATTTTTTTGGAAAAATCGTGTAACTTTAGATTTTTAGACAATTGTTAATTTGTATTTGTTTTTAAATGTAATTTTGAAATTTTTTTAGGTAATTTTTTAGAAATGTTGAATTATTTGTAACTAATTTTGAAAATCTGTATAATTTTTAATTTGTTTTGAAACTTTTTGTTTAATTTTTGTGTGTAATAATTTTTTGTAATTTCCAAATTTTTAAATATTTTGTATTTAAGTATTTGTTGCTTGTAAAATTTGGATATTATTTTTGAAAATATTTCAGTATTTAGTAAATTTTAATATTAAGTAATCTTATTTAGTAATTTTAGGTTGTTTTTTTTACGATTTTCTTTATTTATTTAGCGTATTGTTTTTGTTGTGACACATTAAAAACAAAAATAAAACTCAAAATAGGTAGATTTTCCTATGAAATCTACATAAAACAAAACATGAATACACATTAAATGAGCTTACAATCGATTTGATTGTGCGTCTTTTGGTTAAAAATTAAAATATTAAAATATTTGTACATTGGGCAGTATATTTGAACATTAGATGTTTACATCGAGTGAGTCTATCCATGGTACTACATCAGAAGTTGCCAATCGGATGTCTGAGATGTCGTAATATATCGTCGAAGTGGACACACAGTTGCAATTTATGGTTTGTTGTGAAGCTCCGCAGTCACATTGAGGGGACTCTGAGACGCCCCACTTGTAGAAAGATTCAGCACAACGCCAATGATTCGTTCTTATTCGGTTTAGTGTAGTCCCGGTATGACGTGGCAGATCGAAACCAGTTTGGACAGAAGCCGGGTTAGTAATAGAAACGCCAGGAGTGTTGTAATCATTTCAGGAGGTGTTCCAGTTTTTACGAACATTTTGTAATTCATCTTTTGAAATTTTAATAATTTTCTAACATTTTGTTAATTTTGTTTAAAATTTCTGTTATTTTTGGTAAATTTTTGTCAAAAAAAAAAATTGCTTTTGGAAAATTGATTTATTTGAAGTTTAATTTTTTCAACAAATTTATACATGTCTCTTTTGTTTAATTTCTAGATCTTTAGATTTTAAAGAAAAAAACATTTTTTTCTTGTTTTAATATTTACAAACTATATAACATTTTGAATTGGTTTGAATTTTTAAGTTTTTTTAAAAAATTTTTTTGAATTTTTTTGTAAAGCTATTTTTGTGAAGTAGGATCAGCTCAACCACTGGCAAGCTAGAGCAACTACCACCAACTCCAACTCCAACCAGCTACTGCGTTCAACTACCAACCTTCAACTCAAGTTTGTTTTATTTTTTTTTTATTTTGGTATTTTGTTTTCAAAATTATTGTTTGAAAAAGTTTATTTATATTTTTGGCTAGAATTTTCTTTTGATTTTTTTTAAGATAATTTCGAAATTTAGTTTTAGTAAATTAGAAATTGTTTGTGAAAATTTTTTGCACTTAGGTATTATTTTTATTAATTGTTTTCCCATCAAATCGACTTGTTTTTGTATTTTATTTTAGATGTTTTTGGGTTTTTCTTTTGTTCTCCAGTTCGTTCTAGGGCGGTTTATGTCGAGTTATGCCTGCTAACCTCCATCCTAATATGTTTTCGTATTATTTTGGAATTTTCTTCTCTTTTTCTTACTCTAAAATTGTTTTTTTTTCTTAAAAGATTATTTTTATTTTTTGTTGTTACATTTTTCCCCAATCCATCTCATTCGACACCTTATTTGTCATTATGACTTCTAATCATAATTTTTCTCTGACCCTCTTCAGCGTATTGTGCAATTGGTGCGCTCAGGAAATGAACAGTCTGAACATGACCCAGCTTGTGTTCTGTGATCATGTATTCTATTTTTAAATTTTGTTTTGATCATTTGGAATTTTTTTTTGAAAATTTGATATATGGTTTTAATTTTTTTATTTTGTTTTTAACATTTGTTAGAATTTTTTTTTATTTTTATTTCTGTATGAATTTTTTTATTTGTGCATTGTTCTTTGGGTGAAAGGCAAGATGTCTTTAAGTCCTGACAGACAACATGTGATAGGTGAGTCTGTTTTTGTCTGTCAGTTGTTCTGTGGGCAAGATGTCCTGTAAGTCCTGACGCGCAGATAACATTTGTGTTTTGAGGTTTCTTTTTGTTCGGTTTTGTTCTGTGGGTGAAAGGCAAGATCCTTGCAAGTCCTGACGCGGGGAAAATTCTGCTAGTTTTATTTTGATGAATTTGTTTTGTGAAGTTTAGTTCAGTGGGCGAAAGGCCTGATTCTTGTAAATCCTGACGCGCAGACAATTCTTTTTGTTTGTTTGTATAGCCTTGTTCTGTGAACGAAAGGCAGGATTCTCGAAAGGATCTGACCCTGACGCGCAGACAAATATTGTGCTTTAGTTAAATTTTTTTGTATTTTTAAGTTTTTTTTATGTCTTTAAGTTAGAACCGCAGAGGTATGATCGGTCCTTCAGATGTGTTCCTAGCTAGGTTTGACTTCTGCAAGAGGGTCGTGAGTGGTGAAGTGACATGGCCCGGATCTTGTTGAACCCTGATGGTTTACCATCTAGATCCACCCACCATAGGTATTTCACCACGTTCACGGGTTCTCAATGACGTCATGGCCGCCAAGTGTTCCGCTCAATTAGTTTAACTGCCAAGGTCTTCCAAAAATTCTATTCGGAAGAGCGTAGCCTGTTGGAGGGTATGAAGAGCGCGGACCAGTGAATGATAACAGGGAAATGGGTCGCCTGTAGTTCGGGCCACTGTGACGGACGTTCTCTCTTCACCTACCCCAGCCTCTTATTCTCCACACTGGGTGTTTCAGTTTTACAGTAAAAGGGGAGCAGGTAAATGCTCTCCCTTGGCTTTCTAAGCAATAGCTAAACCGCTTTTGTCCTCTTGTCATCCATTATTATATTAAATTGTTTTTTTTTTGCTTTCGCTTTTGAATTTATTTTTAGAATCAACCCGATTATTGTGCTGCCACCTATCCCAAAAGTTTTTTTTTGTTTCCTCCGCTAGTTTTCGTAAATTTGTTTTTGTTATACTTGTTTTGACTCCTTATACTTTTTTGTAGGTCATTGTTTTGAATCTTTTTGTCTTTTTTGTTTTTTTTTGTTTTTTGTAAATTTTTTGTCCTGCCAGGCTAGTTTAGTCGGTAGAGCCTGAGAGCCTATCTCGGGGTTTGGGTTCAAGCCCAGCTTCCATTTCATTTCTTTATTTTTCTTATGATTCTCAGGACGAATGTAGTCAGCCAGACTTCTTCCTTTCGTCCTGTCCTGTAATGGGCAAGATATTACATGCCAGTTGTGCTTCCACTTTCCTAAAGATGATGGATACTATTATAGTAATATACTATTTAGCCTGGTATCTTCGGATATTCAGTGACGTTTAATCTATAATGGTTAACACTAAAAATGCCTAACATTGATGAAAAACAATACTATAGGGATCTTCATATTCAATCAACTTCTTAACCTACTTGTTTATAAGAACACATTCCCTTAAAATATTTCTTAAATATGAAACTTCCGGAAGCCGTATTAATTTCTTTGCTATTTTGTTTTTGCTTAATTATGAAAACTCAAAAAATAATTAAAAGAAAAAATCTCGAAATAAATAATTTTGTGCAAACAAATTTATGCTGCCAATGTTCGTTTTGACTCGTGTCATGAGAATTTTTTACAATTCGTTTTTTTAAAAGCTAGACAGTGGTTGGTAATTGAATTGACCAGTGGTAAGTTAATTTTTAGATATTGAGTTGGATAGTTAAATTGGAGTTAAGATAAGTTAAGTTAAGTTTTTTTGAATGGTTTGGTAGCTTGAGGATGGGCGTGTGCTAATATACGTTGTTTATTTAATTTCATGTGCTAGTTTTAAACTACCAAGAAAACGGAATTGTGTGAATTCTAAAAAATGTTATGTTATGTTATGTTATTATGTGCTTGAATTTAGAGGCTACTGTTGGCAATTAGTGAAACAAAATAAAAGGGTTTGGGAAGTGAAATGTGAAGAACCATATCCATTAAGATGTTATTAGTTTTGGAGAAATCAAGATCGGTGGAAAGGAGTTGCGATATTGTTTAATTAGGAGTTTTTTTATGTTCTTTTTTTATATAACGAGTTCGGTTATTGGTATTGATTATAGTTAATCTTTTGATGTCATAAAATGTTACAGTAACGTAATGAGAATAATTAGGGAGAGTTGTCCCATGGCAGATCTCACTTCTGGAGGACCTGAGGGGTGTTCTGAGGCACGCATGTCTTTTAGTATTTTGGGTATTATAAATTTCTTGTAAAGAGGTTGGTCGGAAGAACCTTCGCTCACTAGAGTTACAGGGTACATACGTGCACGACCAACTGACGGACCTTCACGGACCACCAAACCAGACCTCCTATTACAATTAAATTAAGCCATCTTGTAGTAAGAGGTTTGGCAGACCGTAAAGGTCTACCAGTTGGTCGTGCACTCAAAACACATATTAACTCGCTACTAGCTCAAGCTGGCGTGAATTCTAACGAATATCATTGTCGTCTTGATTCGATTTTCCATCTTGTAAGCTTTTAATGGTAGACAGACTTTTCTATTCACTTAAAGTATTAATTAGGAAATATTTTCAATTATAAGAGTTTTATTGCTTAACTCGATTTTTTAAAATTACTTATTACCGATAAGATCTATTCTATTCATCAGACTTGAAGTGTACGATAAAGAAAAGATTAGTTTTAAGCCAATAAAAAATATTGTACTGACCTTATTATTCTTGTCTAACAGTTTTAACACGTGAGCTTTTTTAGACGAAATACATTTCGTAAAAAATAATATCCATAGTCATTTTCTTACGAAACCATAATCAAAACAATCATCATGGTCTGTGAAAACAAACACATTTTAAATGCTTCACAATAAAATATAATTACAATATAATTTAATTTAATTATTTCCTATCTCTTATGAACTTGACAGTGAAATTAGTAAAAAAAAATATAATAAAATATAGTTATATTAAAAATTTCTCTCTCAATGTGAAAATAAATTTATAGCAATACAACTAAATCCAAAAAAAGAACAACAAAAAGAAAACTAATATATTGACTGAATAAAGCTTACAAAAACATACATTTGTTTCAGAAACCTAGACTAAAAAAATCGGAAACAATATTTCCACGAAGTATTTCAAAGCTTGTTTCCATGTAGCTTTGCTATAAAATATGCTTGTGTATGTGAAATTCAGGAAAAGTTCTGACCGATCGGAATGAAGTTAATGAATTCTATTTGAATAAATAGTGAAAGGTATTGAACTGGATTCTATTCAGAATTCATTTACATTTCAGCTGTCATTCCCTGATAATAAATATTTATTATTGAGGGAGAAAAGTTTTGCTTATCTGAAATCTTAGTTCAATCAACTAACTCAAGCTTTTTATTATTTTGTTATTGTTGATGTTGTTGCTGTCGTTTCGTTTAATTTTTAATCATTCCTGTTTTGTATTACGTAAATATGTACTAAGAAAATATTCGAATAGACAATGAATCATTCTTAAATGAATACCTCTGCAAAAAATTGTGAAATTACCTTTTGAATATTTTGAGAAAATAAAATTTAAACAGGATTGGTAATGGTTTAATGTTGTTGTTGTTGATGATGATGTTAATGATGTAGATGGAATCGAAATAAAACTTTATGACGTTACTGTGCCTAACCAATGTATCGATTCTATTTTCATCAGATAACAAACATTTCATTATTATTCTGGAAGTTATTCTATTAAACAAATTGTTGAATTGGTTTATTTTGATTTTAGTAAAATAAATTTTGATCGGTTATTGCCTTAGATTTGCGTCGGAGTTTTTTAAAATTTGTTTTTCTTGTTCGCAGCGATAAGAGTCGAAATTATAAAATGCTTCTGTCTTTATAAGTTATTATCATTATACACCAAATCGTAGAGTGGTTTTTGTTTACATATTTCTTTAGTGTTTATTTTTACAAAGTTAAAAACATTATTAACATATTTTTATGGCTATGTGGTATCATTTTATAATAAAGTGTAAGTGATAAGGAGTTTCTTGCAAAGAATTTTTTTTCCGCGAGAACAGCCAAAATCAGATCATTTGTCAACTGTGAAACAATTAAATCTAGCAAATTTTATGTACAGTTTATTTAGCGTATATACGTTTACTACTTCAATTGAATGACTGTTTCCATAGATTTCTCGTAGTTAGAATTTAAGAAGAAGTTTTTACATTAAAAATACAATATATAAAAATGTTCACCGAAAGATCCAGAATTATTGTGAACCTTAGATAAGCCTTACTTACTATCTTTTATCAAAATCGGTGGTAAAAGTTTTAGTTTCTTAAGTTTCAAATGAACAGTTGTATTGTACGGAAGACTCATCATCATTTTGTTCAATAACACTAGATAACTAATCAATTCTTTCAGGTATACAATCAAGTCACGTATCAAAAGTTTATCAATATCCCGCCATGAACGAAGGGTGTAGTGAGTAAACAGACAAACAATTTGGTGTTATCTTTTATAAGTATTGTGGATTTACTGTCCTTTGAAGGATATATATTATATCAATACTTCTCGGTTCTGTAATTCTTATTCAGTAAATCCATATATTGGATTTGACTGGATTCGACCCTATCAATGTATAGACTAGTGTTTTAACACACTCGGCTATACATCGGCCATCGTGTTCATTATAAAAATTGAAAAGTTTGTGTACAAACCGACAGCTCGGTGTATAATTTTTTTTCATTCTTAGCAAAAATATATTTACCAAGTTTTACTAAAAACAATAATCAGTGTTATGTGTGTTGGTGGTTGTTAATGTGTGAACAGAAAAAGTGAATATATATTTTTGACTAGCAGTGGCAACCAGAAGCTAGGATGTAGGATGTAAAACTGTTGAAAATTATACTAAAATCGTACTCCAAATATAAACCAAACAAGGTTGACTACCTAACAGTACAGTCAGGCTATAAGACAACACAAAACAGTCAAGATAGCCTATAGATACTTTATACAGTCGTGACAAAAAATTTTCAATCCAGAAAAACCTGACATTTTATATGGCACCATTTTAAAATTATTAGCTGTCATATAGAATGTTTTGCTCAAAGAAATTAGCAAATTCGCATCATATTTCACTTCTTCAGAAATGTGCAAAATTTTACAAATTTAAGACAATGCTGGATCCTGTGTTGCGTTTTTGGTATGGGAAAAAAACAAAATATTTGAAAATTAAACTTTGCATGTAGTATAGACCGTCTTTCATCAGATTCCTCGAAATTTCATATATATCAAAAACCATCCAAAAATTTTGTATGTTCACTTGTCCGCCTATTTCGTCAAAGAAAAGAACACATCAAATGCTTTCAACCAGACCCATAAGAGACTGGGTTTTGGTGGAGACAATTACCAAAATAAATCTAGTAATTTCTCTTCACAGAGTTCCAGTTAATTCGACTCGTTTTAAATCTTACAAATGTCGAAATAATTCCAGGTAGGTCCCAAATTGTTTTTAGGTGGAGAAAAAGTTAAAATAAAGCAAAATATCTGATCATGTTGTCAGTGTCGGATTTAAGGATAATTGCGCTATATAGGCGATGTGGCATCCAGTTTGCTTTGTTGCAGTAATTATTACAATAAAATATCTGGTTTATAAGTATTGGTAATGCATATTTTATTATAAGTTTTATTAATTTAGAAATAATAATAATTTTCTTAAAATTAACCCATAAACAAATTTTTTATCACTTATCACAAATATCCGATAAATCTTTTTTCTGGACTTTAGCTTGACAAAAAACGGTTATCAAAACCTCATAATCGATTTTATTACCACCGTAACCGTATCAAATTAACACCTTAACCGTGAAAACAGAAATGTTTTTGGTATAAAAGTACAAGAAAAAAAAGAATTCACTTTCATGCTGGCTGAACTCGTTGCTATGAGCACCTTCTAAAGTTAAATATATGATCGTTGGAAACATCTTGTGACTAATGCATGAACTAAAGGCATCCAATGTTAAGCGTCCAACGTTGGCGTTTGAATACGTTCGGAGTAGTGCAGTTATTTTGAAAGAAGTTATAGAGATTTTCTGTTACCAATAGCTTTTGTTATGAAATTTGTAACATCTCTACATGATTCGTTTTTTAAACATTTGCCTCTGACTTTTGAAATTGCAGGAAAATTTGAATAAAACATATAAAAATATATAAATATCATAAAAAATGATGTGTACTATTTCAAACAAGTCCTAAAAATTGGTTAGACTGTGTATGGATTGGAACTATTGAGTACCAAAAATTCTAAATTGTACTAAAACTGTCAAATTTGCAATTTCATCGTTCCAATTCAAATGTATTCTAAATTGAAAGTGAAACATTGTTTTGTTTGTTTTTTCATTTATGCCCGATTTATAGTCGGTAACTTTAACTTAACGTAAAGTACAAATGTATGAAAATGCACTAGAGAGCATTTATAGTCGTTAACGCAAACTTAACGTTAACTTAACGTAAAGTTCATTTCATTCTATCTTAAAGATTTTGTTAAGGATTTTTTGACGTTTAGTATAAAAACTGAAGAAAACTTAAATTTAGTTGCAAGTGTCCATACAAATAAAATTTTATTTATTACAAAATTGCAAAGAATATAAAAAGAGCGACTTTAAAGCCAACTATCAGCATGAAATTAATATAAAATGAAATTTTTTATTTCTAAATTTTGTATCAAATTTTTATTTCGAATTTTATTATTTTAAATTTTGATTTTAAAATCAGTTTGTTACTTTTAAAGAATTGATTGATTTATAAAATTGATTACATAACCAAAATTAATATCAAACTAAACGTCAAAGAATACGTAATTTCTTACAGACTATAAATCAAAATTCCGTAGTGTCTTAAGTTACGACTTACGGTTAAGTTAAAGTTAATGTTAAGTTAACGTTAGCGACTATAAATCGGGTATTAATCTGAAAAACTAGAATTATATACGGTCTGTTTGGCGAGGAGAGTTCAATATAAAATATTGAGTTGTATCATAATAAATATGATATTATCATAATAAACATTATATTGAAACTATGTGCCAAGTTAGTAGAAAATAACAAAAAAACTAATGGAAACAATGACAATTCAAACAGTTCTGCCATTTATTCAAAATGCCAAAAAACAAATATCTTTTCAAAAATTTAGAATTAAATGGCGGAAATAGTCAACTAAATTTTTGACTATTTCAATTTAGAATTTTTAGTACTAATTTACATGGATTGGAACACAGTCTTAGTTTTCAATTCTCTTTATTCTGACTATATGTCCTTTTTGTAGAACATAAATGCTTCTTCACAAAGTCATGTTTTATCTTATTTATAAGACTGTGTTAAATTTACAATTAGTTAGACGTTTTCAGAGCAAAACAAGTTAGCTTTTTGTGATGCACCTTTTCGCAGGTTAATCTATTGCTTGACTTATGCTGCACATCAAAAAATTATACAAATTGTTAAGAAACCCAGGGTTTGATTCTGTGTTTTGAGGTGGAGAGAACTGGGCAAAACAAATAGCTTTCGACCTCCAATAATGGATTGTGCTCAATTTTAGAAATATTTACATGGTTCCAAATTTATTAAAGATTTGGTTTTTGATGGAGAAAATAAACCAAGCCATAACAAATTGAATTCTTTTTAGAAAGCGCCAGTCAATTGGACACGATTGGCGCATTGTACAAAATGTTACAACACTAAATGCTGGCAGTGTATGAAATGCATGAATTTTTTTTTCGGTAGCAGAGGTCACAGATTAGAAAATTTCATCAGGAGATGGGATCTTTCTGTTGCGAACACACCTGCGAAAGTAAGCAAAAAATATGATAAACCGTATTAAAAACCGGAGAGTCCATAAGCACTGGACCGCCTGTGGCTATCTCATTCAAGATAATGAATGAACAGAAATGTTATACTATCGTGATGATAACAACAATAATTTCGATATCAATTCTACCAACAGAGAACTACTTACTTTTGATATAAAATTTAACATTAAGCACGTGAAAATACAAGTCGAAGAGATTGACTATTCTGCAGACTGCGGATCGTTATTTTCGCCCTAATGTATTCCACACTAAAGGCCTGTGTAAATGCCATCCCTCGTAAATAAAAATACATACCATAGAAATGGGGCAAATCGGTAAACCAATGATCTAAGGCATCTCAATAGTGAGGTATACCAGTTATGAGGGAAATATAAAAAAGAAAGGGATCCAGATTTGAGGTTGCTGAAGCAGGGTGCATATCGTAACCTTCATAACAGTTATGGAAACTTCCCGAGCAGAAATTCAAGGTCTCAAGTAAGGTCCTGATCAGGTTTGCCCTAATCCGGATCAGGCATTGGTAGGGCAGCCTGATTGGGCCCTGATCGTGAGTGTAACGCTTTTCTCTATCTGGTCCTGATTGGGATTACCCGATCAGACCCTGTTTGGGATAATCGGATCAGGATCGGATTATATAATATAATCGGATCATATATATTTATATATCTTCTTCTTTATATATATAATTCTACTGTACGTGTGTATGACTGTGAACTCCTTCTAAACGGCTGGACCGATTTGAATGAATTTTTTTGTATACGTTTGGATGGCGCCCCGAATGGTTTAAAATTATAAATCAGCCCGGCAGAGGCGCTGCAGTCGGTATTGTCACTGAGCTCCTCCTAAACGGCTGGACCGATTTGAATGAATTTTTTTTATATGCGTTTGGGTAGCGCCCTGGATGGTTAAAATTTACAAATCAGCCTGGCAGAGGCGCTGCAGTCAGTATTGTCACTGAACTCCTCCTAAACGGCTGGACCGATTTGAATGAATTTTTTTGTTTGCATTTGGGTGGCGCCCCGAATTGTTTAAATTTATAAATCAGCCCGGCAGAGGTGCTGCAGTCGGTATTGTCACTGAACTCCTCCTAAACGGCTGGACCGATTTTAATGAATTTGTTTGTATGTGTTTGGGTGACGCCCTGGATGATTTAGATTCACAAATCAACCCGGCAGATAGCGCTGCTAATTATATTAATCATGCGTGGCTTCGTGAACGAGCTATTTTAGCCGCAAAAAATATCGATGTTGACGCTGTTAACTTCAAAATACAACAGTCATTACCCGGCAATGAGATATTGTTTAATTCGATCGACACTGTTACCGATCCTGACGAAGCAGTAAACTATCCTGTTGAACCTATTAATTCGCTGGATTTACCAGGAATGCCACCACATAACTTGCGATTAAAAATTGGCTCACCAATAATTTTGCTTCGGAATTTAAATCCACCTAAGCTATGCAACGGTACAAGATTAGTCATAAAAAAAACTTTGGGCAATGTTCTTGAAGCTACAATTTTGAACGGCTAATTTGAAGGTGGAGTTGTTCTTCTGCCACGAATCCAAATGATCCCTTCAGACTCACCCATTCCATTCAGACGTCTGCAATTTCCAATTCGCTTGGAGTTTGCCATGACTATTAATAGTCACAAGGTCAAACAATGTCGATTTGTGGGTTGGATCTAGAAAATCCGGTCTTTTCACATGGCCAATTATATGTGGCGTGTTCTCGCGTTGGAAAACCATCAAATTTATTAATTTATACTCCTCAGGAATAGACTAAAAATCAGGGTTGTAACGTATAATACGGTAACGTATAAAACACGTATTATACGTACGTATAAAACGTATAAACCGTACAGTATAAAACACATAATTATATACGTTTTATACCGTATAAAAGTAAAATCCTTAGTCGGTAAAAATACACTTATATAAAATTATCGCGGGCGAATTATTCATCGTACTCGTGATATTTAATATTTATACAGCTTAGTTTTCTGGACTAATAGGAACAGTTGCTTTAGAAAATATAACGTCGTCATGATAGTTTCTTACCCAATATTCCTGTTAGTTCAGAAAACTTTCCACATTTTCAAAATATAATATAAAAAATTTAGTCTGCAACAATTTGACATTTCCAACCGTACCTATATTACATCAATGACCAAAATTGAATTCACTCAATAAACTTCTCACTATACTTTTCCGTTTGACGTAAATACATATTTTAACGATTACAACTTTTGTATAAAAACAATATTTGCTGCAACAACGTGATATTTTCAAACTGTACCTATGAATTAGATGTGGTTCAACCCGGATTCACACAACGAAGTTTCTTTAAAACATCTCTCTAAAAATCCCTGATAATTTCCCTAATTGCTATTGAAAAAACGACTTTTATTCTGCAACAACATAATATTTTAAAAACAAATAATATTTCTTTCATCAGATTCCTCGAAATTTCATATATATCAAAAACCATCCAAAAATTTTGTATGTTCACTTGTCCGCCTATTTCGTCAAAGAAAAGAACACATCAAATGCTTTCAACCAGACCCATAAGAGACTGGGTTTTGGTGGAGACAATTACCAAAATAAATCTAGTAATTTCTCTTCACAGAGTTCCAGTTAATTCGACTCGTTTTAAATTTTACAAATGTCGAAATAATTCCAGGTAGGTCCCAAATTGTTTTTAGGTGGAGAAAAAGTTAAAATAAAGCAAAATATCTGATCATGTTGTCAGTGTCGGATTTAAGGATAATTGCGCTATATAGGCGATGTGGCATCCAGTTTGCTTTGTTGCAGTAATTATTACAATAAAATATCTGGTTTATAAGTATTGGTAATGCATATTTTATTATAAGATTTATTAATTTAGAAATAATAATAATTTTCTTAAAATTAACCCATAAACAAATTTTTTATCACTTATCACAAATATCCGATAAATCTTTTTTCTGGACTTTAGCTTGACAAAAAACGGTTATCAAAACCTCATAATCGATTTTATTACCACCGTAACCGTATCAAATTAACACCTTAACCGTGAAAACAGAAATGTTTTTGGTATAAAAGTACAAGAAAAAAAAGAATTCACTTTCATGCTGGCTGAACTCGTTGCTATGAGCACCTTCTAAAGTTAAATATATGATCGTTGGAAACATCTTGTGACTAATGCATGAACTAAAGGCATCCAATGTTAAGCGTCCAACGTTGGCGTTTGAATACGTTCGGAGTAGTGCAGTTATTTTGAAAGAAGTTATAGAGATTTTCTGTTACCAATAGCTTTTGTTATGAAATTTGTAACATCTCTACATGATTCGTTTTTTAAACATTTGCCTCTGACTTTTGAAATTGCAGGAAAATTTGAATAAAACATATAAAAATATATAAATATCATAAAAAATGATGTGTACTATTTCAAACAAGTCCTAAAAATTGGTTAGACTGTGTATGGATTGGAACTATTGAGTACCAAAAATTCTAAATTGTACTAAAACTGTCAAATTTGCAATTTCATCGTTCCAATTCAAATGTATTCTAAATTGAAAGTGAAACATTGTTTTGTTTGTTTTTTCATTTATGCCCGATTTATAGTCGGTAACTTTAACTTAACGTAAAGTACAAATGTATGAAAATGCACTAGAGAGCATTTATAGTCGTTAACGCAAACTTAACGTTAACTTAACGTAAAGTTCATTTCATTCTATCTTAAAGATTTTGTTAAGGATTTTTTGACGTTTAGTATAAAAACTGAAGAAAACTTAAATTTAGTTGCAAGTGTCCATACAAATAAAATTTTATTTATTACAAAATTGCAAAGAATATAAAAAGAGCGACTTTAAAGCCAACTATCAGCATGAAATTAATATAAAATGAAATTTTTTATTTCTAAATTTTGTATCAAATTTTTATTTCGAATTTTATTATTTTAAATTTTGATTTTAAAATCAGTTTGTTACTTTTAAAGAATTGATTGATTTATAAAATTGATTACATAACCAAAATTAATATCAAACTAAACGTCAAAGAATACGTAATTTCTTACAGACTATAAATCAAAATTCCGTAGTGTCTTAAGTTACGACTTACGGTTAAGTTAAAGTTAATGTTAAGTTAACGTTAGCGACTATAAATCGGGTATTAATCTGAAAAACTAGAATTATATACGGTCTGTTTGGCGAGGAGAGTTCAATATAAAATATTGAGTTGTATCATAATAAATATGATATTATCATAATAAACATTATATTGAAACTATGTGCCAAGTTAGTAGAAAATAACAAAAAAACTAATGGAAACAATGACAATTCAAACAGTTCTGCCATTTATTCAAAATGCCAAAAAACAAATATCTTTTCAAAAATTTAGAATTAAATGGCGGAAATAGTCAACTAAATTTTTGACTATTTCAATTTAGAATTTTTAGTACTAATTTACATGGATTGGAACACAGTCTTAGTTTTCAATTCTCTTTATTCTGACTATATGTCCTTTTTGTAGAACATAAATGCTTCTTCACAAAGTCATGTTTTATCTTCTTTATAAGACTGTGTTAAATTTACAATTAGTTAGACGTTTTCAGAGCAAAACAAGTTAGCTTTTTGTGATGCACCTTTTCGCAGGTTAATCTATTGCTTGACTTATGCTGCACATCAAAAAATTATACAAATTGTTAAGAAACCCAGGGTTTGATTCTGTGTTTTGAGGTGGAGAGAACTGGGCAAAACAAATAGCTTTCGACCTCCAATAATGGATTGCGCTCAATTTTAGAAATATTTACATGGTTCCAAATTTATTAAAGATTTGGTTTTTGATGGAGAAAATAAACCAAGCCATAACAAATTGAATTCTTTTTAGAAAGCGCCAGTCAATTGGACACGATTGCTGGCAGTGTATGAAATGCATGAATTTTTTTTTCGGTAGCAGAGGTCACAGATTAGAAAATTTCATCAGGAGATGGGATCTTTCTGTTGCGAACACACCTGCGAAAGTAAGCAAAAAATATGATAAACCGTATTAAAAACCGGAGAGTCCATAAGCACTGGACCGCCTGTGGCTATCTCATTCAAGATAATGAATGAACAGAAATGTTATACTATCGTGATGATAACAACAATAATTTCGATATCAATTCTACCAACAGAGAACTACTTACTTTTGATATAAAATTTTACATTAAGCACGTGAAAATACAAGTCGAAGAGATTGACTATTCTGCAGACTGCGGATCGTTATTTTCGCCCTAATGTATTCCACACTAAAGGCCTGTGTAAATGCCATCCCTCGTAAATAAAAATACATACCATAGAAATGGGGCAAATCGGTAAACCAATGATCTAAGGCATCTTAATAGTGAGGTATACCAGTTATGAGGGAAATATAAAAAAGAAAGGGATCCAGATTTGAGGTTGCTGAAGCAGGGTGCATATCGTAACCTTCATAACAGTTATGGAAACTTCCCGAGCAGAAATTCAAGGTCTCAAGTAAGGTCCTGATCAGGTTTGCCCTAATCCGGATCAGGCATTGGTAGGGCAGCCTGATTGGGCCCTGATCGTGAGTGTAACGCTTTTCTCTATCTGGTCCTGATTGGGATTACCCGATCAGACCCTGTTTGGGATAATCGGATCAGGATCGGATTATATAATATAATCGGATCATATATATTTATATATCTTCTTCTTTATATATATAATTCTACTGTACGTGTGTATAAACTAAACTCTAAACGGCTGAACCGATTTGAATGAATTTTTTTGTATACGTTTGGATGGCGCCCCGAATGGTTTAAAATTATAAATCAGCCCAGCAGAGGCGCTGCAGTCGGTATTGTCACTGAGCTCCTCCTAAACGGCTGGACCGATTTGAATGAATTTTTTTTATATGCGTTTGGGTAGCGCCCTGGATGGTTAAAATTTACAAATCAGCCTGGCAGAGGCGCTGCAGTCGGTATTGTCACTGAATTCCTCCTAAACGGCTGGACCGATTTGAATGAATTTTTTTGTTTGCATTTGGGTGGCGCCCCGAATTGTTTAAATTTATAAATCAGCCCGGCAGAGGTGCTGCAGTCGGTATTGTCACTGAACTCCTCCTAAACGGCTGGACCGATTTTAATGAATTTGTTTGTATGTGTTTGGGTGACGCCCTGGATGATTAAGATTCACAAATCAACCCGGCAGATAACGCTGCTAATTATATTAATCATGCGTGACTTCGTGAACGAGCTATTTTAGCCGCCAAAAATATCGATGTTGACGCTGTTAACTTCAAAATACAACAGTCATTACCCGGCAATGAGATATTGTTTAATTCGATCGACACTGTTACCGATCCTGACGAAGCAGTAAACTATCCTGTTGAACCTATTAATTCGCTGGATTTACCAGGAATGCCACCACATAACTTGCGATTAAAAATTGGCTCACCAATAATTTTGCTTCGGAATTTAAATCCACCTAAGCTATGCAACGGTACAAGATTAGTCATAAAAAAAACTTTGGGCAATGTTCTTGAAGCTACAATTTTGAACGGCTAATTTGAAGGTGGAGTTGTTCTTCTGCCACGAATCCAAATGATCCCTTCAGACTCACCCATTCCATTCAGACGTCTGCAATTTCCAATTCGCTTGGAGTTTGCCATGACTATTAATAGTCACAAGGTCAAACAATGTGGATTTGTGGGTTGGATCTAGAAAATCCGGTCTTTTCACATGGCCAATTATATGTGGCGTGTTCACGCGTTGGAAAACCATCAAATTTATTAATTTATACTCCTCAGGAATAGACTAAAAATCAGGGTTGTAACGTATAATACGGTAACGTATAAAACACGTATTATACGTACGTATAAAACGTATAAACCGTACAGTATAAAACACATAATTATATACGTTTTATACCGTATAAAAGTAAAATCCTTAGTCGGTAAAAATACACTTATATAAAATTATCGCGGGCGAATTATTCATCGTACTCGTGATATTTAATATTTATACAGCTTAGTTTTCTGGACTAATAGGAACAGTTGCTTTAGAAAATATAACGTCGTCATGATAGTTTCTTACCCAATATTCCTGTTAGTTCAGAAAACTTTCCACATTTTCAAAATATAATATAAAAAATTTAGTCTGCAACAATTTGACATTTCCAACCGTACCTATATTACATCAATGACCAAAATTGAATTCACTCAATAAACTTCTCACTATACTTTTCCGTTTGACGTAAATACATATTTTAACTATTACAACTTTTGTATAAAAACAATATTTGCTGCAACAACGTGATATTTTCAAACTGTACCTATGAATTAGATGTGGTTCAACCCGGATTCACACAACGAAGTTTCTTTAAAACATCTCTCTAAAAATCCCTGATAATTTCCCTAATTGCTATTGAAAAAACGACTTTTATTCTGCAACAACATAATATTTTAAAAGCCCTATTAGATAGAGAGTAGTTGAAGCTGGATTGAACCATATTTCATAAAATCTATAACATTTCATGATACCATTACTAAATAATTAATTTTTAGTACGAGTAAACCGTAAAATGCACTTTTGGGATTCAAAAAGTGTTCGTAAAGCAGGCCTTTTTTTTCCTATTGAAATAACAATGCCAAAATTGAAATAACAATGCCTCAAATTGAAATAACAATGACTAAAGTTGTTATTTCGAAAAACTGCTTGGATAAAATAATTTTCTAAATAAATATTTTACTATTTTGTGTAAATATATGCATTTTTATTTATTCAAATAGTACATAATCTTACTCGTACAAAAAATCTTGTATGCAATTCAGTCATAAAATATCTTTTTTGCTTTCGAGTGATTGTTTCTCTCGGCTAACGCCTCGAGCAACAATTTCACTCTCAAGCGGAAAAGACATACTTTATGCCCTTAATACATAAATAGCTATTATGGGCCAAACGTTTCTAATCCAAAATGTTTCCCATTAAGTAAATGTTTGTCAAAAAAATTTGGAATCAAAATTAATTTATTTCATTCATCATTCTTTTGACACACTTATAATTATCAAGCTCCTGGTTTTACATTCAAATGTCAACTTTCAAGATTTCTCTACATTCAATCTTACTGCTCAATATCATTTAAACGTTTTTAAGCAAAATAAATATATCATATTTTTTACAATTTTCCGATTCGTCCCTGCGGTTCTTATCATTGATGAAAACTATTTTCTGAAACACAAAATCTTAAAATCGCTCTAGTAGTTTTCATCGGTTGTTACGGTTGGTTGGCAGGCCGGTCAGTACACATAGACTACCATTTTTGTTTGCTTTTTAAGAATTTGTATAAAACATTAATTGTTTATTTTTATTATTTTAATATAGAGGTATCAAAGGACCTATTCGAAAGAATTAGAAAAGAAAATTCCAAACAAATAGTTTTTTTTATTAATTATAAAATATATAAATAATTTATAACTACCTAATTATATTTTTACTGAGTATAAAAATTAAAAATATAATTAATATCTGAAGTAAGAATTATTTTTAACTTTTTGTGAATGAATTTCAAAAACAAAAACATATTATACGTTTTATACGTTATATACGTTTTACACGTTTTATACGTCACGTAATATACGTGTAACGTATAAAACGTTTTATACGTGTATATTAACAACCCTGTTAAAAATATTGTTCATCAACTTGCATTAAGATAAAATTAAACAAACAATATTGATAACGAATTGTTTTTAGAAAAATTGATGTTATTTCAAAATAAAGAATAATGAAATTTTTATATTATTTGTCTTTCATTTCATACTTTGTTTAATATCCTAATCGCTTGAAATATCATGCAGGACAACGTCTGTCGGAATGATGTCTCTGATAAGTATAAGTTCAATCCCGACCCGACAATAATTACTTATTGTCGAGAATATTACTTTCAACAATTACTTTAAGCTTAATCACTCACAAAACTCCAAAAAATTAATATTCCCATAATGTTGCCTATATATGGCAATATATTGACCGTGTGTCAGATATTAGTTTCGCATTGAATTGCAACAATCAATAATGACTACAATGACTCAGAATGTTGACTAAATAGAAATATTTCTCATCCTATGAATTCACATGTAGTACTGCCTAGAAGTTTAATACAAAACTCCAAAATAAAATTTTAATTCTTTTTGCATCATTATCTTCTATTTATAAAAATTAATGTGTGCATGTTTAAAATTTGTAAATGTGTTTGAATTCACCTTCATCGAATGTATTGTCACTATTCTAACTGCCCTTGCTGACCATTGAATGACATCACGATTACAATTCTTTTGTAACTTTTTTAATAACCTACCAGTAAAGAAAGCGTATATTAAACGGCATGAATGCTGTGAATATTTTTGAATCTATATTTGTTCCGTATAATGTTCAATATAGAGACACACCTGAAACCTTACACACCTAAAAACTTATTTGATCGCGTATTTTTATATATCCTTTGTTTTATATATAATACTAATTTTTTGTATTTTGCTGATCAACTAGAGTGCTGATCCTTTTACATTCATATTTAAAAAAAAAAGTAGTGTGTGTACCAGAGTACACAGGTAAGAAGTGAAGCTTCTTTATGACATATCATTTTTCTACTATTTAGAACTTCACAGAAATTGGGTAGATAAGGCTTAGGGAAAAAACGCCGATTATTGATAACCAATTGTTTGGTGAGTATATATCTGCGTATATATCTCTGATACACTCCAATTCACCATGACCACCGTGACCACATTACCACCATGACCAGTATGACCACCTTGACCACCACGACCGCCATGACCAACATGACCATCATGACCACCATGAACACCATGACCATCATGACCACCGTGACCACCATGACCACCGTGACCACCATAACCACCATGACCACCATGACCACCGTGACCACCGTGACCACCATAACCACCATGACCACCGTGAAAACCATGACCACCATGACCACCGTGATCACTATTACCACCATGATCACCATAACCACTATGATCACCATGACCACCGTGAACACCATGACCACCATGACCACCATGACCCATTACCACCATGACCACCATAAACACTATGACCACCATGACCACCATGACCACCATGACCACCATGACCACCATGACCACCATGACCACCATGACCACCATGACCACCATGACCTCCATGACCGCCACGACCAACATGACCATCATGACCACCGTGAACACCATGACCACCATGACCACCGTGGCCACCATGACCACCATAACCACCATGACCACTATGAAAACCATGACCACCATGACCACCATGACTACCGTGAACACCATGACCACCATGACCACCATTACCACCATGACCATCATGACCACCTTCACCACCATGACCACCATGACCGCCATGACCAACATGACCATCATGACCACCGTGAACACCATGACCACCGTGACCACCATGACCACCGTGACCACCATGACCACCATGACCACTATGACCACCATGACCACCATGACCACAATGAACACAATGAACACCATGACAACCATGACCACCATGACCACCATGCCCACCATGACCACCATGACCACCATGACCACCATGACCACCATGACCACCATGACCACCATGATCACCATGATCACCGTGACCACCCCGAACACCAATACCAACTATGACCACCATGACCACTATTATCACCATGACTACCATGACCACCATGGCTACCATGACCACAATGACCACCATGACCACCATCTTCAATCGACACATCCAACTCATATAACATTTAGTACAATACTAAATAAATAACGGTGCATGCACAATGTATGAGGTTTTTCCTCATGAGATATGAGCAACTTTTTATTATTATTTTTTAATAGAAATACAATGCTTTAAAATGTAGGTAGCTCAATTCTCTACTAATCATGAGGAAATTTTTAACTTTTTCATTGAGGAAAAAGCATTTCAAAAATAAATATTCATACAAACTTGGATCTCACGAGTGAAAGTATTTTCATTGTGCATGCTCTGTTAATAAAAATAAAATTATCAAAACAAAATTAAAATTTATAAAAAACAACGTAACCGAAAATCGTGACGATTTTTTAAAATTTTATACTGCTTTAAAATTTCTCTCATACGCCGATAAAGAAGTTTCACTTCGAAAATAGAAAATCATTTCTCATTACTACTCTTTGAAATTATTGCTACTACGTCAACAAAATGTATACACACAAACTTTTTTTATAGGTGTAGCAAAGCACGCCGAGTCCCGCTAGTTATATACGTAAATTAATCAAATTAAAATAAAAAAATTTCAATGGAAAAAATTAAAACATACATATACCGCACCTTAGTTACTATTATTATAGTCTTTCAGCCAACAAGCGATAACTAAAGTCTAAAACATACATGAAACGATTTTAACTACATATGTATTTCTAAAATGGATAATACTCTCGTGAATGTTAACCAATTGAAATTTGGGCAAGGGGTCAAATACGAAAAACCTGATCAGGGCCGGATATATTCAAATAAGGTTAACCCTAAAAGGGGAATTCTCAATCAGGCCCGGAAGAGACCCACATCAGATTGCCCTAATAGGGATTGCCTTTGTAGGACTGACCAGGCCCTGATCACGCCCTTACTGTATTCAGCTTTTCCCTAACTAATTTCCGCTCGGGTCGTTACGGAAGTGGGCAACAAGGAACCATAGAGTTTTATTTACAAATATCAGACAGAGAAGGTTGACTGCTGATGTTTCTAAATATCTAAAGTTACGCGAAAAATTTAACAAGCATCTCTAGATTTTGCAGTGCCTTTTTCAGATTTGTGTTAGTTAAACAAATTCGTGAGCGTTTCACGAAAAAAGTGGGTTTTAGAAAATACAATCAACTGATGGTCTAGAGGTGATTACAAAGTTCCTCTATCCATCGATTTAATTATATATAACACTAATTTAGTTTATAATTAATTTCATATATATTCTATTTTATCCAATAAAATTATTTCTGCACATCGTAACTACTCGCCGACTTCAAAGGAAAAGAATAATTGTTTGTTTTCTTTTTTCCACGCAATTTGACATAAATTTAATTTTAGCTCAGTGACTACTGCTAAATATATCTGCGTTTACACGGACACACATTTCATTCTTTACTTTAACAGTAGTTGATATTATAACCCAGCAATTGTCGGTGGTTCTCAACACTCCCCCATAGTAAGTAACTTTTCTCTTGGATGAAGACGTCTTACTCTCAATAGCTAAGCCAAGAAGCGTAACTTTTGCTGATGTTTAAAAAAAATCTCACTAATCTATCTCGGATGCACACTAAAACCTGACGTACTTGGCCATCACTAAATATTTTCACTGTCATCACTATGCCCTTACCCCAAGAATTAGGTTTCAGGTCGTACTTTCCCAACAAACAATTAACCGTCCTCCAACCGTTACCTGATCGACCGATTTTAACTATACGGTAAATAACAACCCACTAAATTGATTTTATAACCGTCCCACAACAATAAATGGGTATGGATTAGCAATTGTATGGACATGGAGATTTTCTTTTTGACTACAATCGCACATTTGACAACTAACATCACCATAAGCTTTAGTGAGAGTCTTAAGTGATCCGGAGATTGTCCAACACCAGCATGTTTTTGTTGCAACGGGTTCTCCCTAACGTTTTTCTCTTACTTTTAATGGAAAATAAAGTTGCCTGTGTTGTAAACCGATCAGAATAGTTGGTACTGCACTTTCATATACCAGGAAATCGGAAAAATTCTTAGATGTTCGTATTTCGTCTCATCCTCAGTTTCTTCGCTGAATGAATTAGTTGTAAACAGTTCTTAGATTCGATATTTGAAAATTTGAGCTGTCGAAAATGCCGCAGATCAAACGAGAGACTCGCCTTTTTGTGCGAGATTGATCTCTTTGCGGGTAATGTTTCCAATCTATGTTTCCAAATTACTCGAGTTTGGAAGTACCCGGATAGTCGAGTATTTCATTTTTAAAATCTAGGTACCGGAGTAGTTAAAAACATAATAAAATATATCAAATAACAGACGTTTATTTATGGTAAATGGGCAGTTATGTAGTGCTAAAACACTCAAGAGTTGAAACTTAATACAATAAATTTTTTTTGTAACTATTTTGTTAGTGAATACTTGCGAATTTTTTCTAAATCGAATGACGCTGTGTCATTTTTTGAGAAATTTATCTGTTACGAAATTAAATTTGTGGCAGGATTGAGCCTCAACTCTAGAGCATTCAATACCGAAATTTTTTACTTTAGCAATGTTGACAATGTTCTTTCAATAAATCAGTACGGAATATCTAAACTGAGATGTTGCTATAACAAATTCAAAAAATAAATATTATAAATAATTTTTAAATGGTGTTATTGGTTTTCTGTTGAAGCTATTAAAAAAATTGCTCCAATTGCACCATTATTAGGAATATGCTCAATATTTCCTTAAAATCGTTCCTTAAAATCAAATCGTGTTGATTTGATTATAAAGATAATACTATTTTTAAATCAAATTTACTGGGTCTGGGTGGTTTGCATTTTTATTAAAATGAGTTCCACTCGGTTTTATCTATCAGCATCTTTTCCATTACATTATTTTAACATTCCATATAACATTCTCATCAACAAACTGATTTTTTATTACTATTTGTCTTTATCTGGTATATTTTTTTTGCTGTACTATCAACATTTTTAAGTTGATAAAATTATCCGGGTAGTTAAAACAGATTCGTTATCGAGTATGTTAACAAGCTAAAAATACCTGAATACCCGGGTACTCGATAATCGTCATTGGATGCCCTACTCTGAAGCCCCATTCAACTTCAGTGAACTTTTGATGCTAGAAACTTCGTCCAAGAAACGTAAGTCCTGACTGAACCTGCATTGCTATGAAACAATATTGTTATTATGCGACAGACAACGTTGCATTTCTTCGGCTGATATTGTGTATTCAAGCTGACATGCTACAACATCACTTGGAAAATCAATACTAGTGGTTGGTTTCTGCTATTTGTCCTTACGAAGTAATGAATGATACATTTGAGAACATCCGTTCACCCTTCTCTTCCTCTCGGCATGCAAGAATAGGGAAAGATGCTTTTGTGGAATTTGTTGATGCGGTGTCACTCCTCGATTTAAGTTAATGGGTTGCATGTAGATACCGCGATGATTGTTTCGGTTTCCTTGTATGTCCATATAGTATCAGTATCCTTCGGAATTTTAGCGCATAGACCCGTAAAAACTACTGAAATTCCACCACGGTGCATTAACCAATAGGAAAAAACGACCAAGTGAGCTACAGTAAAGTTGCGTCTTTATTCCTCTTATATTTATATAACGATGTTGAAATTATAAAACTTGATTTTCAAGAAATAAATAAATAATATATATACATAATAAAATATTAATATCATCTTATGTCTAGTGGTTAAACTTTCAACGAGTTTCGGAAGGAGGTCAGGCTTCTTCAGATGATCGTGTAGTTCGGTAGCTTCCATAGTGCTGCACAAATTAAAGTGTAAAGGATATAAAACTTATGTCGTCGTTCATTAAGATTGGCTCCATCTCAGCTTCTTCCACTAGATTCTCTATTATTAGCTCTGGCTTGCCGAAAAGTATTTCTCGTGTTGCAATCACTTGTGGAACTTTTTCATGGAGTAAGGGCTGGCTTGTATAGCTTTCAATGCCATTCCCTACAAACTGTGTTTTAAACAGTTGAGATTTTAAGCATTATTTAAAGCACAACTCTTGGTTGATGACTCATAATGTTCACCAAAAGGCTATACTATTTTTGTGTATTCTTCCTTAATGCAAAGTTTTGCTAATGCTAGCTCTTTTTCTTCTTGTAGCTTGTTTAAAGCAAGTTGTCCTCTTGTAGACGACGATTTTGAGACATTGGAATTTGAAGTGACTGTGGCTTCTTTTGAATTTCATGGTTATAATTGACTTGAACTTCATGTAACAAATAGGGGATTATTGAGTTGACACTTGAATGTTTGAATTTATTTGTAACGTGTGGAAATTTAGAAGATGAAGATCCGGCTCTAGACTAACTTGTAACTAAAATGAATTTTAACCAGTAAAACAAGGACTAAATATAGTATCTCCGAATATGGAACGCTTTTTGAAGGCATTGTCTTTCCTATTTCTTAGGTTGGTAACTGCAGTAAGTAACGCCCATTTATTTAAGGTTTAACTTACAGAACTAATTGCTCCTTCTACAAATAAAGCATTCTTGTTCAAGAATGATCCTGATATAGTGTATCAACAGAGCATCGTGAGGATAATGGCAAAGCCGAAACTGATAAGCTGGAATTTTTGATTGTTTTTCCATATGAAAATTTGTGAGAAAAGATGGTTTCTGTAATCACTCTCGATGGCGGATGGTGCAATGGTGTTATCATAAATGAACTCAAGTCAGAATTGATCAAAGATTCCAAGCTAAGCTCCAAAATAACTTGGTGATTCTTCGAGAGGACGTTCTTCCTGAGTCACAATAGAGTTGCTTGGTGTTAGTTCTTTTTGCCCTATAGATTTATTCACTGACTCAAAAATATCCAAAGTATATCTTCTGGTGATATGTGTTGACCCAATGTGGCACCAGAGTCATTTCGTGAAAAAAGTAAATTCAACGTATTTACCGATAAATATGTCACTCCTTGAACATGTGATTCGACGCTTCGTAGACCCACTCCAGATGGGATGCTCTCGATACTATTGTTTACTATTGTTTCATTTCCATTATTGGGTTAGCTGTCGATATGTCTTTCGAGTTAACTAGTTCGCTGCACTTTTTATAAATCCAATCAAAACTTGATATTTGCTCCGTTACGTTTACGAATGAAAAATAGAACTAAATTGTACATTTATTTTATCACACGCGACCATTTCCATATTATCTGATATTCGATAAAAGCCACAACTCATACTTTCGTTATTCGTATCATCGCGCGGTTACATTAAACCAATGAACCGTTGTTAAATTTCACCGTTTGAAAATTGATATAGAACACGATAAAAAACTTTTAAGCATTCTCTCTACGCTAAACACCAACATTGGAAAAAGATTTTCATATGCATATGTAGTATTGGACCCAATTCCAATGTTTGTTAGATTTATTCTGGTTTTCTTTTTTCATTCACCCAAAACCATGTCTCTGTCTGTATCAGGCAAAGCCATTTGATGTGGAAACCACAAAAATAAATCATTTTACAGAATCATCTGAACCTGATTTGTAACTAGACATTATATGTAGCAGACCAGTTTAATTGAACTAAAGTTCGTGAAGTTGAAATGCTAACGATATAGTTTCAAAAATGTTCTTCACTTGAGTAAAATTTAAAGTAATCTATTAGATTTGGAGTACGAATCAGATTGGCTTACCAGGCTTCAGAAAGATGTAGATCACCCGATTATTTTACTTAAATGCATCGGCTTCAGTATTGTCAAATTCGCGATGGAATTTCAGCCTTCTGATGTTAAAACATCATAATTTCAGCCTTTTGATGTTCGAAAATCCCAAATCACGATCATGTTTTCTGAATTTCAGGAACATTATGACCCTGTGAAACGAAAAATAAAATCACCTGTAACTACAAGTTGGCTCTCTATGCATCCATGCATTTTAAATATATTAAAAAAATTGGGATGTTTGGCATCACTATTTTATTTCTGAGCAGTTGTTTTCGTTTCGAAAGAGAGCTATTACAATTTTAAAATTAGTTGAAAATCACGAAATCAAGACATATTTACTTCTTTTAAAAAATGTCATTCTCAATTTTAATAGATTAAATGCTCCATTTGATAGCAATACTATCTTATTCTACAATTTGAATGAAAAGTCGAAACAATAGTAATTTACTGTGTAAAATTTTAATGCAATATTTTATTTTTCAAGGAGAAGTTTACGATATGAGCGAGCATTAAAAATTTTTTAGAGAATAAAATTCATTAAAAACAAACCCAATACAACGTTTTATCCTACCGATAATTTGAAATGAATTATTTTAAAATTTGTTGATAAAACAAGTAAAACGAATACAGAAAAACAATGAATTTTATTATATTTTTTAATTTTTTAAAATAATTAATTTCAAACAATTAAATAAATTTTATCAATTTCGATATCTATTTAATTATTTGGTATTTTGAAAATAAAAAGACCTACAATGAAAGACATCAAATTTTATACTAATGAGAGACCAAAAAATAAACTTTTGGAAATTTAGTTCAATTTAATCATTGTCTCATCAATCAAGCCTTTGCCTTTTTTTACATCAATCAAGCCTTTGCCTTTAAATTTACTGTTTTTATAATATAACCAGAGCGAAAATGTTTGCTTTTGATTTTTTAAATTATTAAATTAATAATTATTAAATTATTGTAAAAATAAATCCACAAAACAATCTTTTAATAGTTATATATATTTATTTGACGCGTTTCGAATGTTATACATTCATCATCGGCTACAAAAATATAAGACATATGTCTTATATTTTTGTAGCCGATGATGAATGTATAACATTCGAAACGCGTCAAATAAATATAAACTAGTAGGGTAGGGTGTGACCATAGCGGCCACGCCAAGAACTTCCCGTTAAGTTAAATAGGTAACATAAAAATATTTTCTTAAAACTTTAATTAATGGAACTTCTCTTTCTAAGACTTGCAATTAATCGTCATTTTTTCATCTTTTGGTTACACTGGAAAGAAGATTTTCATTGCACCATATATTTAAAAAAAAACTAGCGGTGGAGTCTACTTAAACTCTACTTTATTAACGTTGCTAAAATTTTTTCGATTTTTCTCAAACAATATCACCATTTTTAGGATTCCGTACTTTGAAAAAGTAAAAACGGTACCCTATTGGTGAGACTTCGGTGTCAGTCCGAATTTCTACATAATCGATTTTCTCAAAAACTATAAGTGCTATCAACTTGAAATTTTTTACAGTTATAGAATGTATTTGTCCACGCCTACTGACATTATGAATATTATTTTTTATCAATATTTTATAGACATTGATAAGGAGATAGTAAAACAAAAGTTTGTTTTAAGGAATCGAGTTTGGTTTGAAAAAATCAAAAAAAAATCCAAATATTTCAAAAAAACATTTCAATGAATTATTGACTGCTTAGTTTTTAAGTTATTTCCAACAAAATGTGTTTATTTTTTTGTCCCCCATCTTAACTTCGAACATTACAACAGCAGCAAGTTGCAAAAGTACTAAAAACATTACAAAAACCTTATGCTCTAAGTTTCAACAAAATTTAAATGTCAAGACTGAGATGTCTAAAAAAAATGTTGTTCAACGAACCACAGACATCCTCCCCGACTCCTTTGCCAAATTTTGAAAATAGCTGATTCAAAATAGCACATTTTCCATATTCAAATAAAACCGGATGCGTTTGCGGCTCATTTTAATTCAAAAGTTTCATCAAGTTCTCATGCGTTTGCGTAATGAAAATAACGCCTATTTTTCAAATTTTCTTAAAACAACTCAAAAAGTAAGATAGCAATTGTTTATACAAATGTCATTATAAATGGCTGACATGATGACAAACAAAATGGGAGGTAAATTATCTTGATAGCATTATTTATTCTAGTAATACTTGCAAGAGATGATATTCAGTTTTTTGGAAACCCCTAAAAAATAAATGAACTGATTTCATTAGAAAAGGACTGGGCTTGACTGGAAGGGACTTGAAATTGGATCATCATTTGTTGAGAGAGCGTTGGACAAATGTTTGTCCACATACGATGATACACACGCACATACCCACACGCACATACATACTGCCAGCTAAAAATAGCCTAAACAGCTTCAGGAGGTCTTGAAACGTAAAGATATTATAAAAATTTCGATTTCGAAAATCGACCCAAAAACAATAGCTTCTCATATCGGGAAGTTAATAAACAGTTAATCAGGCAATCTACTCTCGAACCTCTGACCTTTTTGTCAAATTTAGAAAATAACTCAGGTTTTTGATATTCAATTAAGCCCAGATGTGGTTGCAGCTCATTTACATACAAAAGTTTCATCTAGATATCGTGCGTTTGCATAAAGAAAATAACACGTAGTTTTTTCACATTTTGTTAAAAATCTCAAAAACTAAGATAGCAATTGTATATACAAATGTCATTATAAATATCTGACATGATGACAAACAATATGGCAGCTTCATGACCTTGATAGCATTATTTATTAATCTCATGATATTTGCAAGAGATGATTTTCAGTTTTTTGGAAACCACTAAAAAACAAATGATTTAATTTCGCTAGAAAAGGACTGGGCTCTAAGTTACGACAAGATACATCGATTGCGACCGTTTTCTTTAAAATCGACCCATCCGTTGTTGAGAAAGCGTTGGGCAAAAATTCTCCACACAGCGATATACACATACATACACACACACACACATACAGACTGCCAGCTAAAAATAGTCTAAACAGCTTAAGGAGGTCATGAAACGTAAAGATATCAAAAAAATTCCGATTTCGAAAATCGACCCAAAAACAATAACTTCCCATATCGGGAAGTTAATAACTATTAAAAGATTGTTTTGTGGATTTATTTTTACAATAATTTAATAATAAAAATTATTGATATAATTGTTTTACAACAACTTGGAGACCAAACAAAATTAACTTTTTATTTATTTAATTAATTTTTTAAAATAAATAAAAGCTTATTTAACATATATAAAATTAACAGCTGTTTGTTTTATTCTATTACAAGACTAATATCTCAAATATAGTGGTAAAAAATAGAAATAAACCTATATTTATAGTTGTCAAAAGGATAAATATAGTTATAATTGGTGGTTTTTGAAGTTTTTCCAAAAAATAATTGAATTTATATGTATATTTTCATTGAAAGCTTGACGGGAATTTCTGAGGGACTTTTTCCCTAAAGAAACGGGAAAAATCGGGTATTTTCGATACGTCAACGGGAAATTTATTTTTAAAAATCTGGCATCACTGAGTCGAACGACAAAGAAAATATATTAACATATCAACTGATACAAATTATGACATAGCTAATAATTTCTTTATCAACAAAACAGAAATCACAGAAGTTCATTTGTAGCAAGATTATGACCCACGGCGACAATATGTAGATTAATTTGACCTCACTCTAAAATTGTTAGTACTAATGTTAATCGTAGATTAAAAATGCAGCTCTAATCAAAATTACGACTATATTAAAAAAATAAATATACCAAAATTGATTAACAATTACGGTAATGTGACCATAAATTATGAAAAAAAAAATAAATATTTTTTATTAATTTGTAAACATCCTAAATAAATGCAACTATTTTTCGATTCATCAAAAACCGATTGTGTTAACAATTTGTTTTTGTTAGAACATCGACTTCAGGAAATAAAGTGAAACATGATTAAGACTCATCGTTCAACACTATCGTATAACAATATTTTTTTCTATTCATATTGCATTGTCACAATTCAGCAAAATACAAAAAAAAAAAATATTAATTCATTATTAAATATGATCTACTCAATCGTTCCGTTCGTTCATTGATCTTTTAATTATAACAATATTGTAAAGTTATTTTTATTTATTACAATTTTAGAAAAAAAAAAAAGACAAAAACGTGATCAACCTTGATTTGTATAAAATACTAGAAGTCGAAATAATAATAACAAAAAAACAGAGATAAGATTTATCCCACATATAATAAAAAATGTATCATTCTTATTTTTTTTTTTAGTTTCGAGAGTTGGTATTTTTTTTAATATTGCTAAAAAAACCGAAATAAATCATAAATATCGGATACATTTATGTATGGGTATCAGGATTGTGAAAAATAAAAGATCAACAAAATTTCTTAAGAATAAAAAATAAAAAAAAAATATCAAACGGCGAAAAAGTCATAAAAGTAAAACAGTCATGATCGTCCAACTTTTCACACGCAACTGTGGCAGAGATCATATTTTTTTATCAATGATGACAAAAAACGATAATTCCCCCACTTTAAAAATGTAAGAAATATAGAAAATAAAATATAATAATAATAATAAAAACGTCGTATGTATACAATATACAATTTATACAATACATACAATACATCTCTCAACTGAACTCCCTTCTACTTTTAGCTCACTCCACTTTAACATTTCTCGGAGTTGCCATCTATAAAAGCGGCAAGGACATATAAACTCGGAATAGTCGAAGTTCTTAAACCGTCAATGGAGTCACAATAATTAATTTTAATATTTAATAGACTCTCGCGACAATAAAGTTATTATTTTTTTTTGAAAAGTTAAAATTTTATTAATTAACAAAAATATATTTAAAAAAAAGTTACAATTATTAATTTCTGCTAGGTGATCAATAGTGTGAACTGAATTAAAAAAAAAGTTTCGAATTTAGAAAAAAAAACATTATTAAATAAAATTAAATTATTTGACAATTATTTATTAATTATATAAAATTATTCAATATGATTGTTTCTTATGTGTTTAAATTAATGTGGAATAAAATGGAATCACCTGATACCAGACACACACTTTTTTTTTTTATTGGAATGCTCTCAATAGTTTTATTAATTCAATATTTCTACAAACAAATAAAACATTTAAACGCTTTACCACCGGGCCCATGGGGCTTACCTGTGATCGGCTATTTAACATTTATCGGAAATGAAAAACATACAAGTTTTATGGAATTATCCAAAAAATATGGATCAATTTTTAGTGCTACATTAGGTCGACAATTGACTGTCGTTCTAAGTGATTATAAACTTATCCGAGATGTTTTTAAAAAAGAAGAATTCACCGGTCGTCCCGATACACCTTTTATGCAAACTTTAAATGGATTTGGTAAGTTTTATTTTTTTTTTATTTTGTCAAGTGAACATAACTTTTGTGTATCAAAACAAAACTCTTCAATTAAAAACTGAATGCCCTCAATTTATTACGCTAAACAATTATAATCATAATATGATCATACAACTTTAATTTATTGTTATTCACATTTGTCTCTTAAAATATTTTTCTCTCTTGATATTTATTTTCTCTAATCAGTGCGTTTATTGAATTGAATAGTAAAAAAAAATATAAACAAAGCACGTGCCACTTCACGATCAATTGTTGCTTATTTACTTTATTAAAAGTGTCGCACGATTAATAGTATTTAAAGAATTGACAAATAGTAAATATTTAATCATGATCAAGATTATGTTGTGAAATAATAGATTTTTTTAAATCTTGTTTTATTTCTTAGGAATTATCAATAGCGCGGGAAAATTGTGGAAAGATCAACGAAAATTTTTACACGAAAAATTACGACAATTCGGTGTAACATGTATTGGAAGTGGTAAAGAACAAATGGAAAAACGTATAATGACCGAAGTTGATGAATTTTTATCAACTCTTAGTTCAAAAAGTGTAAATAATGAAACGATCGATTTAAGCCCGATATTAGCGATATCGGTTAGTAATGTAATTTGTAATATAATGATGTCGGTACGTTTTTCGTTGGATGATCCTAAATTTAAAAGATTTACGTTTTTAATCGAAGAAGGAATGAGATTGTTTGGAGAAATTATAACAGTCGATTATATTCCTTCAGTTCAATATATTCCGACAAAGTTTAATGCTAAAAAGAAAATTCAACAGAATCGTGAAGAAATGTTTCAATTTTATCGTGAAGTAATTGCTGATCATAAAGCAACGTTTGATCCGGAAAATTTAAGAGATTTAGTTGATACATATCTGTTTGAAATCGAAAAAGCAAACGATGAAGGGCGATCCAGTGAACTTTTTGAAGGAAAAGATCATGGTAGGAGTTAAAAAGTTTTTATTTTTTTTTATTTTATAATATTCATTGTTTTTTTATTATAGATCAACAAATAATGCAAGTAATGGGTGATCTATTTTCGGCTGGAATGGAAACTGTTAAAACGACATTACTTTGGATGAATGTCTTTATGCTTAGAAATCCTGAAGCTATGCTTAGAGTACAAGAAGAATTAGATCAAGTTGTCGGTCGTCAACGATTGCCACAAATTGAAGACTTACCTTATCTTCCAGTAACCGAATCGACAATATGTGAAGTTTTACGTAGGTCTACCATTGTACCACTAGGAACAACACATTCTCCAACACGGTAAGTGAAATTTTTATTTGCTTTAAATACGTCTATATATATAAATTCTAAACAAACGATGAAGACCTATATTTTCAGATAACATTTCTGTTTTAATACACTTTAACTTTTGAGAAATGATGATAAGATATTTTTTTATAATTGACAATAATTGCATTATGTAAGATACACAAGTACTTACGTATTATAAAAAAAAATATTTACTTCTTTTGCAATTACTTCATATACGTTCTAGTATAAACATAATCTTAGACCAAATCTCTGTTTATTTTGTAGCAATATTTATTCATACAGTTTAACGTTAATAAACGTTCAATGTAATGGAATTGACTTAAATTCCAAAACCTAAATATCTCAAAGTACACAAAGAAATATTATCTCAAATTTTTGACTTAGATGTATTATGTTACCTCAGGAGATATTTACAAAAAAAAAACAGAATTAGAAAGAAAATTTCTTTAAATTGTGTCAATTTAAAAGAAAGTAATTTTAATCAGTTTGTTCTAAATTTCAATCCGAATAACGCATTCAATTTCTTAACTCTCAAATCAACAAAGGTATTTATTCTTATTCGTTTCTTGTTAGAGAATTATTATTTTATTTATACTTACCAGTATAACCGAAACTTTATTTCCCCGTTAATGTGTGCTTTTTAGTTACAAACTTGTTACTGTAGGCTTTTGTGGTACACTAATCAGCAACAAAAAAATGAAGGTCGAAAAATAATTGCAAAACTTAAAAAAACAAAATAATTTTTTGCTGAGGAGTGTTAACGTTGACAAATTATAGTCGAAAATTATAAATAAAATACACATTATGTAATGAATTAGTGCGTAATCATTAAAACCAATAAATAATTACAATTCATGTATGTGATGAAAGCAATTTGTATACAAATTTTATAACAAAGGTAGCTTTAGTGTGTTAAGAATTTTAAACTTCTCCACCTCAAGAAAATTGTTAAAGCAGAACCAAAAAAAATGTTTCTAGTCTTAAGTTGTTTTTTAACGGCGTTTCTTGTAAGACTTACACATTGAAATTTTTTTGATTTATATTGTTTGATATAACTTAAATAAATCGGTAATAATAATAATGGTTTTATTTATTACTATTAGTATGGTTCGTTATGTATCGTATTTTATTTTCATTATTTATTGTATGTGAGAAAAATAACTGGTAATCGAAAGTGAAAGCCTCCTCACTTACCTTTATGACTATTGTCTGATACATTTTGTTTTGATTGTTTATTTTATGACATTTATTAGTTTAAATATCAGTGTGATGCATACGAAATGTATGATAATATCTTTGACGTATAGATTAACGACAGATGAGAACAGTAAATAAATAACACGCGTTATTAACATACTTCCACAACATTTCATTAACCAATCATTCTTTTGAACCACAATTAAAACTATATAAAATTCCATTCACCATCGACCGCATTCAACATTAAAAAAAATATATAAAAAACTTACCTTCTCTTATTTGCTTAATTTATTTTCAGTGATGTTAAATTGAATGGATACACAATACCAGAAGGATCATGTGTTGTTCCACTAATCAATAGTATACATATGGATCCAACTCTATGGGATAAACCAGAAGAATTCAATCCAAGCCGTTTTATAAACGCCGAAGGAAAAGTAAGAAAGCCTGAATATTTTATGCCATTTGGTGTTGGTCGTCGTATGTGCTTAGGTGATGCTCTAGCCAGAATGGAATTATTTTTATTCTTTTCATCAATGTTACATTCATTCCACATAACTTTACCTGATGGTGAACAAATGCCCAGTTTAAAAGGTAATGTTGGTGTAACAATAACTCCACAAGCTTTTAAAGTAAAACTAATTCCACGACCGTTGGTCTTAGAGCAAACACCAATTAGAAATTTTGGATCAAATTAATCCATTTTTTAAAATTCAAATCGAAACAAAAGTTTATTTGAAGCCTGAATCAGGTTTCAAGAGTACGGTTTTGTTCCTATCACCTGATTCCGGACAATATTCCGGTAACCGTTATTAACAACAAGTATTACAACATATATGAAACAAATTTAAATTCAATATTTATGCTAAAATTAAAATTAACATTCGTTAAATAAAACAATAAAAAAAGCAGTTTTCCACTAGTCACACATATTAAGTAAAGTCAGTACAAGAATTATACAAAAACAAATAGACCTTCAAAACGATATTTACTGCCCAATTTAATTTTGATAGTTTATAAGATATTTAAAGTTAAAAATAAATTTAAAAAGCAAAAAAATGCAGGTGACTTATTGATTTTCAATCCAAAATAATGTCTATAATAGTATTTTAAGAATTAAATCTAATAACGATTCGTTGAGAGTTGAAGAATCTCATTTATCTTAAAAAATAAGAAAAAATCACATTCCATATTTGATTCCACCATGCAAATGTGTTCATTATAATTATAATAATATATTAATAATAAGAAATTTCGTAATAATTATTCTATATTTATAATTCAGTAGTTATTAACGCTTTTCTTTTAAAAGTTGGCTCGAACAACTAAAGTCACTCGGTTACATTTTTTTTAAATGAATATAACTCATAAATGCCTACTGTTAAATTATAAAAGATTTAATTACACTCAAAAAAAAATTATGTATTCATACTGTTGTTAATTTCCGAAAACTAAGGAAAAACAAATACTTTGTATTTATAGTTTAAGTAAAGTCGGTTTTACGACTAATTACAAATTTACGAACCAAATTACAAATTATTATAAACAATATACTTTCTTTTACTAATTTTTTGTTTCCATATTTTGGCCTACATTTTGCTTAGTATTACTTTAATAGAACCAAAACTAATAATGTTAGAATTCCACAAATCTCTCTAAAATATATTTGAACTGTGGTTAAATTTTTATAAAAAAAAAATAACAAATCTGTAAAATTAATATCATTACTACAGAATGGGTTAAAGGTAATACAAGAGCAAAGAGAAATTTATCTTAAAAAAAATAAAATTTCAACAACGCAAAAGTAACTTTGAGAATTATTCAAATCGAAGAATAAGTTAACTACATATTTTTTTATAATATAATTATTTATTTAAAACACAATTTTTCTTTTATTTATTTAAAAAAAATAAAACTATTTTATTTAACAATAAAAACACAACAAATTACTTATGTGCCAAGATAATAATTATTTTTAAAAAGAAATAGAAACATATTTTTTTTTAAACTAAAAATGTATATATTAAATGATACGCAAATTTTCATTATATTTAATTTGTTTACATTTATATTGTGATCGTATATAATTTTGAAAAACGAATAGAGATTATCTTTAATAAATATAAAGATATGATTATAAAATAAATTTTTTAAATATATAGTTTTTATTCATAAATTTCTTGTTATTCTTTTGAAGTTAAGTTCGTAATTTGGTGGAGTCAAGGTTATCCCACAAGTTCCTTTTGTATCCAATGTTGTTATATCATTATCTAGTGATATTTCATAATGATATAATATTGTCCCAGCAAAAATATAGAGTAACATTTTTGCTAATTCATCTCCGAGACACATTCGCTTACCTTAAATAATTAAAAAAAAATTTGAATGTGGTTATTCGATTTTTATAGAAGTTATAAAACAGTAAAAATAACAATTTTAGTTTTTTGTGGATGTTAAACAACTTTGTATAAAGCAGTAAGAAAATTCATGACTGATAAATAAATTTCTCGTGCATCCGAGTGCTAATAACTCGCTCACAATGAACATCAGCATACTCCAACCCTTACTACTGAATAGGTCTTTGCATAGTTAATGTTTTTTATGTTATGAATTTCACTTTGTTCCTCTAAATACATTTTGCAAATTGTGAGGGCATAAACTTAAGTACCCAGGCAGGTACATAAGGCGGTCATTGGGCCGTTTAAATCAGTCGAATATTTGACTGCAGTCAGTAGCAACTATCAATTTAATCTAAATAAACAAACATTTTGTTAACAATAATTCAGATATCTTGCTTACGTATATAAACTTTTTGTCATACAGGAATTAAAGTATTCCGCGATGGCAAAGTTGTTTAATTGCTTGAAAAGTTACTTTGATTTTTGACATAAAATCAAAAGATTCATAAAATTTATACAAAACAAGAAATTACACATATATACTTCATGGTGAATTTATTCCTACTGTAACGTTTTATGGTGATATCATGATATATCTAAATGAGCTCGACGTTAAACTGTGAAAATTGTATATTTTTGAAAATAAGTCGAAACTGTGCTTTCAAAAATTACAAAAATCAACTGTTTTGCAGTACAAAAAAAATTACCTTTTATAATTCATATGACATCCCACATGACATGATCAAAGTAATTTTTTTTCAAAATTTCTACTTTAACCCCCTCTAATGAGCATTTGAAATTATAACAACCAAAATAAATTTTGCTTTCGATTTAGCAAAACCTCTACACCCATGAATTTTTTTAAATTTTTTCTTTTGTAATGTTCGTAGATAAGGGAGGAAACCAAATAAAACTTTTACATTTTTGAAAATAAATCGAAAACTGTGCTTTCTAATATTACAAAAAAAAATCTTTTGCTCTACAAAAAAAATCACCTTTCATATGACACCCCCCACATGTCATGATCAAAAATTATTTTTTTCAAAATTTCTACTTTAAACCACCTCCAATTAACATTTGAAATTATAACAACCAAAAAAAAATTTTAGTTTCGATTTAGCAAAATCACACTGCACCCGTGCATTTTTAAATTTTTTTTTTAATGTTCGAAGTTAAGGGGGCGTAGAAAAAAAAACAACTCGTTTTTGGTAATAACTCAAAAACTAAGCAGTCGAAATTTCAATGAACATTTTTTTGGAAATACCTCCATTTTTTTTCGATTTTTCTAAACCAAACTCGAAGTCTCAGCAATAGGTTTTACTTTTTCAAAGTACAGGACCCTAGAAACAGATGCTCCCCAGGACCCACTACTGTAACAATTACCGCTCAAAAGCTAATCAGTTCCTTCTCATATAATTCTTCATTTTTTGCTAAAGCTTTATCAAAATTAGTTCACTAAAGAAAGCTGTAGTATTCCAACAGACAAAAGTTCTTTTGTTAAAAACGATTTTTGTCGGGGATGAAATACCGGAAGTAGCGATGGAGAACTGTTACAAATCTTTAAACATATTAACCAAGTTCAATCAAAATTAATTATTGATGTTATCGATGCCGCCCACCACTTGACATCATTTCAACATCATGACATCAGAATAACAAATGAATGTGTGTGTTCATTTTTTCGTCATTGGTTTAACAATACAATTTGATTAAAGAAAAAAATCAAAAATTTCAATATTTGACTACATATAAAACATAATATTATTTTGCCATAATTTTTTTAATATTTTAAAAATAAATGTAAATATGAGTAAGCCGACATGAAACTAGACAAACAAAAAATATTAAAATAAATGTAATAATTTTTTTAATCATTAAAATTAATGATTCAAAGTAGCCTTTTGTTGTTTCCGTTTGTTTTCATTACCTTCACCAAAATATTTCTTTCGTTCATAATTTTAGATGAAAATAAAATAAAATTCATTAAATTATTATTTCAAAAGTCATTATCTCATAAAAAATTAAATAAATTTAGCCATTTTATAAAATGTAGAAATAACTTTTCATTCTTCTATTCTTTCATTCTTTCATTCTTTTGTTTATTATTATTATCATTTAATTATTCTTAAAATTTTCGTGTGAAATACTAAGGCCTTTTACGACTTGTACAGGGTATGGTGCACATCGTGTTCTGCACAATTTTTTGATGCACAATTGATGCACAATTAATGCAAATCTCATGCAATTTTTCAAAATTGTTTTTTCGGTCACCCCTTTGTCCCGTGTGACTCTTTTGTCCATGGAAGTTAACTAAATCTTTCTCACTATGATTGAAGTCATTTACCAACGTTTCATGGAAATTGATTTGTAGCTGTAGGCTATAGTAAAGCAATTCCACGTCATCGCAACAGCATTTGTTCTAGCATGTGACCTGACCCTCCTCTGATTTCGAAAAAATTTCATATACAGATAGCCAATGACAAAATAAAAAATACCATTTCTTTCAAAAAATTAAATTTCGCTCTAGGGATGACACAGGGTGGCGGCAAAGTTTTAGGGGTTTGCGAAACATGCGTATCTTTGAATATCGATTGCTAACGATTGACTAAACCGATTTAAGTCATTTATAGCTCATTGGAACGGTAATGATAGGACTTATAAAAAAAAATAAAAAAAATTACTTAAAATTTTTTAATAATTTTTTAAAAGTGTGTGAAACTTAAAAAAAATTCTACCACACTTTTACCACTTTTTTTCCAGAAAAAAAATGTTTAATTAGTTCGTAATCTAAAACGAAAGTTTCCCAAGTACATAATTTCTCGTTTTAAAAACAAAATTTTTACAAAATTTTCATTTCCGTTTTTTTAAAAATTTTTTTTTAGCTAATGCAGTGAATCATCTATTTAACTCAACCCACCGAAATTCTTGTTTTAAAATAATTTAATGACCATTTAATTATTTTAAGGATACAAATTAAGTATTTGAGGGTGTGAATGCTTTTTACATAATTCATCTTTTCATCCATTTATACCTGTCCGAAATTAATTTTAAAGGCATGGACAAATCAAGTACCGTAATTTGTTACCTGTTAATGATAATACCTGTCATAAAATGAAAGCGCAGTAATGAAAATAATAGTATTTAGATATATTTTGAGCGTATAGCATCATTACTAAATTCATTTGTCAATCTTGTTAAAAAAATATTTGTGTTGTGTTAGCAAAGAAGCTTCAAAGTGTTTTAATAGTTAAAATAAGTTTTTTTTAAAACATAGTAAATATCATTGTTTAAAACCATTTGGTATCGGCAATTGTTCAAAAACTTTAAAAAATGTTACACCTGAAGTTCAGAATAAATTATGTTCGATAAACTTTGCGTCTAATTTACGTGCGCAAAAGTGAATTTGTTCGTCTTGTAGAATACGTCTCTAAATGATCAGTTCCACTGGAGGTATTGAAACTGAAAACACAGATTATACAGAATCAATTGCGAGTGATGAAATATTGGAGGAACAGCCACAGCCTATTCGTGGACGTAGCGTTATACGAGATATTATTTCATCACCAACGATAGACAATATGGAACGTGATGAGCTAATTAACCGGATAAATGAACATATTGTGCCATTTGTATCTAATCAAATTTCAGCTATTAATCGAAAACGGTTATATCGCAGTTTTGAGTATGGAAAGGATAAATCAGAGCAACTGCGAAGAAACATACAAAATATTTTAATTGGGGAAAATCTTGATTCTTCTGATGGAATAAAAGTGCAATTAAAATATTATCGAGATATTATTGAGAACCTAAAGTTGTTCTTTAAAAAGGGTGATTATATGGGGAAACGAAAAATATTAACTCTACTACCAACGGATATGAAAGTGCAAGTAATACAAAACTTATTTGGAACAGAAGCACGTCACTTAATTGAAAAAAGCAAGAAGGATCAAATAAACCAATCCACAGCGCTGTCATCATTTCAAAATGCCGATAAAAAACTACCAGAAGAAACTATTAATGAAGTGAAAATTTTTTATACGAATGACTCCATTAGCAGATTAATGCCAGGTAAACGTGATACGATATCTGTAAAACGTAGTAGTGAACGAATATTTCTCCAAAAACGGTTACTGCTATGCACGTTAAATGAAGCATACGTTGAGTTTAAGAGCAAGTTTCCAGAATTACAAGTAGGATTTTCAAAATTTGCAAGTCTTCAGCCTGATGAATGCGTAAAATTAGTTGCCCATACCAAATAGTTTTAAACAATGATATTTACTCGTTTTAAAAAAATTTATTTTAACTATTAAAACACTTTGAAGCTTCTTTGCTAACACAACACAAATATTTTTTTAACAAGATTGACAAATGAATTTAGTAATGATGCTATATACTCAAAATATCTCTATAGACTATATTATTTTCATTACTGCGCTTTCATTTTATGACAAGTATTATCATTAACAAGTAACAAAGTACGGTACTTTATTTGTCCATGTCTCTAAAATTAATTTCGGACAGGTATAAATGGATGAAAAGATAAATTATGTAAAAAGCATTCACACCCTCAAATACTTAATTTGTATCCTTAAAATAGTTGCATGGTCATTAAATTATTATAAAACAAGAATTCCGGTGGGTTGAGTTAAATAGATGATTCACTGCATTGGTTAAAAAAAAATTGAAAAAAAAAAACGGAAATGAAAATTTTGTAAACATTTTATTTTTAAAACGAGAAATTATATACCTGGAAAACTTTCGTTTTAGATTACGAACTAATTAAATATTTTTTTTTATGGAAGAAAAAAGTGGTAAAAGTGAAGGTACCTCCAACAGCGCCATCTTCGAATTTTTTATTTAAGTTAAATACACTTTTAAAAAATTTTAAGTATTTTTCTTTATAAGTCCTATCAATTACCTTTCCAATGAGCTATAAATAACTTAAATCGGTTAAGTCAATCGTTAGCAATCGATATTCAAAGATACGCATGTTTCGCAAACCCCTAAAACTTTTCCGCCACCCAGTGTCATCCCTAGAGCGAAATTTAATTTTTTGAAAGAAACGGTATTTTTATTTTGTCATTGACTATCTGTATATGAAATTTTATCGAAATCAGAGGGGGTCGGGAACATCGATGTTGCGGTGACGTGGAAGTGCTCTATTGCAAGTTGCACGATTGATGAGGGATCAGCAAGTATAAATACCTCGTTTAAATGCTTCTTACATAGATCAAATATCTGAATAGCTTCATCGGATCATTGAATGGAACGTTGATCATTCTTTTTAAATCTTTTAAAAACGTCATTCAATATAAAGCTTGATTGCTGGTGACTAGTGAAATCTACTATAAAAGTTTAACATTTCCAAGAAGCATCTTAGTTGTTCACCATAATGTGACATTGATATACTAGACAATGGCCTTCAATACATTTTGTTTGATTCATTATAGAATGTTTTAGTTCTTTGAGCGATTGTTTTTGTGTATTTTAATTATACAAACAACCATATTTTGTCTATTCAATCGATCAACTTGAATTAAACCCTAAGAGGTGGGTTCTTAGGGTTTAATTCAAGTTGATCGATTGAATAGACAAAATATGGTTGTTTGTATAATTAAAATACACAAAAACAATCGCTCAAAGAACTAAAACATTCTATAATGAATCAAACAAAATGTATTGTATGTAACCTGAGACCATCTCCCTTGTGTCCGCGCCTTAAGCCGCTAAACTTGATGTGATAAACCAAATCATGCATAACAAAATAATGTAATTCTGACTAAAAAATAAGTAAATTGTTAGATGAGTGTAGCTCAGTTGTTCTATTATAATATAAAAAATTAACGATTTTCAATTTTTACATTCATCTTTTATACAAGTGCAAACTGCGATTATTCTGTGATTATTCTTTTCAATTTTAAAATGACGTAACTTTTAAGATGTAACATAGTAAAATGTTATATTTTTCTGTTAACATTACATTACATAAAGAAATAATAAAAAAGAACTAAACCTTACCTGTTTGAAAGGGTAAAAACTTGTTGGGTACAACAAACTTGCCATCATCGTCAATAAATCTTTGCGGATTAAATTGTTCTGGATTCTGCCAAATATTTTCATTCATATGAAGTGCCCATTGTAATGGAATCACCATTGTGTTTTTAGGAATTTTATAACCACAAAGTTCAGTTTCTTCAGTTGTCCCATGTGGTATGCCTAATGGAACAACCGGTCTTATTCTCTGACTTTCAGCGATGCAAGCTTTAAAATAATGCAAATTATCATAATTCTCTAAGGTTGGTGTTCCTTCCAAATTATCAAACTCTTTTTGAAGATTATTTTGAACGGTATTGTTTGTTGCGACGTAAAATAAAATCCAACGTAAAGTCGTTAGTGTTGTATCTACACCAGCACCAAATAAATCCGCTAATAAATGGCGCAACTGAGCATTTTTCATTAACTTTAAATTTGGTTCTGATAAATCGTTTCTTCTCTTTCTTTCTTTTAAGTATAAATTTAAAATATTTGATTCTGATTCTTTTAAAAACTGTCCTGAATTAATCAAAGCTTCAGAAGCTGCAATAATCCTGTTATAAATTTTATGTGTTTTTTGTTTTCCATCCAATAAAAATTTAATAATTCGTCTATTGTGTGGCAGAAATCTTTAAGGAATTTTTCGAAAACATAAGTTTCTATAATTTTATTTTACAATCGTAAAATTTACCTTAAAAATGGTAAAAAGTTTACCACACCTGATACACCAATATGTTTTACACCTTCTTCTTGAAGATGTTGTAAATATTTCCATGTTTCATCATCTTTATCATACGTAATGCCAAACACAAGATCATTAATAACATTTCCCATTGCATGGTGTAAAATAGGGAATGGATCATGTGGTGATGTTAATAACTCATTATTTATACGTTCAGCACATTCTTGTGCACCGTATGAAATTCTTTTCTCGAGCGCATCACGACTGGCTCCATACTTTGTCATACCCATTTGTTTTAAAAAATTAATCGATAATTTTCTTTGATCTTTCCACAACGCTCCTTCAGCACAAATTATACCTATATATTGTTAAATTAATGAAAAGAAATTCACTTATTATGCCCGGTGTGTTAATGGAAATAATTCCTTCTTCTCAACCTAGTTTATCCATCAATTCAATTAAACTACGATTACTACGCTCTTAGAACAAAATATTTCTACACCATATTGTTTTGATTTTTCACTACGTTAAGAAATTTCAAAAAATGTTTCAATTTTTTGAGGTTCCTCGTCTACTTTTCATTGAAATCTTTTATTTAAATTTTTTAATTTATTACTCACCATAACCACCCATAATTCCATGAGTTATAAATAAAGGTGCCCTTCCGGTATATGTTTCTCTTTTCAATGCTTCTCGGACTATTACATCATCACATAAAACTACAGTGTAAACAGAACCTAAATATAAACCGTATATTGGACCGAATTTTTTTGATAAATTTGAAAGTGTAATATGAGGTTGTGCTGGATCGAGAAATGGTAAATAGCCAAAAATAGGAATTCCTAAAGGTCCTGGAGGTAGTTTTTTATGTTTAATGTATAAAAGCGAATAATAGACTATAACGACCAATAAAAATATTCCAATACAACAAATCTGTTAAAAGAAAAAGAAACAAATCAAATTCATAATATATAAATATAAATGCTGTGTAAAACCGGCCTTTTTGTATTTCGTTTTAAACTGTCGGTCGCTATGTGTGTATTAGTTTGTTCGGTTTTACATTCGTTAAAAGTAGAAGAAAATAATTTGAAATATCACGAATTCTATCAATTCAAATTATAAAATCTAACCTCAAAATAATTTAAGTGACTTACCGGATCAAGAAACATATTTTTAATGTAAACGATATTAAAAAATTAGGCAAAATCTGTGAATGAAACTCACTATATTTTTTATAACTTCTTGAATTAAATTTAATTGAAATACTATTAAACGTTTTAGAAACGAAGTTTATAAATTAAAATAACGAGACACAATAAAGACTTAATAATTTTTTTCTCTTCAATCTTATAATTCTTATTTTTTTTTCTTCTTATATGAATAAAAAAGGAATTCAAAGTTATTTTAACACTTTAACAAATATTTATAAAATGAAAAGGTACAACACAAAGGAGTTTTCAAGTAGAAATAAGAAATATATCTCACTTTTAACAAGAAAAAAAAATTATCTGTATACGAAATTGGATATTTGTGAATCAAATTGTTGTGAATTTAAATTTGAAAATGTTTATTTATTCTGGAATGGTATGAATATAAAAATTACTTATTTTTTTAAAGTCAATAGTAGAAACAAATTATGATAACGAGTATACATATGGTTTGCATTTCAATCGATATCAATGGACCAAAGGGTACCTAAAAAATTTGTTTTGGATACCACAAAATTTGGATGAAAAAAATTGCAAGTTGTGGTAGGCGTTTGGCCTATGGCTCGTCCTCTATGTACTGTAGGCAAATTTAAATTATTTGAAAATTTGTTAGATATATTCGGGAGGATAGATGTGTATACATGAGGTGACTTATCCATGGAGAGATCAGTTTCAGATTTTTTATTATAGATTTGCGTGTGATATAATCCCGAAAACGTTAGTTCATTCGCTGTCGTATGAGTCCGGGGCTGGAAACCGGGTTTTAAAAACCAAAACCAAAACCGCAAAACCAGAAAACCACACCAAATCAGAAAAACCAAAACCGAAACCATAACCACATTCTAAAAATGATCAAAACCGGAACCAAGACCAAAGCCACGTTTTAAAAATTATCAAAACCATAACCGAAACCAAATTTTTTAAATCATCAAACCAAAACCGAACCAAAAACCAAATTTTGAAATAAACGAAACCAAAATCAAATCTAAACATTTAGTCAAGTTCAATAATACTGTTCAATTAAGACAACAATAAAATGCCACAGCAAATACTGCCTTGCTAAACACAGAGGTGGTAACTTACTTTTTTGTCAAAAATCAGTTACGAATCTAACATGATATAAAAATAGTCGATGGATATTTTTTTCATACAATTAAAACATTTATTTTCTATTTTCATTAAAAAAATTACTCTATAAAGATGTCGTATCTTAATATTTGTCAATTACTATAACAATTAGCTGTATCTATCAATTCTCAAGCTATCTCCGTCGTAATTTTACTGTCTTAAGCAGGGTACACACCTTCAATCAAATTGTCAATCAACTGAAAACGAAAATAAACGAAATAAAATTTAGGGGATTTTTACACTGAATTTTATTTCGTTTATTTTCGTTTTCGAATTAAGTGAAAAATTGATTGAAGGTCTGTAGCCTGCTTAACAGTTATTATACTGTCTTTCAATAACTTTCCAACCCAAAATATGACATCCCGATTAGGTGGACAGTAAAAATGATTTAATGATTATGTTTTTTAGTGTGATTTTTTTAAAATTTTATTAATTCGGCTTTGGAAATTATTGTTGTTAGAAATAACATTTCGAATATAAATTTCAACTTCATGTTTTAAATTTATTTTAAATTCTTTTATTTGAATAGCAATGAATAAAATAGTAAACAAACTACGGTAGCAAGTTCGCCTTGCAATATCTTGAAATGCTCTAGGCGCAGAAATGAAACACTTCCCCTGGGCATGTAATGTATCTTAAATTAGCTCAACATTTTTTACTGAGCATTGACATTGGCATTGTTGACAAATGTTGTAATTGTTAATCAATTTTCTGACGAATACTCAGACATTTTTTAGCTATCAACCAAAACCAAAACTAAATTCTGACGTTTAGAAAAACCAATACCGAAACCAAAACCATAATTGGCAATTGAGAAAACCAAAAACCAAACCATTACAAATAATTTATGGTTTTACAGCCCTGTATGAGTCAGAGTGAAATACCATATACCACTGACAATAGCCAAAGTGACATCTTAGGGGTGGTGGCGGATGAACTATATTCAGTTAATGGCAGTACCTTCTATCGTAGTTCTGAAATTTTCCTTGATGATGGCATCCTTTTGCATTCTCGAGAAATTAGTTTTCCTATAACTCTATATGTGGGCATTAATCATCGAGTTTCTGCTAGTTTCTATTTGTTCTTCATATAATTCGGAAGAACTTTTTAAATTTCCATCGCGATTAGTACAATTATTTAGAAAAAATTTAACATAACTTCACCACAGCTCCGGGATGTGTTCTGGATATATAGTGAGCTAATATCCATCAAATGCTTTAATTAAAAGCTAACCATTGTTATAGATTTCGCGTAGTTCTAATAATAAAAATATTAAAGAAAGCAGTAGTATCCCAACAAACAGAAACAGAATTGTTGTATACGAGAAAAAGTAAAAAAAATTTTTAACCGGAAGTGACAAAGTGAAAGTTCGGATGCAGAACTGTTGTGAACCGTACTAAATGATTATGTATCAAGTTTCATCCATTTCGATTATCAGGTACAGATAACATCTGTTATTGAGCTTTCAAAAAAACAGGTGCTCGGGGGACCCCTACCACTTTGTTCAATATCACTCAAAAATCAATCAGTTCCTTTCCATATATAATTGCATCTTTTTGCAATGTACTTCAGAAGCTGATAAAATCGTGCTCATGTTACTTGAAAGCTTTTACCAACGTTTCATGAAAATCGATTGGCAATTTTAGGCTACAGTAAGGATAAACTCCTAAATAAACATTTTAAACGGAAGTTACAAAACGAAATAAGATGTTAAGGCACCTTGCCTTTCCAATTTGTCGGCTTTTTCATTACCAATGATCCCCGCATGACCAGGTATCCAGTAAACTGTAACTTTCTTACTATTCCCAATCTTGTTTAGCTTGCTGACACAGTCTCCAACAATTTTAGATGTGATGGTGTATGAGCTTAACGCATTAACTGCTGCTTAGCTGTTCTACAAGATAGCAATTCGCTTGTTCTATATTTTCTTCCTAAGCTGAAGTCTGTGCACCTTTCGATACCACATATTTCGACTTGGAAGACGCTTGAGTAGTTTTCCATGGGCTTGAATTATTTGGTCTTTGGTCCAAATATTTCGGCACCCACCCCTGCCTCGGTCTTTGAACCATCCGGGTACCATTTGATCCACTCCACTCCACTCCACTTTTTGTACAACTGCGATGTATATTTCCTATCGAAGTTGAACTGCTCAATTATTCCGTCTTTAGGAAACTCAAGCAAAGGATTCTCCCTTGAAAGGCTTTTTTGATATTTAGTCTCGATAATTTTTTCTTTTCCCATACCCTGCATGCTGAATCTCAGTGTGGTTTCCTTTGCTACGCTCTTAACCTTTCTTTTTTTTTTATTCGAAGTTAGGCATGTTGAGTGTTAGTTATATAATAAATTGTAAATTAACGTCTCTGAATATCCGAAGATACCATGCCAACTAGGGATAAGAATCGAATACAAATTAAGCTTCTCTGAGAAATTTATGAACGCCAACTTTAAACCTCTGAGGATTAAAGTCATCAGGGAAAACACACGAAGGTAAGGCATTCCAAAGATGAGAAACTCTGCTGAAAAGTCATGTTGGAAGGCTACAGTTCTACACCTAATTATTTGAACCGTATAAGGATGGGCCGCTAAAGTTGCTCTGGTGTGACGCGATAGGTTTTCAGAGTTAGGCAAAATCGATTTGATCTCTTCAGAAGCTCGTTCATCCATAATATATTTGTAAAAAGTAGTCAAATCAGCAACATTTCTTCTGTGCTGCAAAGAATCAAGATGGTTAGTAAGATTTGAGTTACCGATAACTTTAACAACTCTTCGCTGTACAGAATCAAGGCAATTTAGACTACTCAAGTATGCTCCACCGCATATGTGAGAACAGTATTCCATGCATGGACGTATAAAAGATTTATAAACCAAAAGAAGCTGTTCGCTATTGAAAAACCTACGATATCGCCCCAAAAATCCTAACTTTTGAACAGCATTCTTAGCCAGATTAAAAATATGAGAATTCCATTTCATATTATTTTCAATCTCAACTCCTAGAAATCTGATAGACTCATTCTCTAAAAGATTTTTGGAGCCAAACGTTAATGGAAAAGGATTAGGTGTTGTTATTCTAGAAAAATGACAAACCTGTGTTTTGCTTGTATAGAATTCAACACTGTTAGCAATACCCCAATTTATAATTGTTTTAAGATCAGTGTTAAGTGGAGTAGAATGAGTCCTAACAACATCTCCATTGATGCGGTAGGACATGTGCTCATTGCTCCCGTGATGCAGATACAAGTCAACCTCTGCTTCTTTTCCCACTTTGTCTTCCTAGCGTTAAGTTGTGTTTTTTTGTGCAAATACTCCGTAATTGATAACTAGTCTCACTATCATAGTAAACATCCACCTAAGCATACCTGGGCTGCACCTCCATGTTTTACCCGTAAGATTTTTGCATGTCATCAGAGCTCTTACGGTTTTGCTTACCACCGCTTCCATGTGGTTTCTCCACAGGAGCTTACAATCGAGAATTACACCCAGATATTTAGTCTCCTGTGCAGATTTAATTGAGAATTATTTCACTATGATTGTTTTCATAATGAGTTTTTTTTTCGTGGTGAATGGGGCTACCGTAGTTGTACTCAAACTGAGTTTTAGTCCCACAGATGTGCACCAGGTGTATACCAGATTCAGTCCCCTCTGTACAGTCACATAATCTTTTTTTGAACTTTCCTCTGGCGATAATGACAATTTCATTCGCGTACTCAAGACATTTAATGCCCTGGTTAATTAATGCAACTAGAATTTCATCCACCACCAGACTCCACATGAGGGGTGATAAGACCTCACCTTGCGGACAGCCCATAGTGGTGCCAAGGCTGATTTTATAATCACCATTCACCAGCATTGGTTTCTGCTACTCTAGTTATCAGCATCTCAAACCAGTCAGTTGTGGTGCTGTCAACCTTTTTCACGCTTAGAGCCTTCTTGACTGCTCCATACGAGGCGTTGTCAAAAGCTCCTTCAATGTCCAAAAAGGTACAGACAGCAACTTCTTTGCTGTTCACCGCCTCCTCTAATTCTTTTGTCAACCGAAAGTGCCCAAGAGGTGCAGTAGTAGCTACTTCTGCCCCCTCTGTAGGAGATCTGGAGCTATTCCGTCCACTCCTGGTTATTTGTTTGACTGGAAAGTGCCTATAGCTCACTTGATACGGTCCTCCGTAAACAGTGAGGCACCCACCCTCCAGTCCTCTGGGCTTGGTATTTTACTTTTTTTCTTACTCGCGCCTTCTGCACACGCGCTAATACCTCCCAGAAAGTGTGTGTGAGCATTTGCGTCACACCCGATTATGAGAGGCCACTTCTTATTTTTAAACCATTCCACCAGCCTCTGTACCTCGTGCACTGCACAGTATACTTATGCCACCACTAACTGGCGGCGAATGCCTCCTATTGTAATAGTAGTTGATATGGCTACTAAATCCCTGGTAAGAAAATCTGAAAAACAAATAAAATTAATATCTTTGGGATTTTTTGTATTAAATTTCTAGTTATTACGATGTATGAATTCTTAGGATGAGATAATATTTCGTCAACATCTTAAGTCAACATTCTAATCAACATCCTAAGTCACGAGTGTAAAGTCATTATTGGTTGTTGTCAATCAATGCAAAACTTAATATCTGACGCAAGGTCAATTTATTGCTATATTTTTGGTTAGGAAATATAGACGACTTTAGGGGATTTTTTTTTAATTTGGAGGTTTTTTTGTGAGCAATTAAGCTGAACTGATGAGTGTCAGTTCGAATCCTGGCACGAAACACAAAAAAAATTGTTTTAAAGGAATTTTAGAGAAAATGAAAAGTTATTTCGAATTGCAAAATTCAAGTAATTTTGAATATGTACTTAAGCTTAATTACTCACAAAAGATCCCTCCAAATTAAAATAATTCGCCTAAAGTTGCCTATATTTCTTAACCAAAAATATAGCAATTAATTGACCTTGCGTCAGATATTAGTTTCGCATTGATTGACAACAATCAATAATGACATAATACTCGTGACTTAGGATGTTGATTAGAATGTTGACTTAAGAAATTGAAGAAATAATATCTTATCATATGAATTCATACATCGTAATATCTAGAAATTTAATACAAAAAAATCCAAAGAAAAGCAATTTCCAATATGTAATCATAGATGAAAGATTCAACTTAAGTAAATATGAAAAATGATGAAGTTTCAATTCAGAAATTATCTGAACATGAAAATTAAAATATGGTTTGTCATCGCCGCTGTGGCTAAGTTGTGTAAGACACACGAGATTTGAACATGTGCCTCTGATGAATGTGAGTTTGAATCCTGGCATGAAACACAAAAAAATATTTTTCAAAGCAATTTTATAGAAAATGAAAAGTTATTTCGAATTGAAAAATTCAAGTGATTTCGAATATGTACTTAAGCTTAATTGCTCACAAAAAACCGCTCCAAATATAATTAATGTTTTTCCTAAGCATAACGCACGCTCTAGGTGAGTTTGCATTAGTATCCCAGACTACCTTTGCCTCGCTGTTTGCTAGGCCCCTCACTCTTTTTTTCACTGAATGTTCTGGACACTTTCCTCACTGAATGTTCTGGACACAACAGCTAACGCTGTTGTGGCGTGGTGGACATTCACTTGGACCATGCGCGATCTTCCTGTCGCCTCCAATAGAAGTTGTCGGAGACATCCATCATCAACCTCTCCTGCTCCCACGTCTTCGATACCACTGCAATCCTCTGAAGCAGCATCCTCCTCCTCCTGCACAACCATATTTGCCACATTTGCGAGTTTATTTTAAATCTACAAGAAAAAAATCATAAGACCTTAAAATAATAGTTTCTTCCTTTCTGCGACTGTATAAAAAGAAATAAACAAAAACTGACATTTTGGTGTTTATTATAACCAAACAATAGCTGATATATAATAAATGTTTTCCATAGTAAAAAAAGTTTGAGATCAAATTTATATAATATGCTTTGAGAATATTTACATAACTTAAATACTACTTCGTGTCAGAAAATATTGCTTGCTATTTAAATAATCACTGGAAATAACACAGTAAATTTAAATTACTCTCGTAATTATTGTCATTCATTTTATAAAAATTAGCACAACTATGAAGAAAAAATTTAATTATTTTTTGTTTTTAATTTACAATTTAATAAAAAAAAGTTTGTGGTAGTAAATAAAAACATACTTAAGGGAGAAAAGAGAAATAGTATATGACAGATGTGCTATTTTTATAACTCTCTTCATACAATTTAAAAGTTATGTTCTCTCTCCATTTATATATACTCTAAGAATTAAACCACAGTAAAATTACGAAAAACAGTAAAATATGTTTGGAGGGTTTTTTTGTGAGCAATTAAGCTTAAGTACATATTGGAAGTCACTTGAATTTTGCTTTATATGTTTTCTCATTCAATTCAATAACTTTGCACAAAAAATGTTTTCTTTCATATGCATCTATCTTAACAAATTCTTAAGAACCCATTTACTATTTAGTCTAAATGCAATGGAAAAAATTATAAAATGTTTGTTTAAAAATAAAATTAAAGAAGAAAGAAAACTGGAAACGTTCCTTAAAATAACCGATTAAAAATGAATGATCGATCCTCAAACAAAAAAACGATTGCTAAAAATAAATAATACAAAAGAACAATACAAAATGAATGACTGATCCAACAAAAGATGAATGATTGCTGATTTCTTTTTGTTTGGAACGAATGACTGTTCCAAAATGAACGACCAATACAAAAAGAACGAGTATATTTTTTATTGCGTACATTCATGCATCCTTTTTTCAAAATCTTTTGAATAGCCTTGTGCAAAATTTTCAGTGTTATAATTTCGGGTTCATTGCGATTTTTGCTTTCTTATTAGAAGATAGTTTTTGTGACCGATTAAACGATGGCCGACTTTTTAAATTGGTCAGTAAAAATGTACAGATCATTGATTTGACAGATGCTACACATCACTACAACGAATATGCGATGGTGTTTTTAGAGAACGTGATTTCTCGCATAAAACGATTATCGACAGTGCGGCTGACATTGCCACACTAAAAAAAAAATGTCGTATTTTCAATCGAAATGCAGTTGTTTCAACCTCAGTCCTCACCGTGCGTGTAGATATGACGAATAGAACCACGAAATTGTTTCCACAACTGTACAGTTATAGAACGATGTAGTATGATGTAGTTAGTAAAATTTTGTCCCAAAAACAAAAATTTTAAAATATGCTGGCAAGAAGTTTTATCATGTAATTGAAATAAGTCAAAATACGACGCTTGCTATACGTTAAATTGGCTATAAGTCGACAGTCACAAGTTTTACATACAAAACGAAACTATTCTGCCATTCATAGACCGGTTGCTCAATTAAGCTCAAACTTCAACATGGTAAATGTTTTGGTCCCACCTTTCAGTTTATATGTCACTCGCCAAGATTTGCGACTATTCATTTTTGTGGATTAAAAAAAGGCTAGCCTATCCACTTGCATATTTTGTAAAAATTTTTTGAGACAATCACACGCTATGTGAAAATAAAATATAGTTCAATTTATTTCAAATACTTACTTAAATTTTAAAATGAAAAATTCATGATATAAGGCCGAAGAAATTTTTTTCATGGAAATAAATATTAACTTTATTCAACTACTGTTATATTGGATATAACACTTTATTTTAAAAACAAACCTCGTTCTGTTGTCAGGAAAATGTAATCACGTAGTTGTTCCAATCATGGTGAAATTGTTAGCAAATATTTTTTCGTTATTTGTATAACTTCGAAATGAGATTGTCATACTTACTTTAATTTTTTTTCTGTGCATCGTAGGACTTAGGACTTAAAATTTAAAGTCCGTGAACATAATTTGTAATTAGATCATACTAACTATTAAAGCAACTAATTTTAAAACCATCTTAACTACCTTGATGGTGAAACCCAACTAGTTAGCACTATTCTTTCGAGGTTATTATCAAACATTTTCAGTCCTAGTCACATTTGAAGGTTCCTTGTTAACATTAACCCGTCAATATTGATGTACGTAATTGTCGTGTCTTTATGGCGGATGGATATAGAAGCACTTATAATAGAACTCCAACTTATCCAAAATAATAGAAATATTCACCAAAAAAAATTATTAATAATTTATTCATTAAGATTAAATTTTAAGACCAAAGAAGCTAGTCGTCGATTGTTCTTCATTTGATTTTCAAGACTGATTTTAAACAGTGGAATACAAATGATTTTATGATAGTTTCACGATATCATTGGGATAAAACTTGTGTAGACCAAAAACTTAGCCAAGTGATATTCGGTGGCTCTTATGTCGGCAAATTGTTTTCCGTCGTGGAAGCTTTGTAAATCAAGGAATATTTGTTAGCTGGATGACGCAAAGTGTGAACTATATGATGGATGCATCAAAACTACACAACCATGTTCAGTAATTTTTTTTCGAGTCATCAAAGATGTGTGTGGTATGACATTGTTGTGATAGCAGAAACGCTATTTACTTGCGCTTATCTGGTTAGTTGTTGACAGCAGAAGATTTGGTCGTTGGACTATGAGGTAGCATGCGGGCAAGTATATATTACAACCAATCAAATAGATATTTAATGGCCAATTATTTCGTCGCTTTAATAATGAAACAACGTATTCGCAAAAGTGTAGTTTCGAGATAATTGGGTTTAAAGATTTTTCGATTTTCTGATTTTCGTAAACTCGGCAGCACCAATTGTGCACCAATGAATAAAGATATCGGAAAAAAAATTTCTACCAATTAATCTTGACTAATTTCCCCACAGCATATTAAAATTTCACATTAGTACCTGCTGGCTTTTCTACCTAAAAAGAGGTGAAAAGTCAATCAGGTACCTTATACGTTATTTCATATTTCATATACGTTATTTCATTTTGCATGGAAGGACGATTAAGCCTAAAACTAATTATTATTGAAATAACACATAATATTCTTACAATTTTTTATTTATATGAACCGGCATATCATGTAGTAATGAATGATGCTTATACAATATTTTAGATTTACCATTTCGTGTGGCGATCGTAATGTATGTAAAGTATACGACACTGATTTTACCCAAGTTATTATTCTGTGGGAATTGAAATATCGTACATGCATTTACGCTGTTTTAATATTTAACTAAATTCAAATTTGCATGTACGTTAATTAACAATATATTAATTTTCACCCCCAGTTATAAAAAAATTGGAAAATGTTAAAATGCCACTTTATAGACATCCTTATGGGGAATGCAGCGCACCCATTATATTAAAAACAACGTATATATGGCATACGTTATTTCATTATTAAAGCGACGATTTGATATAGACCAGTATAGGTAGGTACCTTAAAAACAGGCCAAAAATGGAAAAAATTAGTAACAGAATGAAAACTATTGGATAAATAAGAAAATGTCGCGCAAATGATGGGAAACATAAATTAAATATCTCCAAGCTACGGGGGTGAAATGGGGTGAGTTTTTAGGGGTAGAAAATGGTTATTCATCATTTTCAGCGAAACTAGACCTTCTATCGAAAAAAGTTTGAAGCAAAAGTTGTAGGTAATAAAAAGCTCTATAACTTTTATGTCGGCCATTTTTTCACATAACCTAAAATTTGCCGTGAAAATAGAAAAACCGAGAAAAAAGGCTTTTTCGTTTATAATTTTTATCTCCCACAAAAAAAATTTTTTTCACACAATTCGGTGAACACTTGCTTTATTATGTTCCTAATAGGCTGTAATTTTTTGAAATCAAAATATTTATTTATTCGTTTAATTTTGATTTTAAACCAAAAAAGTGACCTCAGTTTCACACGAAAATTCTTCTGTATAGGAAGCAGTTTTTTTCCAAAAAAAACATAAATCATTATATAATTGTTGAAACGTCTACTTTTAGATGGTGTAAAAAAAATAAGCATTACCAAGTAAAACTTTTTCAGAAAATGCGAAAACTGAATAAAATTGATTTTAAAATAGTAGATTCTTGTATGAGCTTAGAATGAAGGCAATTCTTCACGAGGATGAAATTTTCCGAAACGAGCGTAGCGAGTGGAGGGAATCATCCGAGTGAAGAATTGCCATCATCCTAAGCGAATACAAGATGCTATTTTATCCACGACTATAAAATATTTCGTTTAATTTCCAGTGCAAAATTTTGTATCGCCATATTGAAATAAAAACATCAAAGATAGCGAAAAACAAAACAAGTTTGTTGTTTAATTTGTTAGGGGTATATTTAATAAACTATAGAGTTGTTAAAGAGTTTTAATCAAATTCACTAGTTGTGGAATGAATACAATTACAATGGAAGACATACGCATGGAAAGCATATATTCTTTAGTAGTCGTGGATAAAGTTATTTTTCAATCATTGTTTAAAATTTTTCCTCATTTGTTAAAATTAACAGTTGAAATACCTAAAAAATATAAGATAGATATTAATTAATTTTCTTTAATTATTTCCTAGAAACAAATTGACTCTGCCCAATGTAAATAAATTTCCTTTGGTTAAACAAAGTCTATTTTTATATATTAATTGACGAACATTATACAAAATTAATAAATATAATTAACAACCAACGAAGTAATCAATAATTTTGTCTACGATAGCATATAAAAAGTCTATTCTCATGCCAGATTAATCTCCCGTAAAAATGTTTTTTTTGTTTGTTATGTTCGAATTCATACGAAACACGAAAATAAGTAATGGAGTTTTCTCTGAGACATTTCCAACCATACCTTCGAATTGAAAAATTCAAATTATTTTCTTACTTTAATAAATAATTTTAATAAATGATGAAAAATTTTAAACAATGATTGAACAATAACTTTTTAAAATCAAATTTATTCAGTTTTCGCATTTTCTGGAAAACTTTTCCTTTGTAATGCTTATTTTTTTACACTAAAAGGAGACAAAATAAGGTAAGTTTCCACCGGATTGTGTGAAAAAAAAATTTTTTGTGAGAGATAAAAATTAAAAACGAAAAGACCTTTTTTTTTGGTTTTTTCTATTTTTACGGCAAATTTTAGGTTATGTGAAAAAATGGCCGACATAATAGTTATAGACTTTTTTATTACCTACAACTTTTGCTTCAAACTTTTTTCGATAGAAGGTCTAGATTCGCTGAAAATCATGGAAAACCATTTTCTACCCCTAAAACTCACCCCATTTTTCTTTTTTATCCAAATAGTTTTTATCCTGTTACTAATTTTTTCCTCACAAAAAGCTATTTTGACTGGTCTAATTTAGTTATTTCATCACATCATCATAGACATTTTATTTGCCTTCGCTTATTTACTCAAATCCAAACCACAATTTATAACAGTTTAAAACGTATAAATTAATTTCACACCGTTTAATGTATTATACCACTCTTGGTTTTCTTTTTCTTATCGTTTCATTTTAAATTAACCGAGCTAACAATAATAATTAAAGTCGAGTACCGTCTGATTTTTCTTATTTAAATATAATTTATTTCCTTTTCTTTTAATTTTCTTATTTGTAAATTTAACAAGAAACAATAAAAAAGATTACAATAAAATAGTATATTTTCCTACAAGAGATGAAAACGTTACTATTTGGCAAGTGATAATTTGTTCACGAGATGCGTTAGCGTCGAGTTGGGCAATTTTACGAACGTAAAATGTTTTTATCTCGCGTAGGAAATGCAATTTTTTCTATGATAGTTAATATATAAACGATATATATTAGAAATTATTAAATTAGAAATCGACAAAATGACATTTAAAATTCATTTTCCATTTTTCATGGTTGCTTTGTTTTAAAAACGTTGTAAATTATATGAAGATACCATAGCAACTACAATTTGTTATTCTTTTTACACTAGTGAAAAAGAACCCATTTTCACAGGGGATTAAGCGTGATGAAAATAGACTTTTCATATGCTATCATAGAAAAACGTTTTTTTTTTATAATTAAAATATATAATTGTATTGTTGTTACTAGGACATTTTGTAACAAATTAAAAGTGCAAGCACAGGGTTATAAAAATGATCCATATGTATCCCAAGGTATATGTTACGATTAAAAATTCAACGAACCTTTACTTTTTAAGTTGAAACTAATATCTGCAACCAACTGATGATGATAATCAGTTGAAATTAATTGTTTCATTCACCTTTGTCGATTACAAAAAAAAATTATAATAAAAAAAAACATACCGTCCTTTAAACCAGAGAAATAAAAGAAACAAATGCATTGACCTGTTTTAAATAAAAAACAGATTGAATACGACTAGACGCGACAGTTCATATAATAATATCAAAACTTTTGCAATAATCCGACTGGCAACAGGTTTTAATCAAAGTAAATGCATATATATGACAAATTTTAAAACAATATTTAGTTCATGTTGATTGTTGTGGGAAGGAATTTAACTGGTTACATTGACGCGGATATTTAGGTTGATCTTTTGGATTATTTCTAAGCATATTTAAAATTATTAGAATCACAAGCGAAGCAAAAACTACTTCTCTTTTGTATAATTGTGATCTTTTTTAGAAGTCTTCCATTTGACCTGTAGGATGCTCAGTACATAAACGAATGCAAACTTCAGCTGTTCCTGATAACATCATAACACTAGGTTAGGACGACACACTTACACAAAAATAAGTCCGTTGTGATACCACAGGATTTCTTTCTATTGTTCGAACAATTAAGAGCCTTTGATGGAGCTAGGTATTTCCATAATTTTAAAATTACTCGGGTCGATCGGGAGTTTTTAATGTGTGCGATGTAATATGAATTCCATCTATGCGCGAATGTTGGACACAAACCATATAGATGGATCAAGGCTTTCTTCTCGTGTTCATTCAGCTGCTGCAGAAGTCATTGGCGCGAAGGAAAAGTTTTTTTGCGCAGCGTTTTCATCTCTTGTAGCAAAATGTACTATTATTATAAACTATTAAATTAGAAATCGTCAATATAACATCCAAAAAGTATTCATTTCTTTCATGGTTGCTTTGATTTGATAACTTATCAAATTACATGAAAATACCATAGCTATGTACAGCAATTTATTATTTAGCGAAAATGATTTTACACTAGATGAAAAAACATTTTCACAAGGTATTAAGCTGAATTTTAGGACAATAAAATTTTTGTATGCTAACGTAGAAAAAAATTTGAATTTGTGAAATAGTATTTACATTTGAGGAGAGAAGAAAGCACTGGAATAAAATAAAATTGTAATTGGTAATAAATATAAATAAAACTCGCTCATCATTAAACTTTTTCTGTGGACCATCGATGGTCCACGGACCAACGGTTGGGATACACTGGTCTAGAAGAGAGGGGTTAATATTGAATCCAAAACCTCTCTAAGAGAGAGGTTAATATTGAATCCAACATCCCTCTTCCTTCGAGTTTGAAGTCATTCATAAAAATTTCTACTACCGCCCTCACCTCTAATCTTGCATGCCACTTCTAAAAATTTTTGTTAAGTATGAGGGTTTACAGATGTTTCCTAAGGCCTAGTCCGCAAAAGACATGGTTGGGCGCAACATCCTAATGGTAAGAGAGTACCAAAACATTTTTTAAAACATAGTCTAGATGGGTTGTAGACAATGTTCTCTTAATTTTGTCTTTGCTCGGGCAGGATTTTAGAGTATCCTATGCAATTACCGGTCCACTGTGACGTAGTTCTGAGTCAAAGGGCTGTAATCCATATTACATTCCATATTACATAGCACATCAGTGGTTAGAAGTTGCGGAACCTGCTTCGCCCAAGTGGGGGTGATCCACACGTAAACAGGCAAGCACAATATGCACTTTTGGTACCCCTTCAGGTTGCTAGAATTATACAGTGCAGTCCATCATTTGGTCACACCGTGCATTAAGATCGGCCTGATAACAAAGGAGTAAAGTTATTGGGCTATATGAGGTACAAGAACACATCTTTTCCTCGTGCCTTTTTTACAGGAGTAAAACTCTACTCTTTTACTTTTTTAAAACTCTCTATCTCTAGGTCTGTAATCAATCTGTTAATTGCCAAGCGGTGACAGAACTTTCCTTTTAGGGGTGCCACGGCTGACATGTCTTTTATGAGTTGACTCCACCAGCACAATGTTATGTTCGATCAGTGCTACCTAGGATTACTCCATATCCAGTTCGGTCAGTGCTCCTGTGACAGCTTTAGATATATATCATTAAACGTTTTCTCGATATCCAAAAAAATTGGTCAGTTGCTATATTCATTTGGCCAATTCTAACAATGTTGGATGTTGCGTACTAGAGGGTGGGGAGCCATTTCCATGAATTTTTCTTTAATATACGTATACTGTGATGTTTACAGCCTTCATCAATCAAGCAGTGAGGAATATATTTTTTTTTAAATAAAAAATGTTGTGTAATAGGGTTTAGAATATGTGTCAGAACAACATATATATATATACCTTTTAAGACCTAGGTCCAACAACAACTGGCGTTCTAAGGTGTTGATGATCGCTTTTTTTAAACCTCTGCGGGTTGAAGCCACCTGAGACTATGGATTCCGACAAACTATTACATTTGTATGCAGTTCTTACAAAGAAGTCTTTCTGTGATCTGCCAGTAAGACAGTGCGAGATCTCGACCGTTTGACTGGTTGCGCTAGCCGATTGTTGAGTGGAATGGGGGTAAGAATAAGTTTGAGGCTTGATGCTGCTGATTTCATCTGAGCAATGTCAGCAACAGTGCGACGATGTTGTAGGGAATCAAGTTTTGATGTCAAAACTCGATCACCCACAATTTGTACAGCCCGCTTTTGAACAGAGCCCAAGAGGGCCAAGATGGAAACAGAAGCAGCACCCCAAACTTGACAACAGTCAGTTTGTAGTTTGGAACTACAAAAATGCGGATTAGCAAGGCCTCAAAAGTCATTATAAATGGTATCCATGGAAACAAACTTGCTTAGTTGAACAAGATCCAAATAAGGCTGCTGTGATTTTTTCTGATGTAATACTGGCAGGAATGCGTAAATTTATACCAAAGAGTGTAATTATCCCGAGGGTAGATCCTTGGTTCACCAAAAAATGCAAAGAGGCAATTAAACAAAAAACAATTGCGTTTCGCAATTACATTAAAACAAGCAATACAAAAACCTTGCGAGAATATAAAGCTGCCAGGAACATATGTCGGTTATTGATAAACAAAGAAAAAAATCGTTATAGCTCAAAAAAGCAGCGAAATTTGCCATCCCGAGCACCCTACGGGCTCTCGACAGTTTCTTAAAGCCGTTAAAGCAGTGCGAAATAATTTCACTCAATCGTCACTACCATCTTTAATTCATAATGATGTACCCATAATAAACCCAAAAAAGGAGGATCTTCTTGGAAAACTTTTCTGAAAACACAACTTTAACTGCGCCTAATTTCCCGCCAAAACCAATTCCTCAGGTACCGTACAAAATGAAGCGTATCATCTTTCGCAAGAATGTCATACGTAAGATGCTTTTGCAAATAAATTCCAATAAATCATCAGGTCCTGATAATATCCCTCCCATCATACTGAAAACTTTTGCTAGCGAGCTAGCACCAATTCTCACAAAAATCTACTATCTATCGTACAAGAAAGGTGTATTCCCAGACATTTGGAAGTTTGCTAGCGTTCAGCTTGTATCAAAAAAAGGAAAAAAGAATGACCCAAATAATTACAGACCGATATCCATATTGTCGGTTGTTGCAAAAGTGTTCGAAAAATATACTAACTATAATATTATGACGTATTTGGAATCTTCAAACATTTTTAATATGGGTTTCGACAGGCACGATCGAACAGGAGATTTGCTATCTTATGTAACACATGTCTGGAACAAGTCGCTCGAGCACCATGGTGAAACATTTGGCATTGCACTGGATATATCCAAGGCCTTTGACAAAGTATGGCATGACAATCTTATATGTAAGATGAGATGTTATGGTGTTGAAGAGCAACTTATTTCTTGGATTCAAAACTTTTTAACTGTGAGGGAGTTTCGAGTAAATATCGATGGGATATCATCGGAAACATTTTCTACCAACGCAAGAGTGCCTCAAGGATCATCTTTGTCTCCTACCCTTTTTCTTATATATATCAACGACTTGTTAGATTCCACCGTTCATTCCATTCATAGTTCGCCGATGATAGTACGCTACAAGCATCCCATGAAACACAAGGGCAACGGGCGTCTGATGTTATTAATAACCATAGATCTAATTTGACGGATTCCTTAAATTCTGATCTTAAAACAATTTTAGAATGGGGTCATACAAACAGTGTAGAATTTAATGCAAGCAAAACACAATTTTGCCACTTTACAAGAACATCTACATCTAACCCTTTTCCATTAAAATTTGATTTTAACGATCTAGAAGAAAAGGAATCTATCAAACTTTTGGGGGTTGAGGTTGAAAATGATATGAAATGGAATACTCACATTTTCAATCTTGCTAAGAGCGCAGTTCAAAAGTTAGGATATCTAGGGCGTTGTCGTAAGTTTTTCAATAGCGAACAGCTTCTTTTAATATATAAATCATTTATTCGCCCCTGCATGGAGTACTGTTCTCACATCTGGGGTGGTGCATACCCAACCTCGTCTAGACACTGTCCAACAAAAAGCAATTAAATTGATCGGCAATTCAAATCTTACAAACGAGCTTGATTCGTAACAGCATAGAAGAAATGTCGCTGATTTGACGATTTTTTACAAATACATTATGAATGAGTACTCTTCAGAGGAGATCAAATCAATACTAGCCAAACCCGCTATTTTTCTCGTTCAACCAGAGCATCAGCCATGGCCCACCCATTCACCGTTCAAATAACAAAATGTAGAACTGTCGCCTTTCAACGTGATTTTTTCAACCGTGTTTCTTATCTTTGGAATTCCTTGCTCTTATGGGTTTTCCCTGAATATTTTAATCCCCAACTTTTTAAAGTCCATGTCCACCAATTTCTTAAAGAAACATAATTCATTTCCACGATTCACAGTTGGCATGGTATCTTCGGATATTCAGAGACGTTAATTTATAATTTATTTAAATTAACACTAAACATGTCTAACTTAGTATAAAAAAAAACAGTACTCCATACAGGGACGAATATAGGACTACATCTATCAGTCTTTCCAGTGTTTTAAGAAGGAAAATTTTTAGACTGATAGGTCTAAGGTTGTTTGGTTGCCAGTGAGAGGGTTTCATCGCCTTAGGAATGAAAACTACGTTGACTTCGGTTATTTGAGTAGGTATATGAGAAATTTCAACGCAGACCGTACAAATTGTTTTGAGTCAATCTATATCGTCAGCTCTGAGGTATTCTGTAGTTCAGCGGGTATAACCTTTTTTCAGGACCAGCTGACTTGTGTTATTCAATTTGTTTAATTGCCCAGCGAATTTTTGACTTTGTAACTAGATCCCACGGGCATTCCAACTGACAAAGGCCTAACCCTTCCCGCAGCAAAGGAGGTTAGCAGGATCCTGTGGAAAGTGTGTATCTATTAATAGTTAGATTGTTTTCATACTAGAAGTGGTCCATGTATCATCCGATTTAACCAGATAGCCTGGCATTTTTGGGTTGGTTGCAAGGATTTTTTTATAACCTCAATTCATAATTCTTGTTTCTTCGTTGACATTTTCGTATGTTAGTGTTTGTTTGATTTATTTCGCAGTGGATATAGCTCCAGGCTCCACCACGAATATTTTCCTACTTTTCCCATATTTTTTTTTTGTGGGAAAGCAATTTACAAAAAATTATTTACCCGTTAGATTCTCTGCCAATCGGCTAAGTTGTTCAACAGTCTAAAGCGTTTCATTCCTATTCGTAGGAACGTTGTATTGAAATTTTTAAACTCATTTGATGACTACTGACAATCATTAACAGTTGAAGATTTTATTGGCTGGCTTGCAGAGCAGTTTAAGTAAGCAAACAATATGCCTGTCTGTCTGTCACTTGGAAGTCACGTAAAATGATTACGCAAAACTGCTTATTTGATTATAATATATATGTTGGTTTAATGCAGTGCTTTACAAAGTTTTGCGCTCGATCACAAAGTTTTAAGCGTGTCAAGAAAATCATTTTCATACATTTTTCATTTGAATAATTATAAATAAAATTCCCTGTTGTAGAATTTTACAATTGAGAACTGGGGCCCTATTCCCGAACACATAAATGGCATCACAATATTGTAAATTCACACAATAATGTGAATTTCGTATTATGTAACACCAATTTGGTGCAAATTCAACACAATATTGTGAATCTGACAAGAACAATATAGTTACTGTCAAAATCACAATTTTGCTTTATGTTTTGTGTGTTGACTCTTTTATACAAATTTCATCGATTGGCGTAAAAATTAATTTATAACGCAAAATTAAGTCTTTAATAATATTAAATAATCTTATTTTTATATAAATATCATTAAAACATATTTATTTATTAAATATATTTTAATTATATTTTGCATGTTTTAAGATTAAAAAAGTTAGTTGTCAAAAGTACGAATCTAGTACCAAAAATCTGTTATAATTTGTTATAAATGGTTTATGTCTAAGGATACACAAATAAGAGTTACAGAATACCAAATTTATACAAAGTTGTTAAGCATTTTGGTGCAATTGACAATATTGTCGATTGACAAATATATGTTCGGGAATAGGGCTCCTGCGTTTTTTGTAAACTCCTGAGGATGATGTATAATCGAAATCGGATCGAACATATAAATTAAATATAGTCAAATTAGTTTATTTATCAATAATAAAATCTCAATTGCGAAATACTACAACAACGAATTTTATTTGCAACTATTCATCATGTTTTGCCAGGTAGCAGCGGTAAAATCCATCGAATTTATTTATGTATTTGAATGATATTTTTTGAGTGATAATGAGATTTAACTTTGTATATGTTAAATAATTTTGACCAAACGTTCGATCACTAAATTGTAAACGACATCTTTAACTTTTTTACATTTTTGTCATTAGTTTTAGTGATATTAATTGAAAAGGCATATTTTGAGAATCAATTAAATTCAATTTCAGTCGTACCGTAAATAAACTTGGGTTAGATTAGGTGTCTTCGAAGAGTAAACTTAGTTTTTTCTTTCTTTTCATATATAAATTAGGGCTTTTTTTGGTCTTCATTTATAAATCTGAAATTATTTGAGCATAATAAGATTCCCTAATCGAGCTCACAGCCAAAAAGGTTTAAAGCATATATTATGTTTTATGAACGTTTCAATTCCTTTGTGTAGGTTAGTGTTCGTCGACCATTACTCTTTGTATGAACAAAAATTTAAGTTTTGAGCCTGAATTCTTAAAATTATGGATTGACAAGCTATGAACCTTGTCAACAGCTACATCTACTATTAGATTCTGAAATATTGTTACCCAAATCCAACGTAGGCGAGTAACAGAATAAAGGCAGATATGATATGAATCCAATTTTTCGACCTCTCAATAACTGACCATTAATAACTAACCTTATGAAAACTCTGTTGACTCTTAGAAAGATAACAGACCTTCTGTTTAGTTAGAGCCGGCTATTGTTAATTTCGTTGAGTTATTTGTTTTACGTGCTCTTGTTTTACCGTGATTATTAAAGAAACGTAAGTCAAGTAGAACCGGCTTGATTGGCCTAGTTATAAAAAATCAGGTGACTTTCACCATCCTGCTCCATCGTACTTGAGTAGTCTGATTTAATTGTTTTTAAACTAACTTTAAGGTTTTTAGATTTGGTACTATCTATCAATTCTGATATGATATTTTTGCTTGGTATTGTAGCTGAGATGAAGTATCATTTTTGTACGCTGACAAATTATAAAGACAAAAACTGATTTTGAGTGTTATACTCGAACCTCTGCTTGGTTTACTTCCCAAAAAACTTAAAATTTATTCAATCACCAAAGACGGGCATAAACACACAAAAGAACGTTATAGGATCTTATCCAAATATGCATATTTTTGGTTGATATTTCTATTATCTTATATTTAGAAAAATTAAACATAATCATAAAAATTATAATCAACTGACATTTAAATTCAGATTTTATTATTTTTGTATATCATAACCGTTTTTTTTGATGCACTAATGCTTTTATACTCTTCATATAAATACAAAAATATTTCAATGCCAATGCAATTTAATTAGCATGAAATAGAAAAACCGGTCATTTTAAGTAACTACGTTCTAAACATTATACATGGCTTAGATCCTATTAAATCAATTTTTGGAAATGCAACATTTTAGTATGCAATATATTAGAACGAAAATAAATTACGATATATTAATATCAAAGGTCGTTTGGCACAAACAAAAAAATATACGAAGAAGACGTGTAGAAGACAATGCATTAGGAATTTCGATCCAACGTCTTTACGATATTTAATGCTTTTAAATTTATGATTTATTGTCGCTAGAAAATATTAAATACTAGTTTTTTAAGGTAACACGAATGCAATAGTTTAAAAAAAACCGAACGTGTTAAGATTTTCAAAGAAGTATAACATGCGCGTTCTAGTATTTTAATAATAAAATTATTTCTTGTAATTTATTACGTATATGTTTTTCTATAAATTATTTAAATTCATGAAATATGTAATTTTTTTAATATGATCTCATCATTTGTAATATAGTAAATAAATACTATAATTGAATACTTAAAATTAAAAATTAAACTTTAGTTTTCGAATAAAAGCAGGAATGAAGCATTAGGTTACGATGTAAACTCTGACGCATGTTTCTACAGCTTATTTCGGTATTGATAGTATTGAACTCTAGGTTGAGTTGGCAGAATAGCGTGACTAGCTTAATTGCATTCTCTTTCTAGCTATTGGATCCTTAAAAAAATTTTATTTAAATTTTATTAACTCCATCGAGCTATTTAATCATTAGATTTCAATAGTTTAAACAGCTACGTAAAAAGTTCGACCAGTTTGCCCAACATTTGCCCAACATTTGCCCACAACCAACAAACACCATTGCAATCTGTAGATATAGGAAATTTTTCCAAATTCTTAAAAATAATTGGTCATTGTGAAGGCTATTTTTGTCAAAAAAATACAAGTAATGATGGCCAACTCCTAGATACCGTTTATAATTCTAAGATTATTCATCCTGCCTGATAGAAAATAATGTCATGAGAATCATTACAATTCGAACTGTAAGAGTTATGGCAAGAGTTTATGTTATCAGAACAGTAGTAAAACAATCCTGACAAACATATTAAAACATAACGTTAATCACCATTCTATAAAGAATAAAATTATTAAGATTAGGAGAAAACGTTATCAAATAAAATATTTTTATAAATTTCTTTTATTCTTGTAATACGCTAAAGTCACTTGGCATACTTAGTAGAAAATTTGATTTGGTAACTGGTAATTCTCTTACCATATTATTGAAGAATACTTTATATTACAATTTAGAAAAATAAATAAACACAATTAACATAATAATAATAATAAAAAGTTAAATTTGTTTAAAGAAAAACATAAATAAATGATTGTTGGTGTTTTTATTTCCTTTCTGTTGTTTTCAGTATAGTACAACAGTTTTTTTAATATTTTATTCAGATGCAATTGAATTGCACTTTACATATATTTTAAAAATACATATTTATCAGGTCAACGACCTAAGTTGTATTTTGTTGATAAATAAATGAAAAAAAATTGTTGTCAACTTTCTTAAATAAATGCTGTTTTATTGCGGCTGTCCTCAATCGCTGAATCGACTCATTAATAAACAAGAGATTTTTACAATTCATCGAGTATTTTCATATTGAAATGTAATTAGGAGCTGTCAAAACCATCTGGCTACAAATGTGAACCTTTAACCCACTTCCTTACATAGTATTTCTTTCTTTGTGCATTTTAAAGTTAAAAAGAAAGTTAATACTCAGGCACCATATGAAAAAAGTAAGTAGGTACAAAAAATCCAGTGGGGAATTTATGCCTATGCGCAATTTACTTTAACCGAAAAAAACTTCAGTATTGTGAAGTTCATCGAGGTCTATCTAAAGCTAAATTAGAAAGTGTGGGGCAAAAGCATTTCAAGAAAGCTTACAGTGTTAAATGTTTTTTCTTCAGTGGATTGAGTCAAACCATACATGGGTTAAACAAACATTTTGTTTTAAAAATTAACCAAACGCAAAGCTTTTGTTTTCTATAGCCATTCGTAGCCATAAAATCTGTTTTGACTTGCGCTGATGAATACGGTATTTTCGATAAAGGATGAATTTGTTTGCTTGAATTTGAATTTGTTGGCAATAATTTCTTTATAATCAATATCTCTTCTACATCAGAAGCCTATCTGATCTCCGAGTCTAAAATATCAAAAAGCTCTTCCTCGGTTCATATTAAGTTTTTGATTAATATTTTGTTATTTACAGGCAAGGTTGTCCATGGGTTGCCCATTTTATGAGTTTTTAGTAAATATTTTCTATAGACTTTATGTATAATTCAAAATAGAAGTATAATCAGTTCGACGGTAAAATATTGTTGCTGAGGGTTTTGCATATAGCTTGGTTTTGCATACAGCTTGCTACCCGACATAGTTTTTTTTGTCATGGTTAAATAATGATCTATTATATTTTAATTGAGGAACTTAAATTGAGCTTACAATATTCGATTACAATTCTAATAAAAACATATTTTTTTTATAAGTAATAATTCTAATCATATTTAAAAAACAACTTAATTAAAATACGAAATTTTTGTTTTTAATTAATGTCCATGTAATCCACTTCTGTTTTTTAAAAGTTTTTGTAATTTAAAAGTTTTTATAATTTTTAATTTCTAAATATTTTTGTTTTTAATAAAAATTTTAATAAAAATCATGTCACAGAAAAACCTTTACTTTCACCATATCAACGGCTCCAAAATATTTACGTGTAACTGCATTTTTGAAAACTTGGGCGGAAGCGAAAATTTTATTTTCTTGGATTTTCAATGCCCAAGATTTCGAAAATGTAGTTACAAGTAAATAAAATAAAATAATAGATTAAATACAATGGGGTTGAGCATAACCCAGCTAGTGGCATGTGTCTCGAATATGTGAGTTGTGTCTCTGTTTTCCTTTATGATAAAAGCTTACATAAAGAGTTATATACTGCAGGTTCACAACTAAGATTAGAAGTGCTATGGTTAGCTTACTGCTACTGGTCGCTGAATTCATCCACCCAGCACCCTTCAGATATCATTAGTAACATCTGATTGCTATTGTCAGTGTTGTGTCAAATCTCACGTTAAATATTATGCCAATGCTATGACTGAAGTATGCGAAGTTGTCAATACTTATGGTATCAAAAATTAACCAAAATATTACAAATCAACAGAACTGATATATGTATGCAGCAAAACTGGTCTCCTTATTTGGTTTTGCAATCTTTTAAGCTTAGTTGATTTATGGCCAGTAAGTGTCTTGTTCCGACTAATTTTGATTAAATGCAAATTTAAAGTTTCGTTGCAGCATCGAATTTTGAATTTTGAATTTTGTTTTGAACAAAAATATTAAAAACATGCAAAATGATCAAAAGGTTTTCCTTTGCTTTTAGAAATCTAGAGAAATTGTATGGCATAACTCACAGATCATGCTGAATAACCTCTAATCCAAAACAAAACCAAAACACGTACCGTGCTAAGTTTTACCTTAATCGAAAAACGAGTTTATTAACTCCAGCATGTTTTTCAAATGTTTTTGTTATTTTGAAATATGATTTCATCGAGAGATGGATTTCTTTGCTACTGGATTGCTCTGTACAAAAAGAAAAAAGGACAAAACAATCGATGCGGTGACTATCCGATAAATGTAGAATTACACTAAGGCATCTTTTGTCACTTTTTACATAGTCAATTGAAGTGAGGGCATTCAATACCGATATACCTCAAAATACTGGTATAACGTGACATTAATGAAAACCGATATTGGATTAGTTTTTTATCCAAAATATTTTATTAAATCGAATTCAACATTCAAATTTTAATTTCAGATTGATAATTATGTTATCAAGTTTTCTTTATCTATATTGATATTTCTAATTAGAAAATGGGATATATGGTCGCTAGTTTAAGTTTTCTAAAAAACAAGCCGATTTCGATATCTACTCCTTTGAACATGAAAAAAAAGCATTTTTGAGAATCATTGGCGTCATAATCATTAGTAACGCTGATGCATAGGCTGTCTTCACCACAGCTCAGGGAACAAAATGTTCTGGATATAAAGTAAGCTTATATTCATCAAATACTTCAACTTTTATAGATTTCGCTTAATTCTATTTATAAAAACAGATGCTCCGTTCAAAAGCTTATCATTTTCTTCTCATATAAATAGCCATCGTTTAGTTTTATCAAAATTAGTTCATTAAAGAAAGCTGCAGTATACCAAGAGGCACAAATTTGTTTGTAAGAATAGATTAAGTTTTTTTTCCGGAAGTTGAAATGCAGAACAAATCATATTTTAATTCACAAATAATTTTTCAATACTACCAAGTATAATCAAAATCAATTATTAGGAGCTGATGTTATTGAAGTTGTAAATAAACAGGCACTCGGGAGGACGTCCACCACTTATCCCAATATCGTCCAAAAACTTGTAACGATCGACTCTATTACAAATTATAAATTTTATCAAAGGGAAAAATGCTCTAAAAATTCGACAAGCAATTGTCCAATTTTCTATTTCAAAGTGAAAGTCAAACACAAAGACAAATTTAAAATTGCGATGGATTAGTGTGAGAACAACAAGTCAATCAACAAATTTTTAAATACTTTCTTGATTACATTTTTGTACGAGAGAGAAAAATATCCATATTTATGTAATTTGGTGAGTTAATTGATTCGTTGCACAGTCTGTAACATAAGTTTTGAATTTGATACAATCGTATGATTCATCAATCCATATATTATTGTATTTGTTCTTTATATTTCATTGACGGGGAAACTGATACGGTTGTTTAAAAATGGAGTATTTATGGTCTCCTTTGACTTTCGGGTTGGTATATATGGAATGTTATATGTAAAACTTTTGTTATTTGTAACTAATTTTGTTATTATTCAGCATAACTTTTTTAATGTGAAATGATATGAAAGGGGGAGAAGTAATTTGTAGTGAAGTTGTTGGATGTTATGTTTTTATGTGACAGAAATATGAAAGCTTCGCTATGGTAAAACCGATCAAAAAGTTCGATCGGACAATATATTTTAAACTATACAAATCAAAAGCACTATATTTTTAGATGTAATAAAATTCACTTTTTATAGTATTTAATTCATAATTCATTTAAAGGACTAGTTACAAATATCTAAAATTGAATTGAATAAAAAATTTAAGATTTTTTAAATTGAAACTCGTAATTTTGTAGGTGAAAAAATGACAGCATTTTGATGTTATGTTATTTAAAATTATTTACGCTCAAACGAATCGTAAAACACATTTTACGTCCTAGTTATCGTTACTGAAAGTTGAACTTAACGCCCGTAAAATAAAAGCCCGTTGCTATATAAAGTATAAGTGCATTTTTATGCTCTGCCGCCCGTTAAATAATCACCCGGAAAATAATCATAAATATATGGAGGGGCTGAAATCTCAAAGCTCTGAGATACCAAGACTTCGGTCTGGGTTAAGGATTTTGATATAGTTTGCGGCAAAAAACTTTTATGAGGATATGGTTTTTAGTTTTGGGCAGCGATGTGTATCAAACATAATTCTTTGTTAAAGTACAATTATTTTTTTATCTCTGTTTAGAAATGTATTACAAAACTAACACGAAACATCAATACGATGCCGGAAAATTATAACAGATCATAAATTAACATAATTTAGTGAAAAAATGATACACTCAGCAAACTGCTCAAAAACCTTTCCATTTAGCGTTTCGAGAAAATATTACAAAATCACAAATTCATATTTCTTTCAAAATTCCAGAAATATTGTAAAAATTAAATAAAGTCAAACTTTTTTCAAAATGCCAAAAATATTCCAAAAATTAGAATAAAATCCAATATTAAAACTTTTTCTAAATTCCAATAATATTCCAAAAATTCTTAAAAATTCAAACTTTTCCAAAATTCTAAAAATATTGCAAAAATCATTACAGAATCAAAAATTCAAACTTTTTCCAAAATTCTAAAAATATTGCAAAAATTATTACAAAATCAAAAATACAAACTTTTTTTTAAAATTCCAAAAATATTTCAAAAACTATAATAAATTCAAAAATTTCTATGTCCATTTTCAATTACATTTACGTCATAAAAACAGCTACATTTTTTTCCCAACAAATTGGCTAAAAAAATAAATGAAATCTTTTTTTGACACACTTGACATTATTTTTTCGACAAGCTTATAATGCCATAATTCTCAAGAATAATAATAAAAATTCATTTCAAACAAATAATTAATTTAATTTTTTTTTTTTCTAAAAATCGGGTAAAAAAATAATAAAAATCTTTCTTTTGCCACACTTGACAACATTTTTTGACAAACTTATAATGCAATAATCTAGTTTTTGATCTCACATACCAATCCCTACCATCAAGATTTCCAAATTCGATGTTCCTACTCGTAATCACTTAAAATGAACGTTTTTCAAGTCAACAATATGTAAATTTGCTGTTTTCGACACACTTAATAATTTTTTTGACACACTTCCGGTACAGTTATCGAACACAGCGTCATTTCGAAACTGTGCCGTAAGTATACCTATTTTTAGAAAAAAAATTTTTGAAATCCCTGCAGCGGTTTTCCCTGCAGCGTAGGTAATGATGGCAGACAGAGATACATTTTTTTTGCTTTTTTGAATCAGTAGGTCCTAAAAAGTCAAGAAATGCCAAAAAAGTAGGGGTAAGAATTTCACTTTTGGCTCCTGAATACATTACATACTCAGTAATACTTAGGTCTTTCAGACCGAAGTCATTAGAACAAACAAATAAATTATTGTATGAAGTTTACAAAGAAAATCATGACATGCTTAGTATAATTTCCAAAATGTCTAGCGAGTTTAAAAAATTCAAAAATTGATTTATTCTACAATTAAGTTGTGCAATTGTGCGTAAAACGTTGTACACTCAGGCTGAAAGGAAGATTACGCCCTTGGTTCAATAAAAGCCCTCGCTTCGCATCGGGCTTCAATATGAACCGCAGGCGTAATCTTCAACTTTCAGCCCTCGATATGTAAATAACTATTCTAGCCAAGTTTATTTTAGTTGTTCTAAACTTAACGAAAGTTCTTGGAATAGAAATAACATTCAATTTGTATCCGAGATGTATCATTTGACCATTAGTAAAATTTGATGAAATCCGTGAGATGTGGAACATAATTCGGATCGACCAGAGTAATAACGAGAAACATTTGGTGAATGGATTTCTATCGCAGATTTTTATCAACAAACAAAAATAAACAGAAGGGGTCTAAAAATGCCCAAAATAATCCATTATACAAAATTTACTACAAGTTTTACAAATTAACTACAAAACTTCACTTATATAAATTTTATAATGATTTATCTTCTTGAATTTTATAGAGTTAAAAAGCAAATATGAATAGATTCGTTTGAGCTACAATTAATTTTTTGGTGGAACATGAATTGAATTTGTATCGTAAGAAAGTTCGGATGGGGTCAGGACTCATTTTCATTTAAAAAATTCATATAATACCGGCTTTATCCAAACCTTTTAACTCAACAGTTCTAAACAAATTTACCCAGATATTTATGCTTATTGAAGTATTTGGAAAAATGTTTAAATATTTTTGTGATGCAATCTTGCATCTATTAATGCAGATAAAATAAGGATAATCTAGACAGCTACATTTTTTCATTCATCTAGGCTTGAATTGTTTTTACCGGCTATCGTAGCCACAATTAATGATCTTTCGTCAATTCGTTAATTAACAGTGATATTCTTTTTCATGAATTATTATTGCTACCATGGAACCAGATTTGATGGTTTTCGAATATCAACGACCAACTACGTGTTATTAGCTCACTAATATTACATAAATATGTAAAGTGTGTTAGAGAGAAAAAAGAAATCTGTTTCGTGATCCTATACCTTTGTGGATGAGTTCTGAGATTTTGAACGCTATTGCTAAGCACAATCCAGAGGAAAAGAGAATATTTTTTAATCTGCGTAACTATGTCACCAAACTTATTAGAGAGACTAAATTCAACTTCTTCCATGCCAAATCGGATTTAAAACTACCACCCAAAACCTAATGGAGAATCATTAAAGCAAATAGTATCGTGGATACATTCAACGGTCTAGAAACCGCCAAAAAGGATCATCATGACTAAGAGTGAGAAGTGATAAACAAATAATTTTTATCGGGTTGAGAAGAGTGATATTTTAGACAGAATCAGTTTAAAAGCTACTGGATTGTTATTAGAGTTCTTACAATCAACATCCAGGTTGAAAAACCATGTTAAAATAAAACATTTTAATAAAAAGTTAATTTTGTAACAATCCCGTTCCTTTAAAGATTATAAATAAATCATTAACGACATTTTGATAATACCAGGTTTCAACTAAGACCCTACTCATATTTTTTTCATATATATCTAAACCTTTTCAAAATAAATTAGTAATAATTTTATTTATACGTTTGGGTTGTGCAAAATATTCTGTAAATTTTATATCTATATATACGGTTACTCAACATAATGATTTATGTACGCAAAAACAAAGAGCTTTAAAAAACGGTTAATAAAATATAAATAACGTTTTTTATTAACAAAAATTGCATAATACTGACCATAGTCCCAAAACTAACCTAAAGATGGGTCAGTAGATCATCTTTTTGTGATTATATTTTTCAAAAAAATTTAATGTTAACAAATTAATTTTATGACCCAATGCATCTGGAACATTTCGCTATGGTTTTCATATGTTTGGTTTGGATTTTTCATTAATATAAAAAAATATAATTTAAAAAATACATAAAATCAACAAGAATAAGCATAAACATTTCCATGTTCACGAAAATCGTCAAATCAATTTAACCAAAAAACCGCAGTTCTACTTTCATCAATTTGCTTCAGACACAAATTGAAATGTTTTATTGTTTTTTGTTTCTTTTAAAATCCGTGTGTGCTCAAAACATTTTGATTTCATCTTCGAAAATTAAAAAAAAAACGGTTAAGAATAATTTAAGAGAGGGAGGTTGGTTTGTTACTTACATTGAAAACGAGCATTTAGGAAAAACTTTGGTATGTTGATTCAGATCGTTGTTCTAGCATTCCCGATCAAAGTCATTTGATGAATTTTTGAATGAACCAATTCAAATTCCATCCAAAATGCATTACTATTATTATTCATAAAAATCTGGTTCATGTATCAAAACTTCACCAAAACTGCTTAAAAGCTGAAGAGTTGAACTAAAAAATATACGAAATGTAAAACAAAATCAAATTTAGATATGTAAATTTTTTAGCATTACTTGCTTTCGTGGTAAAGTAAGAAACCTGGGTTTCTAATCTTCAACGTTTAAACAGAATCATCTCAGACTGAATCTTTTAATTTAAAAATATTTTTTTCAAGTTCAAGAAACCGAAGTTGAAAAAATGATTTTGAACAAAGGACGATATTCACAATTAAATATTATATTTTCTATAATACAGTACGAAACTTCATACTCTGCACTTAAAAAATCTATATTGGAATCTTAAACGTTTACAGTCAAATAAGAAATAATAGTGAGCGAAACTCGACAACCGTATAAACTGTCAAAAATCTACTACAATTGTGTAATTGCTTTTTTATCCACCATTCCATCAATTATTAATCTATTTATAATGATTAATCTATTTATTATAATTAATTATTTATTTTAATAAGTAATTATTACTTAAGCATTATTTTTGTCGTACCATTTAAAATTATTTGCTCCCACAAAAGTGGTACAATATATATCGTAGAAAATGTCTTGAGCAGTAGATGTGCCAAAAAATTGGAATTGGACGATTTTTTTGAGGAAAAAGGGGAAAATTTAAGCAGCGATTTTTTGAGTTTCTTCGATAATTTTGTTTTTACTTTACCACAATTTTCAATTAAAAAATCTTACAAATCCTTATTTTTATTTTATCTTTTGTTTGGACTATCTTCTATTTTTTTTTTTTTTTAAGGCGTTCATGCTCCATGTAGAAGCGTTACCAGGTTGATCAGCTTTGAATATTCACCACGGTCATTCGCAACAGCGACATAATTACCATGGCAGCCGATTTTTTTAAGGTCGTTTATTACGTCAGTCTCCCATTGTAGTCGTGGTCTACCTCGCGGTCGCCCACTCCCTGGGGTACTAACGTACATTTTTCTAATCATTACAGACTGTGAATCGGCTCGTAGAACATGCCCAAACCAAGCAATCCTATTAGAACGGATACAACCTATTATATCAGGACCCTCAAGAAGGTCTCTGATCTCAAAGTTATACCGGATTCTATACTCTCCATCGGCTGTCTTAAGTGGACCAAAATGTAGCGTAGGATCTTACGCTCAAATACAGATAAATGCGATTCGTCATTTTGTGTAAGGGTCCACGTTTGTGATCCATACATCACAACCGGTCTAATCAATGTCTTGTATAACTTGAGCTTGGTGTTAGTTGATACATACGGTGATCCAAGGAGAGGTTTAATTGAGTAGAAAGTTCGATTACCTGCAGCGATTCGAACTTTAATATCTGTAAGTATGCTGTTGTTTGAGTCAAGCATTGATCCCAAATATTTAAAAGATTCAACTCCCTCAATTCGTTCATCGCCGCACATCAAATCTTTCTTCTCAGCCTCCCTTGAAACATTCATATGTTTGGTTTTATTGTAGTTAATTTGCAGACCAATTTTTCTAGCACCACTCTCAAGCAACTTGAAAGTCTCACTCATAACAGCTTCACTTTGGCCGAGGATGACAACATCATCAGCGTAAGCAATCATCTGTACTGAGTTTATTGACAAGATATTGTTATTAGTCGGTAGTTTCTTTTGACGGCACACATATTCAAGGCTAAATTAAAAAGTATAGGAGAGATAGCATCACCTTGTCTTAAACCGGAGTCGACTTTAAAAAACTTTGATATTTCGTTCTCTACTCGTACACAGCATTGAGAGTTCTGTACTGTCATTTTGCATAGTGATACCAGTTTACCAGGAATTCCCATTGACACCAGAGCAGACCATAGAGTCGAGTCTCTCGTTCGAGAGAGTCGTAGGCCTGCCTGAAATCAATGAAAAGCTGGTGCACAGGTATGTTGAACTCTCGACACTTTTCCAAAATCATCCTAATCGAGAAAAGTGCATCGGTGGTACCTCGGCCCCGCCGGAATCCACACTGATATTCTCCAAACAGTTGTTCAGCAAAAGGATTGATTTTGGATAGCAAAATGTAAGAAAAGATTTTATATGCTGTGCAAAGGAGAGCGATTCCTCTGTAGTTTGCACATTGTAGGCGATTACTTTTTTTATGGATTGGTATCAGCATAGCTGTGTTCCAGTCCTGTGGCATGGTTTCAGTCCTCCAGATCATTTGAACAAGTTCAAACAATCTTGAGGATAGAGTTTCGCCACCATGTACAATCATTTCGGATGTTATATCGTCGATACCAGGTGCTTTATTGCGTTTTAATTTAGACAGCGCCGCTTCGAATTCCTCTTTGGTTGGTTCGTCTACATGTACCTTCGACGCACGAATAAGCTTTGCTCGTCGCCCGACTTGTTGCTGGTCACTTAAGTTGAGAAGATTGTCAATATAAGCGGCCCAAGTATCTAAAATATTTTTAAGGTCTACTTGTAGCTCCCCATCTTCGTTTTGAATAGCAGTCGATCTAGTTTGAGGGCCCTTCTTTAAGGTTTTAACCTGTTGAAAGAAGTTACGCGATTGATGTTCCTTATTGAAGCTTTCAATCTCCTCACACTGTCTCTTCCACCATTCTCTCTTCGTCCGTCTACATAGCTTTGTAACGGCTTGTCTTGCCAGTTAATAGTTCTCCTTCGTGGACCTGGTGTTGCGTCCTTGTAGACACTTCAGATAGCAATCTCTTTTGTATTGAATAGCATCAAGGCATGCTTGATCCATCCATGGCTTCTGGGAGTGGTTCTGTGGTCGTCCAAGTATTCCCTCAGCAGCGCTTAAAACAGCATCTTTGAGCAAATACCATGACTTATCGACGTCTCCATTAATGGTTTCTGATTTCTCCAATGTTTCGGCAATATGGATTTGATATCTCTCTTCTGTTTCTTTAATGATGAGATGTTAAAACGTTTCCGTTGATTGAATTTTGGAATGCCTGGATTTGGGAAGTGGAACCTTATCGTTGCACATACAAGGAAGTGGTCACTTCCAATGTATGCACCTCTAAATGATCGCACATCCAGAACGCTCGAAAAGAAACGTGTTGTTACTAGAACGTGATCAATTTGATTTCGAGTATTTCCATTCGGTGAGACCCAAGTCTGCTTATGAATCGATCGATGCGGAAAGAACGTACTGGCAATTCTCAAATTATTTGATAATGCAAACTCAGTCATTCTCTCACCATGTTCATTCGAATTCAAATGCAAGCTGTTGGGACCCACCACATTTCCATAAGAGATATCTCTTCCAACCTGTCCATTAAAGTCACCAAGAACCATAATGAAGTCGCGTGTTGGTGTTTGTTTCATAACCTCTTCCAGTGCTATGTAGAAATTATCCTTCTCGTCGATGGTCTTAGCTTCAGTTGGTGCATGCACGGCAATAAGAGAAATATTGTTATATGTACCGCGTACACGTAGGTAGCAGATCCTCTCACTGACCGGGATGAATTTCATCACGGCTTCTTGAATGCGTGCACCAACAAGAAAGCCAGTACCAAATTCTCTTCGAGAAGGATGACCACTACAGTATAGAGAGTGACTATCCAAATCTTGTTTTCCGATTATCAGCTGTCTAATTTCTTGTAGAGCAATAATATCCATCCTATACCTCTCAGCCTCTGTTTCTAGACTTATAAGAGCATCAGGAGCGCTCAGGCTGCGCACGTTCCACGTTCCGATTCGGTAGTCTGGTCCTTTTTCACGTCCAGGTAAAATTCTGTTGTTGTTTCCGGGTCTGTTTTTCTCTTTCTGATAACCAAATTTAACATATTAGTTTTTTTCCGGGGTTAGGGTGTTAACCTTAGGCCCAACCCAAATTGTCGTGAATGGGTCCGTTCTGCATATTAAGGTCACCAGAAACAACCTTTTTTACACGTTTATATAGCGAGCCGCTTGATTCAAGACAGACGCCCGCTTCAAGCCGCCCCTGACATGGAGAACAGACGCTTGAGTCGCATTGGTTGTAGAGCGCCAATTCGCCGTGATGTAGCGTCATTGACTAAGCAGTTTTTACTCTGCTTGTCTCCAATACACCAGCCTAATTCTGTCAGCATTACCATTACCATTATCTTCTATTTAAATAGCAAAAAAATTGCAAAACGCATGGGATCTTGATGAAACTTTGGTATATAACCCAAGATCACTTGAAAATAGAAGATTTGGATTCATTTCAAAATTGGACTAAATGGTTGGGGAGTCTCCCGAGCTCTTTGAATCTTCAATAACTTCTAATCCTGGATAGCAATCTTATTGAAACCTCCCAAGTAACAATTTTTAGAGCTGAAATAATGAATGTGCTCTATTGCAGTTCTTTAAGTTAAAATAATTAGCCTGATAGCTCTTAAACGTAATTAATAGTGACTTAACAGCGTGAATTAACAGCTTTAAGCAAAATTTACAATGCTCTAATTCATTGTTGCCTAACAGTTCTAGGTCTTTTTCCTTGTAGAGCACTTAACTTTATTAATGAGCTCTATAACCACTTTTAGAGCTTAAATATATAATCTTATAGAGCACGCTATATATTGGAATAAAAAAATTCCATGGGCATACAATTATCTCGTGTAAGAGTTGCGTTAAAGCATGCTTAGAGTGTTTCGGTTTTTTCATTTAAATGCTTTAATACAAACTTGTTTTACACACATTTATGAGAGTTGCTTTTTCCTTGTGTAGAGCTGGCAGATAATTTTAATTTTAATTTAAATTTAATTTTCTTCTTTTCTCAAATAATTAATTCTTTTTTCAAATAATGAAATTGAATTTTTTAATCCCATGGCCATTAGTATATATTGCGCAAAAGGAAAAGTAATAGATTTACACGTTTATTAAAATCAGTTTGTGCACGGATGTTAGGATCTTTTGAAACGTGGTACACAATTCATCAATTAAATGCATAACGCTTTTATTGTTTGAGGTTATGATTTAGCTAACTGCTAACTGCTCTATTAGAAAGAATTGACCTTTTTACTTATCTGTAAATAATCCCGTCAAACAAACCGCGTCTGTGCGTCTGTTCAACAAGCGCAAATATGCCCAATATTTTATCTTGCGCCTGTTTTACGTACACAAAAAATATAAATTTTCAAATTTTCTACAAGCGCCTTTGCATGTCCTTTTCTTGTCGGTTGTTCTCAAACACAGTACAAGTACTTAGCAACCACAGAAGTTTGATCTTTTCTGTATGCCTTGTGCATGTCGTGTGGCAAACCTGCAATTTTTGGTTATAAAAACAATTTTTGGATTATAAACATACAAAAATACATTTTTGTTTGCCTGTTCTGGGCATGGTCGGTGTTCTCCCTTACAAAAAGAAAGGAAATACATAAATTACTAAAATCTAAATATAAATAAATTATTATTGTTAACACAAAACATGTGTTATTGTGGGTGTTTTGAGCATGAACCGCGTTCGTCGCTATATAATACTGAAAATATATACAAGAATAACAAATTTTTCAGTTAAAAATAATGATACAAGTTTGTGTGTATGTTCTGGGCACGGCTGGCGCTCGTCCCCACCTAACATAAATTAATGTAACAACAGAATGAATTATTTGGTGCATGTACTGCGGATGAGCCGCGTTCTTCCTTACCGAAAAGCATGATATAAATTAGTATTGTACACACAAAACATATGTAACTATGTATGTTTTGAGCATGGTCCGCGTTCGCCGTTATACTAAAAAAAATTAATGATTAGGTATTACAAGTTGTTCATGTAAGTGTAATGAGCTATACAAGTTTTTGTGCATGTTCAGTGCATGAACCGCGCTCGCACTCATCAAATAATAAAAAAATAAGTTAGTTTGGGTTAACATACACATGGCGTTATTTACAATTCGACTCGTACGATTACCAACTTTGTTTTGGCAGTTTGAATATAGATTTTGAAGTGATTTATTCTGTGCATTTTAAAAATAAACTGAAAAATTATATTATATTATATAAAATTATATTATAGTATAGTATTTGTATATTATATATTATTTGATTGAAATATTATTTGAACTAATTTAAATAAAACTATAAATAAACAATTGCGTTTTTTTTTCAAATAAATGTTTGCATAACTCATACTCAAATGGGGAGGATATTTTAAATATGTGTTACATCTTCTTGCCTAGTTTTTTCATTCACTTTATAACACGTATATGCAATATTGTTATTTTTATTGCACAACAAGTACAGATGTGCTTGTTAACACACATTTGAGGCTGCCTATAAGCACTACTTTAAGCTTGTTCTGTGCCCATACGCAAAGGGTTTTAAACCATCGGTGCAAGTGAAATGGATATGCAACATACTTTTGAGGCTGCCTATAAGCATTGCTATGAGCTTGTTCTGTGCTCAAGCGCAAGCTACTGTACACCGTCAGTGCTTAAAGGGATGGATATTAAACACACTTTTGAGGCTGTCTATAATCAATCATTTGCGCCTGTTCTGTGATCATGCGCAAGAGTTTGTACGCTGTCAGTGCAAGTGACATGGACATTAAACATACTGTTGAGACTGACCATAAACAGCCCTTTGAGCTTGTTCTGTGCTCGTGCGCAAGATACTGTACACCGTCAATGGTAAATGGCACAGATATTAAACACACTTTTGAGGCTGTATATAATCAATCATTTGCGCCTGTTCTGTGCTCATACGCAAGAGTTTGTACGCCATCAGTGCAAGTGACATGGACATTTAACATACTTTTGAGACTGACCATAAACATTCCTTTGAGCTTGTGCTGTGCTCATGCGCAAGATACTGTACACCGTCAGTGCTAAACAGAATAGATATTAAACAAACTTTTGAGGCTGTCTATAATCAATCCTTTGCGCCTGTTCGGTGCTCATACGCAAGAGATTGTACACCGTCGGTACAAGCGCTTGCGCTAAGGGGTTTAATGCATTGTGTATGTACTTCTTAATGACTTGTGTCGTACTGCGCTTGTCTCATACACAAGGACGCAAAACATACATTTTACAAGCCCAAATGTTAAAATTGTTTGACGGGAATCGTAGTTTGCAGATGTTTTATGAGACCACTGCTTTTTTCTTTTTCTAAAACAAGCAATGCACGAAACATTCGTAAATATGTGTTAAGAATATTTATTAAGAATAACTAATGATAAAAGTTAATAAATTAACTGATTTTTAATACAAAAAAAAATCAAATTTCATCTAGCATGGCCGACTGTGTCATTTTATCTGTCAAAATATTAAGATATTAAATTTCGCATCGATTGGCAACAATCAATAATGACTTTACACTCGTGACTTAGGATGTTGATTAGAATGTTGACTTAGATGTTGACGAAATATTCTCTCACCCTATGAATTCACACATCGTAATATCTAGAAATTTAATACAAAAAATACCAAAGGAATATTACTATCGTTTTTTTAAGAATCGGGCAGTCGCGGAAATTAAAAAAATTTTTTTTTACAAAATTGGTATCAATCGATCGGGCTTGGCCGTCTACCGAAAACTTTATGAGATTGGGGTGGTAGGATCCACCCCCACCCCTTTACATCCTCTTTAAGTTTTAGCATATTAAAATCTGTATAAAATTAATGGGAAGAGATAAAAAAAATTTAATGGCACCATTATTTCATCATTTTCTTGTGCTCATAATTTTCTTGTATAAATAATTGAACTTCGTCTTTACACCATATTGAGTAAACTAGACTGAAAAAAATCTGTTTATAAAATATTTTTTAGTATTAGCTCCGAAAAATGATCACTTTTAAAACTGTTTAGAGTCCGCAAAATTGTATTTTAGCGGCCTAGTACTTAAAGTCGTTATGACAACATTTTAGCGGATTCAAAATTTGTTTTCATTTTATATTATAATTATTTTCAAATTATAATCACAATTGCTTTGATAAGTTTTGTTCAAAAATCTAATTTTTAGGTACGCAAGAATACAAATTAAGCAATAAATTAGAAAAAAAAAATCCTAAGAGCTAATACTAAAAATCGTTGTATGCAACACGTACGCAAATGGCTTTAGCAGACTCATCTTCATATTACAGACTCGGCTAGCGCCTCGTCCGGAAACATTACGATTCGTCCGCTAAAACCATTTTCGTTCAATTTGTAAAACATAGTGTTTTTCATAGTACACATTTTTTTTTACCTGGTTCTGCATTTCAACATCGCTATTGGATTCAGCATTCTCGATTCATAGAAAAACCAATATTTATTATGTATATTTTAACATTACCCCAATTTTAGACCCAAACCCTTATCTACTAGTTTCTTCCCTAGAGCCCAAATACTAATTTCAGCATCACCATTGAATTCAGGGCCCTTGATTTACCCAAAATCAATACTCATAATATATATATATGTTAACATTTTCGGCTTTCAGCCCCCAACTCCCACCCTTATATTTTTGATCCCAATTTAAACAGCACTGTAGGATTCAGCGTCCTCAAGTATGTTGAAATCAACACTATTGACGATAATTTTGACACTATTCTTAACCAGACCCCAACCCCCACCCCTTATTGAACTACCCTAAATCCGGTCACCATTTTTATCATAACCATTGAACTCAGCATCTTTGGCTATGTTAAAATCGAAATAATGACGATAATTTTGATACTATTTATGACCATACCGCCAACCCTCACCCGTTATTGAACTACCCTGAGTCCTGTCAACATTTTTACCATCACCATTGAACTCAGCATCCTCGATTATGTAAAGATCGATAATAATGACAATAATTTAGATACTTTGTGTAACCGACCCCCCAACCCCCACCTATTATTGGACTACCTTGAGACGGCCGCAATTTTTACCATCATAATTGAACGCAGCATCCTCGATTGTGTTAAAATTGATAATGAAATATTTTTTTCTTCGATAAGGAGAAAAAATGGTAATGTCACCGATCAGGGGGTAATATGAGGGTAATATGAGGGATTGTATTTGTTATGAAATTCTGATTCTAACGATACCCCACATGACATATTTTACTCATTTAATGTGTCAATCCCAACCACGGGGTTGGCTGGGGGTGGGGGTGCAAACCAACTTTTGGACTCAAAAGTTGCGCCGGTCTGAATAATTGATAATGGTGCCATTAAATTTTTTTTATCTTCCCATTTATTTTATATAGATTTTTATATGCTAAAACTTAAAGAGGGTATAGAGGGGTGGGGTGGGTCCTACCACCCCAATCTCATAAAGTTTTCGGGAGACGGCCAAGCCCGATCGATTGATACCAAAATCACAAAATCGAGTCAAAAAAATAAGGGATATACTCCATAAAACGCTTCCAACAACAAAAAAATCTAATATAGAGCTTAATGCTCTACTATGTTTATTTATTGTTTTGTATTTCAGCTTGTTGCTCTGATGAAAACAAAAGGATAATCATATACAGTTACTCTTTATAACTATCTTAACAAAGAAAAAAACTACTCTCCAATAAAGCGAAATCCTGAGTAATAATATCGAGTGAGATAAAAGCTTTTAAAGTTCATAAATGACAACTGTTGCAAGAATCCGTCCATATTTAATCATAGAAAATATTAAAAAAGCGGCCATTCTTGAATTTAATAGAAAATTTATTTTTATTTTATTTTTTGAAAAAGTAACAACATGCCACGACGGGCGTGAGCGCATTTTGCTAGCATTGGGTCGCCACAGTGTTTGTTGGGATAGAACTACATTAAAAAAAAAGTTTAAATTTAATTGAAGATAAAATTGTTTGTTAATGGAAGTGAAAAAATTATGGAAAAATAGAATTTTTGGTCGTACTAAAATCTTTAAAATTACATATCTCAAGAGCGCGAATAAATGCCTCTTTGTAATTTTGGAGTATTTTAGAGTAAGGATAGTGCAGTTTTTAAAATTAGTTTTTAAAATTAAATTCCAATTGAACTTCAACCCTAGCGCCATCTTTAAAAGTTTTTAATATTTTAATTTTAAAATTTATTACAAAAACAATTGATTAGTTTTTTGCCCCATATACTCAAACTATGCACTTCAAAAAAAATTGTAAAAGAAGTTGTATTTTTTATTTTGTATTATTTATTATTTATTTTGTATTATTGTACTACTTATATGCCAAGTTTCAGGAAAATCAAAAATTGTCAAGCTTTCACCGGTCTACAACACGTTTTTCTTCATGTAGAAGTAGATGCAAAAGATTTCATCAAAAAACATGGATCGCGGCATTATTCCGAATTTTAGGCCTCTTTTTATCAAAATGACTCCACTAATATTGCACTGATTCACGCTGAAGTAATTTACAAAAATCGAATGTAAACGGTATTATTGCAAAATTTTTGGTAAGTTCTTTTACAGTTCTTTTTCAGTTTGGAATTTTTTTTAGTAGTAGTGTATATTGTTAACTGTCCGATCAGTTCTTGCTTTTATTTATTTTATTTTATTCCGAACATATTCTTCTTTATAATGTTGCCATGCCACTGAGAGAGATAATATATGAACTTTAAAACGTAAAGTTCTTGCGATAGCGTATTGTAATCAAACGTTTTCATGATGGTGCAAGCTCTATAAAAAACCGATACTTATCAAAAAGATGTTGCAAACAATTAACACGCATTTAAAACAATTAAATTTTCTTATCATATGATAATTCTATACTGAAAAAGTATAAACATTAAAACTAGTGTTCTAATTCTATTTCGATAATGAAGCATGAACATAATAAAAATAACTACGTCAGTTAATTATGTTTTACGTCGTGAATTTGTTTTTAATATATTCAACACATTTAATTGGTTTAATATCAATACTATAAGTAAACAAATCCTAAACAAAGCTTGTAAAGTTCCATATTTACTATCAATTAACATGACTTGAAAAAGTTGTAACACATTTTGTATATAATATATTTAAATAATGAAAACACAAAACCGCGAAAAAAACTGAATTGTATGAATTTTTTAATTAAATAAAACGTAATTATTACTATGATAAAATTATCTTACGATTGATAAAATATAATTCTTTAACAAATCCTGATATGATTTATACTTATAACTTTATTTTTATTTATTTCTCAAATATGGGAATTGGAATTTCTTGTCGTTGATCTTATAGTATGTTATTATAATATTAATATATTATAGTTTTTTTTACGAAATGAATTACAAATGTGTAAGTGTTGATTGCTAATATAAAGTGCAAGCAAGTTCGTTGACTTTATTGTTGACTTGAACGATTGATTATTTATTCAAATAATTTAGTTATATAATGTATGTTATGATGTCATATGAGAAAATATTGATTTACACAAAAAGCAAGGCATAATATTATCACACATAATATAAAAAAAATACAACTATTTTTAGACAAAAAAATTTTTTTTTAATTGTTGTTGTTTTAATTTAATTAAAATATTTATTATTATTTTTGTTTGGATAGCTTTCACTTTATGGAACAGTTTTTTGGAGAATAATTATCAATAATAATTTTGTAAAGTTTGTTGAACTTTATCAATGACAATTAACAATATATTTTTATAACAATTTATTAGATATACTATGAAGTTTACCATCACACGTGCCTAATAATTTTGCATTCGTTGACTTTTGAAAAGTTTATATTTGATTAATTAGAAGAAAAAAAATTAGTTCCACTTAGTCGTTTATAAAAAATAAATTAATGAATAAAATATACGTTAATATAGTAAAATGCAACCCACGAAAAGAATGCAAGAAATATTCCTTGTATTATTATATGAAAGAAGTTAAAAAATTCTAACTAAGAATAACAAAACTAGGTTGGATATATTAATAATAATAATGACATAAACTGCATATTTTGAATAAAGTTTGTGGTTATCATATGATAAACGTTTGGATTACTTTTAAAAAGGTTTATCCATTCTGTGATTTAAAGTTAAATATTACTTAATTTGTTGTAAACGACCAAATAAATAATTAAACAGAAATGACATATCCAATGCTGTTTATAAAAAGTCGTTTTGATTTACACGCCAAGAACTTTAAGGTGCTTATAATAATAAATGATGTAACAATTCATACAAAAAGTGGTTATAGTAATTTAGAGTATTTTGTAAACAAATAATATATTCATATATGCAAAATTTTATTCAGTTGCACAAACGATACAATATACAACCAATATGGTTAGAATTACTAATCAGAAAAATTTAGAATAAACCTTATTAATTAATATCTTATTGATAATGATAGATCGACAGTGATGATAATAGCATTGATTATGATTACAAAAAATGAATAAATTTGTAAAAAAAAATATATCGTTAAAAACTTTATTTAAATGTATGTCTCATTCACAACGCGTATTGCCTTGGAATCGTGTTATATTTGTATTGTATAAATAAGTTGTCCAACAGAGTTCATATACCTTCGAGAGTGAAAGTATGATCGGCCACAGACCTATAAACATATACAAGAAAAACTGGGAAAAAGTATATCGGTAAACATGACAACTACAGTTAAAAATATAAATAAAAGACAATGGCAGAGTAACTATAAAACTGATTAAGAAGAGGAGTGTCCGGTTAATATATAAATATTTTTGTATATTGTTTTATATAAAAGATTTTATGTTTATCATTACTATAGTTTTGTGTTTTGTAATATAGTTTTTGTTGTAGATTAAAATGAGTATGGATATGGAATGGGATTGCGATTACTGGGGAAAAGCGTTTAGTTACTGCGTAAATAAATAAAAATAATTCATAGGTAGGTGTAAATATTTATACATCTTTGGTAATATTATTAATGAATAATTTTAAATAATCAATAACAATTTCAAAATATTAACTGTATATATTGTAAATGTAATGAATATTTTATTAATATTTTCACCCAAACAATAAATAAGTTATTGAACCATTGTCCAAATAAATAAATTTGCATTTTAAAATTACTTACATGTTTATTTATTCAATATATATTTTATGAAATTTAATATAGTTTAAGAAGGTCGATGGTACAACTTAGGTTATAATTAAAATGCCTTTACTAATTATCTAAAAACTTGTTTAAAGAACAAAAACCTCATTAAATAATTTAAAAGATCTCCATTAATTTTGACTAATTAAACTTGGATTAAAATTCATGCATAACAATATCCTCACTTACAAAGCCATCTGTTAAAGAAAAATAATAAGGTATACAAGCCCAAATTAGTATGGAGTTTTTATATACGTAGCTATACGTTAGCTAGCACAATGCGTTCAATATTAAGAAAATTGTGATTTTTTTTTATTTAAATTGTATCATTAAAAAAATGGCGAAAAAATGCACGCCTCATTTACATATTCAATTACACATATACATTTTCATTTTAAAACTTTGAAATAGGACCGCAATCTTCATTTGACGCAATGACGTTACCAAACATCCCAACAAACACTGTGGCGGCACAATGTTAGCACAATGTAGTCACGCGCGTCACTCCTTGTTCTCACTTGAACGTCCAAGTGCATCCACATTACCAAAAGTAGTATATATATAAATTCTGCAGATTGTGAATGAAAAAATATGTTTGAATCGAGCTTTCTGTCACCACGAGAGAAAACAAAAGAAAAAATGATCTTAAAATGGCGTCGTTTTAATATTTTCAGTTGAAACCACTGCATTTAAAATGACAGCGTTTTGAAGGTATAGTGTGCGCTATAATCTTTCAAATTTTCTCCCACAGCAGGCAGCGTCATGAGTGCACTGTGACGGGACAGCGTCAGCATGCGGTGGTAAATGCATGACGTTAGTGACGAGTGGGAGCACAACAAGCGCGTCATTAAGTGTAAGCACGCCATGGCAAATCCATGATACACGCGGTGTTTGTTGGGTAATAACTTAATACTCCATGCAGGAGCACCGCGGTGTCTTCGAATATACAGCATGTTTACTCGACACTGTCCTTTAATTACCATGTGGCAATTTTTTTTGTTGTTGTTCAATTCATCCATGTTTCGTTGTAGCCTTGGCCGACATCACGATTTCCCATTATCTGAGCAACCAACGCCCATTTGTTGGTGTTCGAGCACAGGTAACTCTGCCTCGTCTGTCCTCGAGGTTTCGATGCCTCAACTTTTTCTTTTATTTTTGTCAATATGGCGTTATTTCGGTGTTGAATCAATTGCCGAATCAACGATTAATCTCAGATATTCAGAGGATTCATCTTTCCGAATTCGTTTCTCTCCATATACCTTTTGTATTCCTTTTCCGTTTCTTCGAAACTTATTATATAAAGTTTTTGTAAGAGTTCCAATGTTCTAACTTCTGCTTTGCCACTACTAGGGTTTGCCACTACTATGGAGCTCTCTCGGAATTTTTCATTTCAAAATTGCCAGGAAATCAATAAAATATCTATTCTCGAGCAACTGGAGCAGCCGTTATGGTTAAATTTGAAAAGTTAGCTCCTGTCTTCATTTTACAATGCTACACCTACATGAAATTCATTTGGCGTTTGCCGTTAGATAATTCGATATCCAAATAATTACTACAAAATTTTAAATGGCATGGGATGAACAAAAGAGCGAGTTTAAAGACCAAACATTTAATTAATGGTAAGTACCTAAATAATTCAAATGTATTCTAAACAAGATGATAATGTTTTTGTAATGTCGTTGAAATCTGAAAAGATTAAATTAGCTAAAGAATTGTAACACTGCCTATTTCAGGTCAATACCATTGACCATTGAAGACACCGTTGAGCTTGGAAATTAAGATAGCGTATTAATTTTCGATACGAAAAACAATAAAGAATCAAAAATGCCAGAAAATGTTTTGAAACGAAAACTTGTAAGTGCTGTAAATATATTAACGCTAATGGTGCTAGTTTGACCAAGAACTCATTTTAAGAAATCGTCTGATAAATAAAATATACACGTACATTATATATAACAAGATAAATAATATATTATAAATAATAAATAATATATAATAATATGTTTTTGTTCTATTAGTAACTAAGTGTTTTGTTTTAATGACAAAATAAGTGAATATTTTAATGGTGTTTTTAAATCAACAATTTTTTTTTCAATCAACTCTTTCATTCAAATGAGTGGAAAAATTATTCAAAATATTACAGATCGAACTCCACAAGTATTTCCAAATGTTTACTATGAAATTCCATGCTGGATTATACCGAAACCACACACTATGACTTGGTAAAGTTTGCTAAACATGAGTTGAATCCCTCTATTTATCATATACTATATTTACAATCACTAAGTAACTACAAGGATTATAAATGCATCTACACGGATGGTTCAAGATCTAAAGACAATGTTGGAACAAGTTTCACGACTCTAACTCAAGAATATCAGCAATTTCGATTACCAACAACATATTCCACTTTCAATGCTGAGCTTGCAGCCATATCATATTTATTAGTTTTTATAGAAAAAGCAACTACAGGAAAATTCGCTATAGTCAGTGATTCACTTAGCGCTTTGAAAAGTCTTGAAAATATCGGTACAAATAACACGATTGGGATCAAAAAATTAGGATTCAGTTGTTTAAAATACAAAATCAAAAAGAAATTGTTTTTATATGGGTTCCTGGACACTCTTGTATACCGGGTAATGAGATGGCCGATACTTTGACAAGAACAACAAATAACTTAATTATACCTGAAAATATCAAAATCACATACGAAGATTTAAAATTGACAGCAAAAAAGTTGATTAAAACTGAACGGCAATTAGAATGAAGTTCTTTAATTAACAAACAACTTAATGAAATTAAAAAAACTACTAATAAATGGTCAACTTCTTCAAGAACAACACGTAGAGAAGCAGTCGTTTTAACAAGGCTGAGAATAGGACACACAAGACTTACGCATGGTCATCTCTTCAAAAAACAACAGACACCAAATTGTGAAACCTGTCAACTACCTCTCACTATTTGGCATATACTTTTAGAATGTGTGTTATATAATAATCATAGATCAACACTTTATATCTCCAATAATCTTGAGGAATTACGGCGAAACAACAAATCAAAAATTGATGATCTAGTGCATTTTATGAGAAATACAAATTTGATTAATGAGATATAAAATATAAAAGTTTTATTTAAAAAAAATTTTTTTTTGAAAATTAAAATTTAAATGAAATTAAACAAACAAAATTTTTTTTAGATTTTTTTTTTAGTTTTATAATCTACCATTTATTTCCAATTTAAAATTAACATAATATCAATTACTTACAATGGTTTAAATAAGTTAATTTAAATACAATTTATAAAAAAACTATGGCTCATTGTTAGAGCTACTCAATTTTATCCATTCTATTACATTTGTTAAATTGTTTATAAATATTTCTTAAAATAATTGTTACAATGAAGTAATCTTTACAATCTCTTAGATTTATTTTTGCATAAAAAATTGGAATTTAAAAAATGCAATAATTTATTAGTTATTGATATTTATTGAATTACTTAAAACTATAAACTAAACCTATGTTATAAAATTTACCTAACCTAAAACTAACCTATTAATAGAAAACAATTACTTCTATTTTAATTTTTTGTTAAATAAAATTTCTATACTCTTGGTTCAAGCCACCAGAATTTCTGTAAGTCGATCTTGTGTCTATGGTCAGACTTTGTTTTATGTATTTCGGAACTAAATCGCATGTTATTTGGGTTTATATTTGTAAATTTATTTAAATCAAAAAATTTTTCGGTCGGACGACGATTTAAATGATATACAATAGGAATTTGGTTTTCTGTTTGAATATAATTATTTCTGTCCAGGTAAATGAAAGAGTTAGGCGGAGGAATTTTACCTTTAGTATGAATATGTTTTTTAATAGTATCTTCGTTTGTTAAATATGAATTGAATATTAATGGGTTATTGGTATTTAATGTAGTTCTTTGTATATGTCTTCGTATTAGATTTACTATATGCTGATCAATTCTTTCAATGTTGGCCTTAGTGTATAACTTTTGATTAGAGTAATAATCTTCGTAGTTAGTGTGAGGATTTCTATATAGACCAAAACAAGATCTGAGGTATTTTCGTTCTAACACACGTAGTCTTTCCATATAACTTGGGTTTGTGTTAAACCAAATTTGACATCCATACGTCATGTGTGGTCTTATAAGCAACTGGTAGCAAATTAGTTTTACTTGATTGTTTAGATGGGAATTTCTAAATAATCTGCTCAATAATTTATATATTTGTTTTGTTTTTTTTATTTTTAGTTTCAAGTGATCATTTAGGTATAAATACTGATCAAGATATATTCCTAAGTATCTGACAATTTTTTTTTGTTCAACCTTATATCCATTATTGAACTGAATATTTAAGTTTTTCCAATTTTTCTTGGTATCATTATTTGCTTGGTTTAATGGTTTTCTAAAGATAATGGATTCACATTTACTTGTATTTATTTTAATTCTCCATTTATAAAGTTCGTCCGTTATAAAGTTTAAAGTTTTTTGGAGAGCATCTTGTATAGTGCTTATTTTATTGGAGGTTGTATAGATGATTAGATCGTCGGCGAAAGCAATTGTTTTGACACAATCATTTAGAAGTCTATTTTTAAGGAGATCAGTTATATAAATGTTAAAAAGAGTCGGTGCTGTTATTGTTCCTTGTTGAAGTCCATTATAAATATTGAACTTCTTACTAGAAATCAATTGTCCATCGGTTGTCACAAACGTGCGTTGATACAACATTTCTATTAAAATATACAACAAGTTAATATTGATATCTAGATCTATTAATTTACTGATCATTCCGTGAAGCCAAACAGACTCAAAAGCTTTTTCAATGTCTACTAAGATTGCCCCAGTACATTCATTTTTATCATTAAGCGGAGTTGTTGCGTCTGTAATTAGTTTCATTATTGCATTTTTTTTAGATTTAAGATATCTATTTTAAATTATAGTTATGAAATTCTTCTACTTAATGTAATTATAATAACTGAATTATAATAATCCTATATATTAGTAGCAACTGTAAGCACGGTAAACATTTATCTGTTAGGTGCTAATAAATTATATTAAAAAAATTAAAGTTTTTTAATAAATAAAAACTGAAACCCGGTTTTCCCGGGAATATCTTCAAAATACTCTCGTTTCCCAGGATTCAATAGTTGCCGAGAAATAAGAAACCCTAGCCAGTCCCGGTTATGATTTTAGATGATAGCGGACAAAGTAGAAAAGGATCGGCCAAACAAAAGTTATGCCATGTTTTCATTGGCGTGTCGGCACTTTAGTCTACCTTTAGAGATTTAATGCAAACTTACAGTTTTTATGCAAACGGTTTTTAATCTAAACAGATATGCGGTTATTATTTTTGGCCGATATTGGATAAAAACGTATAAATTTGAGTTTTTGGAATTGCTGATATCTCAACACTTAATGGCGAACCAAAATGTCAATACCCATTTTATGGTATTGACATTCGACAAAGCCTGTATAACCAGACTTACGACCTGTGTTCAAATTTTGTTCAAATTTCAATATTCTTTCACACAAAGGTTTCATTTTTGTTTTAGTAAACTGACCTTGCTCAAACTTTAGCCGAAAACTACGTTAGTTCTGATTTATGCCCGACTAAAATAAGAGTAAATTATCAAAAATTGCTTCAACGTGTATTTATATTTTTTATCAACTTACTGTTTTTATCAACTAAAAGCTCTGAAGATACGGTGTTTCTTATTGGGAACAACGTTCACACTGTAACGATCGGCCCTTTATCGATTCGTGCTTCAAATTAAAAATTAAAACTATCTGAAAAAGCAACTCCATAAAACAAATTATTATTCTATCTCAGTTCTTACTCTATATAAAAATAAAAATCAAAGTCAAACTTATCAAAGAAAACTTCGTAATTCAATTTGTAATTTTATATTTTCCTTTTTGGACCTACTTAAATTATAAAAAATCATGCCATACGTATATCAAAGATGTTATTAAATTGTAGGCTTTGATTTTTGTGTTGGTATGTGTATTGATTTTTTGTGATATGAATAGAAATAGCGCTATTTCTAGCGCTAGAGATCTTGTTTGTATGTAAAAAGTGAATAATCATGATCTTGTTTTTCTTATTTGCCATTCAACTGGAATTGTACCTTAAGAACATGTGATGAAAATTCTGAATAATAATTGGGTGTTTAAAGTGACCAATGTATATAATAATAGAAACAGAAATAGAAAATTCTCGTCAAAAAACATCGGGCTTTCTGTTTGATCAGATCAATTATTGAAATAACTTATTAGATGGATTATCAATTTTTATTGTTAAAATTAAATTATTCGTTTTTAATTGTGATATTGAAGTTTGTTACTTGTTATTTTTAATGTAATGAGTTTTTGTAAAAATTGTTTAATAAAATCATTTGGTGAAGTAATAATGAAATACTTTCGGGTGTGCATTCTGCGACCTACATCACTTCAAGAATTTAAAAAACCCATTAAACTCACCGCGTGCCTTAGACACCACACACAGGCGCAATTTAAGGGTGCACTGCCATGCCACAACCCTCCCTTAATTAGGCTGATGTTAGAACTTAATAGTGTATTTAATATAAGCTGAAGACGTTTGAAGTACACAACCGAAATTTATATGCTTAATTATGAACAGTATTTAATTATAACAGTTTTTAGATATATCCACATTCCACATACATATATCCATTTTATATCCAAATCGTATGTCTAGTGTAATAAACTTCAACCGGTGCTTTTTGCGAATACAAATTTTCAAAATGTCTGAAACCAATCCATTGAAGATTGAATTTTGAGGTGACACAAATTTGTTACTTCGAGCTATGATGGTTCACATTATAAACTTTACGTAAAATCTATAAAGCAAAATTTTACGGTTCTAAATTCCTTTTTTGACCGATCTGACTGGAACTCAAGTTCAACGGTTAAGTTAAATTTTTTAAATGTTTTGAATGCGTCTGAATAATGATGCCAATAGAAAGTTTTGTTTGAAATGAATAAAACACCCTACATCAAATCAATGTGCAACGGCACCACACAAAGCACCGGCCAATCGGCATCATGTGGCAAATATAATAAAAAAGTGATAAATTACTCAAAACTCAATCGATAAAATATTTCTGTTAGAAATTGCGAAAATTTGCCAAAAACTAGTTTTATCCAGAGCTATATATCCGTTTATCCAGAGGAGAAAGCTTAATTGAAAACCCTAAATGGGACAGATAATTTGTACAAGAAAAGTCAATTTATTAACTTATGGCACAGTTGCATGGTGTATTAGAACACAGCTCAACTGCGCAGACATATGAGAAGAGACACTGAGACAAGGAAGTAAACTGCATTCTATCAAGAGTTTCTTTCAGAGTTTGAGGTATGGTACTATAATTGGCAAATTAAATGGGAGTAAACAGGTAGGATCCATTAGACCTTTTAAAGACGTAGTACAATACTAAACCACCATTAATTATCTATCTATATCCACAATAAAACTTAATCAAAATCAAAAATTCTCAAGATTTAGTCTAAATAATAATATTAAAATCATAACAGTCATGTATTCAATGTTCTATATTTCTTAACTTCATCTGTTCTAAGATTGTGACAAAGAAAATAAAAAGAACAAAAAATATATAACAACAAAAATAGTTGTATTATTTGACCGAATACCCTATTGACCAATTGTGTTTTTAATTTTATACTGTGGTTTTATATTTATATAATACTATATTTGGAAGGCCAGTAACCCCATAGACGGTAGCAAAAAAAGAACAGAAAGTTTTACTTTATTTGTATGATAATACATGCATAAAATATTCCGGCATCGTATATGAGGTTATTGCACTCGAAATTTTATTTTATTTTGAAGATGGTTTGTCTGGTCCTACCACACTACGTTTACAAGAAATACGATTAGTATATTAAGTTTAACAAAAAAAAAAAGTTTGTTGTATTAAATAAACATCTATTCGTTGTGTTATTAAACATTTAACTTTTACCAAAAGTTTTATTTGAATAAAGAAATTTATTCTTTCTATTCTAATGATCGTCTCTCATACGCATACTTATGAAAGCTTGTATTGCGGACAAAGCTAAAAAATGCGTATGCTGTGCGTAAAATAGAGAAATTATTAAGATGTGAATAAACTTGATTGATTGAAATAAGTTTCTTAATATTAATGAATTTTTAGATATTTGATTTTGAGTACCAATTTGATTTTTAATTAAAATAAAATTTAGTGATGTATAGAGAAAATATGCTATTAGGACAATAATGAGTGTGAAATTGTCTTTCTGTAATTGCTTTGTATTAAATATAAAAATTTTACTTAGCCTCCGGCAATACGCATGACAATCAATGCAGATTAATTTGATTTATTAACCCAAATCGACATTTATAAGGTGTGTGAATTAAGTCTGTTGTCGAAACTATGCCTAACGTTGTTTTATCCTAGTGCTCGTTAATCAACAAGTTTTATCAGCTCTAAATCTAATTATTAGTAATATATCATTCTGACTCCATAGATGAAAGATATGATAACCAAACTTATCTGATTTTCTTAAACATCTAGCTCCATATTGGTCCAAACATTGATTAGCAAAACAAAAATTTATAAACAAAGAACATATGTTTTTAAACTGTGTAGATATTAATTTTATTTAAATTTTATTCAAATGTAATAAATTTGTATGATACGCGGATCGCGCTTAGTACAATATATGAATATACATATATAATTTAAATTAATAAAAAAACTATTGGTAAACGTCGCATGTCGATTTGTTGAATAAACTGAATATAAAGTATAAGATTATTAAAATTAATCGCATATTGATTACAAATTAGTAGTAACGCTATTACAATAACTAAACATAATCTTTATTGAGTGTCATAAGAAACAATTTTAGAGATAATGTACGAAAACAATACGGAGATTGAACAGATAAATAGATGATACAGAAAACATTAAGTATATCGGATCTACGTTCGAGAAACCGTTTCAACGAAGTTCTTAGAAGATAAAACTGTGTATGTTTAGAACCCATAAATACAATTATCATTTTAATGAACGTATTAAAATTTATATACATACATTTTATTTGTTCATTCACACATTATGTTGCAACAACATATTATTGTAATAAAATTATAACTTCTTATAGTATATATTTATGAGAATCCTATCAATTATTTATAATTTTAATCAAATTACGGTTAGTAATGTAAATGAGTAGAAGAAAGAGTACACACTACAAAGTTACATGGATATTAGGAATAGAGAGAGTTCATACAAAAACTATAAGATCATCTGTTAACACTTAAAATTCCAGCCAATAAGAACGGGTATAAATACCAATCGAGTTTATGAAAAAATATAATTTTAGACTGTGGAAATGGAATTTGGTAAGCTTAATCGACTCTTATGATTTTTAAGTAAATTTGATTGTATTTGTGCATAGCTATAAAATTATTATCGTTTTTTTACTAAATTGTGAGACATAATTTGAAACTTTTTCAATTTAAAGTTTTAAAGCTCAAAACGAATAGCTGAATTATTTAAGAGAACGAGAATAAATTATGAGAGTTAATACATTCAGTAAATATCGTCCTTCAACCCAGTTTGAAATAGTTTAAAGTTTTTAGTTCTTATTAATAATTGGAGCTTGGAGCTTTTTTGGATTTTGAATACGTTTTCGAATCAGGAGAGTAGGCAATTTTAAAATAATAACAACAAAATTACAACTTGTTTATTTCTTTAAACAAATATTTGTCAAATTTTTCACCGTAAATTTAACTTCTAAGGCTTAACGGGAGACTAGAAGTAACTGGAACTGAAAGTAAAAACAATAAATTATGTGAACTAAATGCACAAGATTTCTAAAAGAAGTTCTAAAAGATTTTCAATGTTCATAGAGGGTTTTTGAAATGCCAAGTATTTCGGTTGCTTCCACTTATATCATTTTAAATATTTCGTACAAAACAAAATTTCAAACATGTCATTGTTCGATGCGAATTATGGAATTTGAATTTGAACGATAACGAGCGATACATTAGATTTTAAATTTGGCGAAAATGGAGGCTAGTGTTGTGAGTCTTTATGAGGTCAGTTTTGAAATTTTTTACGGATACTTATGTATCCTAGTATAAGAACCACGCTGAGGGAATAATATTTAAGAAATAAATTTCATAACTATATAAATGCCCAATTTATCCAAAAAATTTAATTGTTTTGAACCATAATCTTACACAAGTTCCCAATAATAAAAAACACACATACGTTGATGAAAACATTAAATAAGTTGTTGAAAAGAATCTAGGATAATATGCTGATAGATAAAACGAGCTAAAATAATTAATGAGAATACCACAATACCTACACCTACCACGCCACAACCTGATTAACTATTGTATCCTTGTTTTACATAAAAAATATATAAAGTCTGAAAACCAGGTTCAAAAGCATCAAAATTTCGGTAGGGGCTAAGATTTAAAAAAACAGTTTTTGTAAGAAACTTAATATGGTGTAATTCGTTTTCTTTGATTTATTATTACTTCGGTCTGAAAGACCTAAGTATTACATTCATGAGCCAAAAGAGAAATTCTTACCCCCACTTTTTTGGCATTTCTCAACGTTTTAGGACCTACTGATTCTAAAAAAGCAAAAAAAAAATGTATGTCTGTCTGTCGGCCGTCCGCCATGTCGGCCGTCCCTGCCTACCTGCAGGGAAAACCGCTGGAGGTATTTCAAAATTTTTTTCTAAAAATAGGTATACTCAAGGGAATGGTCCGAAAGGATGCTGTGTTCGATAACTGTACCGGAAGTGTGTCAAAAAAATCATTAAGTGTGTCAAAAACAACACATTTTCATATTTTTGGATTAAAAAACGTTTAAACGTACGAGTAGGAACATTAAATTTGGAGAAATCTTGATGGTAGGGATTGGTATGTGAGATCAAAAACTAGATTATTGCATTGTAAGTTTGTCAAAAAAATGTTGTCAAGCGTATCGAAAGAAAGATTTTATTTAATTCAGTCATTAAAACTGGATTACTTTCTCTTCAGAGCATATTGAGCAGGCTTGAAGTAACATGGCAGCCACAAAAAGTATTGATCCATTTAATTTGTGTAAAAATGATGATGAAATGTATGCAGTATTTTGCATCATTAATTCGACCAAAACTTCATTGGTAAGTAACTGGCTTTTAAAGAATTTTCGTTTTTGTAAAAATCTGTAAATGTACCAACGAATGTTGTGAGTGTTGTAAATCGCTTGTATTTACTTCAAAATTCATTCAAATTTTATAGATATAGGTTTTTTGCAAAAAAATTAGTAATAAATTTGGAATCACAACTTATCTTTAATAACAAATTACTATCCAAGAAATCTTAAACAATGCAAAGCAATAGAAATTGGGTTTGTTTTCGTTAACTATAATTAATTCATCATAAAATACAAAACTCGAAAGCTCAAATAACTTGGCGCCGGCATTAGCTAAGTAAAGTAGTTTTCATATAATTTTTCCAGTTTTAACTACTTAATAATAATAATAAAATGATATAATAAAAAATAAATATATATTGTTATTACATTTTGTAAGCAATAGAAATTACAAACAAAAAGTAAAGTAAATAAAAATTTTTATTATAAAACTTATTTATAAATAAACTAAAAATAAAGCAACAAAAACTTAATATTAAATTGTATTTTAAGTTCATAAAAATTATGTCTCTTACATTCCATTGATATTTTTGAATTACAATTTTGGTGTTTAAACGTAAGAGAAACTGTTTTACAATTAAAAAGTATGTTTTTGATGAATAAATTTCAATTTAAGGTTGAACGAACTAGGCAAGCAAGTAAACTTATAAACGACTTTTTAAAATTTCAGATCAATAAATTAGGTTTTATTAATTCAAAATTTAAAATATCAAATAATTTGTGGTTTTATGTTAAATAAATTTTTTTATTAAATTCTTGCAGCAATTGACTAGGTTCGAAAAAACGATAAAGTTTACATTAGCTGATCAAAATAGCTGGATTTGTATTAGCAGTATTTAATTCTAGGATATGTGACTAATTGATTTAACAATGCTAATACAACAGCTTGGATTGCATGTTTATTGTTTTCTAATATCTAAATAATAAACATTGATTATAAACTCAAAGAGCTGTGAGCATTCATAATAGTTTTTATTAAAAAATTAAACTCATATCTACATAAATCAAACGATTTAAACTATAAACAAATTAAAAAGCACAAACAGCAATAATTTCACATACAACAGATGATTTATAATGTTTACAAATACATGATCAACTATTAAGATAAGAAAGGCATACGCTACGTACAGTTTCTTTAACTAATTTTATATCGACTGAGCAATACATAACGTCATATATTGCGATTAGGTTGTTGAACTTTCAAATCATCTAGACTTTCTCCCGTATAAGTCAGCTGAATATAAATCGAGGTCCTCTTCTACCGGGTTTTGCTTAAATATTATTACAACAAAAATCTTTATTTTAAAAAATACATGCAAGAAAGAGATAATTTAAACGTTGTAATAGAATAAATTCGTAAAGAAAAGATCCGATAAAGATAGAAATTATTTTAAGTTCGAATAGTGTTGCGTTGATGATCTCATAAATTTTTGGTTCAATGTTTGTATTCGATCGATCTTTTCTTAAATCGATTTATTGCACAAATTTTGCAGACTTAGTTAGAATTCAACCTTCACGAACGATGGACAAATGAATAAGCAAAACAGTAATACAATTTTTTCCGTATATGTACATATTCGTAATTTTATATTTTCAGAGTAATAAGCTTTTCGTTTGTAAAAGAATTATGTTTAATGGACTCTCTGATTTGACTATCCAATTAAAGTTCTTTTATCTTTGATTTATTTTGTTTTAAATAAATGTAGTATAATAAATGTAGTTTGTTTATTAACCAGATCAAATAAGACAATAAGGATTGATTTGTCGCTTTATATAGATTTTGGGTCTATTGCACAAAGTGAAGAGGGTCTACAATACAACTGGCTGATTTGTTCGCTTTTTAATATCGGTTTGCATGCAACAATCTTCGTTTATAAATAAGTAATTGAAAAGATAAATGGTGCAATGCAACATTATTAGTTCATCCATTTTTTCGAGATTTTCTATTATTATAGTTATATTTATTAATAACTTAAATTAGTTTATTAATAAAGTACATACTGTAACAATTATTTAAGGCTTGTATGGATAAAGGTGAGGTGTCCATGGAACGGGACTTTTGCTATTGTTCTTATATCTCTTTATATGAAATAATTTAGCAAACTTTGGTATTCCACTGCGACAAGTAGAAAACGACGATGAAAGTGAAGCAAAACTATAAGACGCTCAGGGTCAGGTAATATACCAAGTTCACACACTAAATGGCATAGAAACTTAATTTTGAATTTTGCAAAAATGCATTTTTCTAGAAATTTTTATTGAACTGAAATATCATCAGATTCTAGATACACAAAGCAGAAATTGTAACCAAATAATATGAAACGCTTCAATCTTTGAAATGAGTCCTAAGGCCATAGTTCATTTTACAAAATTCAAATAGACGAAAATGAGTATAGATATTTGAATAATATAATATAGAAATGAATAATATGGAAATTTGATGGTATGCCTGAACTTGCTCAATGGACGAAAAAACTGTCCATCGTTTAAAATAGTGCAAAAAATCTTGGTGGGATAGGATATCGATCCGGATGGAACCGTAATTCTGGATAGTATTCGATAATCACCGTTTTTTCTTGACCAGGTGTAATGTACAGGACCGAGGGTTTTTACTAGGTGTACCTAATTGTACCATCCTTTCGGATTCCGCTTTGGTTATTAATAATTTGTCAGGCGGCAAACGAGTTTTGCATGATATGGGTACACTGTTGTCATTGGTGGCTCGGGTATCACGAATGTGACGGTTGTCGTGACTGTCCACGGTGTCATGAGTGTCACGGGTGTCATATGTGTCACGGGAAGGATTGGTGTACTGGGTGTCATGTCTGTAATTGGTTTCCCGAGAGTCATAGGTGTCACGAGTGGTATAGATGCTATTGTTGTCATGAGTGTCAAGGGTGTCATGGGTGTCACATGTGTCACGGGTGACATATGTGTACTGGGTAGTGATGTGTCGGTCGTGAATGACCGAAGTTAATTGAAGGGGTTACTTCAATGAACGACGACAGATCGTTCAGTTAATAAAGGAAGCATCGTTCGTCGTTCACTATCCTTTGATGTACTTTGTCTTCAAATTTTCATTATGATCAAATTTTAATTCCGATCATTGTGATATGTGAACTTGTTTTTCTCCTCTCAAACATTTATTAATTATATTCAACAACTTCGTATAAAAAAGTGAACTGAAAAAATGTATCTAATTATCGTGCAGATTTTCATAACAACATAAAAAAGTCCAAGCGGCACGTATATCCGCTAGAAATAGGTAGATTTCGGGACCAGACAGCTTTGTGTACAAAAAGAATTAGTTTAAATAAAATTAGTTTAAATAAAAAATTTAAGTAGCAACAGAATAATCCCAAAAATTTATCAAACCAACCAAACTAAATACATAAACGGAAACTACTTTATCAATGCAATTTTGGAATAGTTTTGTTTAATTTGGTTAAAATTCCTTAATCCCATATTAAATCCTTTGGTGGATTAACGTTCCAACTACGTCAGAACTGCAATACAACCACTAATACTTTATAATCAACAACCAACATCAAACAACTTTTACACCTCAAATATAATACAAATATATAGTCGAATTTTAAAAATTTAACTGATATCGTTCGTTTTTTGCCTATAACTATTTCAGTTTCGATTTTACAAAAAAAATTATGCAAATAAAAGTTGTAGATCTTAAAAAAATACATCGATTTTCTTCTTTGTTAAGGCAAAACAAAATTTTTTAAGCTTGAAAAAGAAGACATTTTACAGTCGAATTTTACAGATATAACATTAAAGTTTGTTTTTCGCCCATAATTATTTCAGTTTCGTTTTTACAAAAAAACGTTTAGGTAAAAGTTATAGATAATAAAAAAATACATCCAATGTTATTTATGTGTTCAGGCAAAAAAAAATTTTTAAGCTGAAAAAGTAAGATCTTCTATAGTCGAATTTTAAAGATTTAACTAAAATCGTTCGTTTTTCGCCTATAACTATTTCAATTTTGATGTTACAAAAAAAATTATGCCAGTAAAAGTTGTAGGTCTTAAAAAAATACATCGATTTTCTTCTTTGTTAAGGCAAAACAAAATTTGTAAGCTTGAAAAAGAAGATCATTTACAGTCGAATTTACAGAAATAACATTAAAGTTTCTTTTTTCGCCTATAACTATTTCAGTTTTGATTTTACAAAAAAGTTGTGCAAGTAAAAGCTATAGATAATTAAAAAATACATCGACTGATATTTTTGTGTAGGCAACAAAAATTTTTAAGCTTAAAATGTAAGATCTTTTATAGTCGAAATTTACAGATATGACTAATATCGTTCGTTTTTCGCCTATAACTATTTCAGTTTCGATTTTACAGAAACAATTATAAAAAATTAAGGTTGATTTTATACAGAAATATAGAATTTTCATCGAATTAAAAAATATTTCCTAGAATTTTAAAATATACATTTTTATATATAATACAATAATAAAATTTAATATATGTAATATACCATAATATAAAAATATTGATAAATAAATTTCTTTTTTTTTGTTCTCGGTTTCTGATTTCAATTTTTTTTAATAAAATGTGTTACAATTATTATTTTAATTCTGTAAAATTTGTTTTTTCTTTAAAATTTGACAATAAATTTAAGCTAAACAAGATTTTTTTGTAAAAAATCGCAACTGAAATAGTTATAGGCGAAAAATGAACTTTAATGTTATTTCTGTAAAATTCGATCTTACTTTTTAAGCATAAAAAGCTTTCAAAGCTTTTTTTGCCTAAACAAAGAAGAAAAACGGTGTATTTTTTTAAGATATACAAATTTTAGTTGCATAATTTTTTTTGTAAAATCAAAACTGAAATTTAGTTATAGGCGAAAAACAAACGATATTAGTTAAATCTGTAAATTTCGAATATTAAAGATCTGACTTTTTCAGTTTAAAAATTTTTTTTTGCCTAAACACAAAAATAACAGTCGATGTATTTTTTCGGTATCTTTCTTTTACTTGCACACCTTTTTTGTAAAAACAAAACTGAAATAGTTACAGGCGAAAAATCAACTTTAATGTTATATCTGTAAAATTCGACTGTAAAAGATCTTCTTTTTCAAGCTAAAAAAAATTTTTTTGCCTAAACAAAGAAGAAAATCGATGTATTTTTTTAAGATCTACAACTTTTATCTACATAATTTTTTTGTAAAATCGAAACTGAAATAGTTATAGGCAAAAAACGACCGAAATTAGTTAAATCTTTAAAATTCGACTATAGAAGATCTTACTTTTTCAGCTTAAAAATTTTTTTTGCCTGAACACAAAAACAACAGTCGATGCATTTTTTCATTATCTACAACTTTTTTTTAAAATCAAAACTGAAATAGTTATAGGTGAAAAACGAACGTTAATTTTATTTCTGTAAAATTCGACTGCAAAATATTTTCTTTTTTAAGCTTAAAAAATTTTTTTTTATTCGCCTACATATTAAAGTGGTACTTTATTACTGTGATTTGTGGCCGTAATGTGTCACTTTTAACCACATATTTTCTTGTCATAGTTACGTCCAAAAAAGCAAAAAACATTTGTATTTGTTTAAATTCTATAAAAAATAGAAATTTTTATCAAAGCAACCATTAAATACAACATTTCATAATCCAATTAAAATTATTGTTATTATTTGTTGTCATGGTTATACAATAATTTGGAAAAAATAACAAATATTTTGTCAAAGGTTACTTGTTCAACATATTTTTATTTCAAAATTTATGCAAATTTATAATTTTGATTTAGAGTAAACAATTTTTTAAAAAATATTTTGCTTGCGGCGAATAAAAAATAGTGTATGATACACGGACATAAGCTATTTTGGACTTAATAGCTTTACGTCCTTGCATCATATTGTACTATTTTTGCCTAAACAAATAAAAAATTTGATGTATTTTTTTAAGATCTACAACTTTTATTTGCCTATTTTTTTTTTGTAAAATCAAAACTGAAATAGTAATAGGCGAAAAACTGATTGTACCTAATGTTTTTTGCTCCTTGAACAGAAAAAACAAAATAGCGAGTGGTAAATTTTTTTTTAAAATTCTGAAAAAATTCACGGATGTCTTTTAGACCATAAACAACCTAATTTCGGTTTAAGGTTATGAAAATTAAAATAAAACATTTTATGTGGAGTAGGCACACCACACCAATCGTTTTTAATACCGATTGAATTAGTGCCAAGAGCCTGTTATGTATAAGGTCCTAAAATATATTTATATACGCTCATACATATACTTACACACTTTATAATTAATAACGTTTGGTGGCGGGAATAGGTACTAATAAAATATTTAATGTACAAGCAATTATATAAATGAAATATATGATATCAGTTAACATCGAGCATTGGAGTTGATAATTCAATATTAAGAACACAACATATTTTGGCGACGTAGGCTGAAAAAACCTGAGATAGGTGAAAAAGCAAACATTTTTAAAGTTTTAAAATATGTATATTAGTTGTTTTGCTAAATAAAATTATAAATTTTAATCAAGAAAGTTTTGGATCAAAACCTGAGATAGGTAAATACAATATTCTTTCTAAAGTGAAAGTGTCATAATAAAAAAATTCTTTTGAAAAATATAAAGTTTAAGATAATTGAGATAATTAGTTGTGTTAATTCATTTATAACAAAACAAAAGTATCGATGCTAATTTATATTGTATAACGGTAGTCCCGTTAATGAAATACCGAAAATTTGTTAAGCAATAAAACCAGAATTTTGCTATTTTTTGTTAAAAAACCAAACTCCATATTTATTATGATTTATTTTGTATAGAAAAATAAAAGATTTTTGAAAAAAATTGTGCTCGACGATAAAATAGAACTATATGTCTGATAATTTAAAAGACAAACGCGTGCAAATCGAGAAAAATATTATTGATTCTAAAACGTTAAAAATTATTGCGGAAGATCCAGTTGAAATAGTTGTAAAATCTAATATGACGTCTATAATTGGTGTGATGGAGCCCTACATCATAGGGACCAATTTTAATGATTATTTAATTGGTTTTGATGGATTCATTGAGCTTAATAATGTAACTATTGACAAACAGAAAATTTTAATGTTACAAAATTATATTGGTAGTGCAGCGAGAACTAAAATGATTAAAGCGTGTAAACCAAAAAAACCAACCGATCTGACTTATGCTGAGTTAATAAAAATATTAAATAAAAATTTTTCAACCAAGCCACATGGTTGTACGCATAATTACGTCTTCAGAAATCGGAAACAAAATCAAGGTGAATCAGTTGCTGATTTTGCTTTGGAATTGCGAGTTTTAGCAGAAGATTGTGATTTCGGAGATTTCAAGGATAAAGCAATGAGGGATCAACTAATACTTGGTTTAAGTAATAAACATATTAACGCCGAACTTCTAAACAATTTTGCTGGGAAAAAATTTGATGAAACTGTGGAAAAAGCTGTCAATATGGCTTTAGTTCACCAAGAAATTATTACATTGGAATCTGGAGGTGAAAAAATTAATTTCGTCGGACGTTCCAGAAGAAATTTTAGCAACAACAGATATGGATATACCAGAGGCCGTTATTGTTCACCATCGCCTGGACCATCAAGAGGTAGAAAAATTTATAACCAAGATAGTAGTCAACGCAATAGATTACATACACGTCAAAATCAGCGATCACGAAAATTGACTTGCTATCGTTGTGGTGGTGGGGGACATATTGCTAAATTTTGTGCTTCACCATCTTCATCATGTTGGAAATCCGTAGTTGAGTATAATAATCCTAATAATAAATTAAATAAAAATAATAATTCTAATTTTAATTTTGGGAATTCGAGGTTCAGATATAATCGGGATAATAGTCGGGTTGGAAATATTTATAATACTTATGATCATGAAAGCGAAGACGATTTAAATTTTGGAAATTTGACTTTATCTGAATCTGGATTTCATTCAAGCCATATTGAAGTTCATACAGACCTGGACAACGCGATAAACATCATTTCAGAAGACGAAATAATAATAAATGTGAATCGTGAAATGGTGCCTGTACGGATCGAAAACCACGAAGTTATGATGGAGTGTGATACGGGGTCTTGTGTGTCAATTATTTCTAAGGCAGATTACGATAAGTATTTTTACTATCTTTATATTGAAAAGCTAGATATTCCATTAAGTGTAATTACTGGAAACAAAGTTAATGTCATTGGTGAACTAAGAGTAAACGTTTCTCATGAAAATAAAAATTTTATTTTGCGTTTGGTGATAATAGACAGCATAAAAAGTTTTACTCCTTTGCTGGGTCGAAACTGGCTAGACCAATTATTTCTTAAATGGAGAGGTTTATTTCAAGTAGATTCTGTATTTTCAGATAACTTTAAAGAATTGGTTTTAAACGAATTCAAAAACAGTTATAGTTGTTTATTCGACAAAAATTTAGCTCAACTAATTAAAAAATTTTCGGTTGATATTCAATTGATTGATGAGGTCAGACCGATCTTTTTTAAAGCATATAAAATCCCTTTTAATATTAAGGAAAGAGCCTCTAACGAAATCGAAAAATTAGTAAAGAATGGCATTTTGGAACCAATATCTCATTCAAATTGGGCTTCGCCGATTGTGATCGTACCAAAAAAGGATGGCAACATAAGGATGTGTGTAGATTGCTCGGTTACGTTAAATAAGTTCATAAAAACTGACCACTACCCTTTGCCAGTAATAGATGACGTTTTAGCTAGTTTAAGCGGTTCAAAATGGTTTGCTGTTTTAGATTTACGAGGAGCTTACCAGCAACTTGAACTGTCGAAGTCATCACAAGAACTTTTAGTAATAAACACGCATTTAGGATTATTTCGCTATAAGCGGTTACCTTTCGGTATAAAACCGGCAGTCTCTATTTTTCAATCAGTAATCGATATTATTTTAAAAGGAGTTGCAAATGTTCACTGTTACATCGACGATATCTTGATAGGTGGTAAGACAAAGGAGGATTTATATGAAAAAATTAAAATTGTGTTTGAAAAGTTAAAATTATTTAATGTTAAGGTAAATTGGAATAAATGTGAATTTTTTGTTACAAAAGTTAAATATTTAGGACATGAAATTAGTTTTGAGGGAATAGGTCCTAATCAAGAAAAAATTAGAGCGATTGCAAAAGCCCCTGAGCCTACAAATATTACGCAATTGCAATCATTTATTGGAATGTTGAATTATTATTCAAAATTCATTCCTAATTTAAATAGAAACCTAAGATTATTTTATGATCTATTAAAAAAAGAATCAATTTGGAACTGGAGTCCAGATTGTTCAAAACTATTTGATAAATGCAAAAACGATATATTAAACAGCAAAATTCTTGAGCATTACGATCCATTGAAAAAAATAGTGGTCGTATGTGATGCTAGCGATACAGGTCTTTCTGGAATTCTATGCCATGAGATCAGAGGTGAGGAAAAACCGGTATTCTTCATTTCTCGGAATCTGTCACCTGCTGAAATAAAATATCCAATCTTACATCGCGAAGCATTAGCCATCGTTTTTTCAATGGAAAAATTTTACAAATATGTATTTGGGCATCACGTAGTTATATATAGCGATCATAAGCCTTTAGAGGGAATCTTAAACATGAAAAAAGGTGAACCCCCAATAATTGCAAATAGGTTGCAAAGATACATCGGTTGTCAATATTTGATTATACTTTAAAAAATCGTAAAGGAAAATTAATCAGCAATGCCGATTGTCTCTCGCGGCTGCCTGTTCCTAATAATATATCAGATGAAGATGTCCAAGAACAAAATAACTTGGATATTCATAAAATTAATGTTGATGAGATCAATTTAAATTTAGAGAAAATTAGATTTGAAACTAAAATGGATCCGTTATTAAAAAAATTGTATGATTTTGTATTGAATGGTTGGAGTGATTGTGAAATTGAGTCCGAGTATAAAAGTTATTATAAAAAAAATAATTCTTTAAATATAGAATTAGGTTGTTTAGTATATAATTCACGAGTTATCATACCTAAAGCGTTACAAAGTTCCACTTTAAAGTTGCTACATGCAAATCACTGTGGAATAGTTCGTATGAAACAGTTAGCAAGGAAATATGTATTTTGGGAAAAAATTGACGAAGATATAGATTATTTTGTCAAATCCTGTAACATTTGTCAATGTACCCAAAATGACAAAAGCACAAAGATTTATGGTTCGTGGCCTCCAGCTAAATTCCCTTTTGATAGGGTTCACATTGATTTTTTTTATTTTGGTGGGAAACAATTTTTGATATTGATTGACGTATTCACTAGGTGGTTAGAAATCAAATTGTTATACAGTTCAACTGCGGAAATCGTATGTGATAAGCTAAAATCCGTATTCAAAGTGTTCGGGTTACCTTTAGAAATTGTTTGTGATAATGGTCCGCCATTTTCCAGTCATTATTTCGCAGAGTTTTATAAACAAAATGACATTTTACTGACACATAGTCCACCGTATCATCCTGCAAGTAATAGAGTGGTTGAACGAGCTGTGCAGATCACTAAAAAGGTTCTTAAAAAATTTGTAATCGAAAACCAACCATTTGATTTTAATATCAAAGAAAATATTGAGAATTTTTTAGGAAATTATAGACATTTACCTTGCACGGAAGAAGCTTTCATTCCGGCTGAAAAGATGTTTTCCTACGTTCCAAAAATTAAATTAGGATTTTTAAATATTTCAAAAAATTTTAAATTTGATGATGAGTTAATTTCACATAAAAAAACATATGAAAAAGAAAATGTTAAATTTTTTGAAAATAAAACTAATATAAATACTAATATTTTAGAATTTAAGGAAAATGAAAACATTCTGTATAAACTAGATGATAAAAATTATATAAAATGGACCAAGGCTAAAATTATTAAAAGAATGAGTCCATATGTATATAAAATATTGATAAATCGTACCGAAAAATTAGCTCATGTTAATCAATTAAAAAAGAGTATTTTAAAGGAGCATTCATCTCAGATTGGTGATCATATTCATTTGGGTACCGAAAATCGAGATCACAGTCAAGATAAAATGGATACTCCTCGAAGATCTTCAAGAGTAAGAAAAGAGCCGGATCGATATCAATGTAATAGATATTAAGAATGTCTTTATTAATTTTTAAATAATTTGTTTTTATTATTTGCATAAGATTTAAATTTGTAAAATTCTTTTTTATTTTTCCTTTTATTATCAAATTATATTGAAAAAATTAATTTAAAAGGGGAGATGTTATGTATAAGGTCCTAAAATATATTTATATACGCTCATACATATACTTACACACTTTATAATTAATAACGTTTGGTGGCGGGAATAGATACTAATAAAATATTTAATGTACAAGCAATTATATAAATGAAATCTATGATATCAGTTAACATCGAGCATTGGAGTTGATAATTCAATATTAAAAACACAACAGAGCCCATAGAAAATTTTTTCGAAAATTAAAATAAAACATCTTATGTGGAGAAGGCACACCACACCAATCGTTTTTAATACCGATTGAATTAGTGCCAAGAGCCCATAGAAAATTTTTTCGATTCTATTATTTTTCTTAGCACTATAACAGCAGAAAGTTAATTCACTGTCTAATCACATGTTTTTTTTGTTTTGCGAAATTAAAATGTCATTTAGTATCGGTTTCGTATTTTAAAATAAAAAAAATGTATATCATTATATAATTTTGGGTCGGATACTCCGAGACCCAATTGAGATATTGACATTTTAACTCACGAAAATTATTATAAGTAAACATAAAATCGCGACGAATTAATTTAAATTTAATGTAGAAGAGTTTTTGTTAAAATTAGATTAAATTTAAAAAGAATTTACACACGGATTTTATATAAATTATAAATATTTATTAAAAATTATTTGTTTTCAAAACACAAATTTATTCGTTTCTTCATTTTATAATAAAACATCAATTGATAAACATTTTGCTATAAATACGAAACTAGAAAAAGAATTTACTATATTATAAATAGTTGGTTTAGTATTTCAAAATAAATAAATTAAATTTCCTGGATATAAATTAATATTTTTATAAAGACATTATAAGCATAGCTATCAAATTTAACTAATTTGTGTTTAATCTTTGACTTAAACTTTTTTCAGTTTATGATTTATATAATATAAGGTTAACAAACTTTAATTAATTTATCACAGACGAGAATATATGCATTATAACCGTCTCATATTTGCTAAACGTTGGTGTTAAATTTTATTCATAAGAAAGTTAAGAAATCAACACATTTTTAAATACGATAACTAACAGATAATAAATTAATGAGCTTAAAAATGAGAATAATTTTTAGTAAAATTCATAGAAGTTTTTGAATGAGTTATTATTCGTATGCATAGTGGATGTCTCGGTTTTTTATCTTTATCGCACAATTAAATCGATCATTATAAAGACGAGTCAATTTTACTTTTAATTAGCTTTTTCCATCGATACAGATTTCTATCAGTTTCAATTTTAAATCAAGACTTATGTTTCGGATTTAATCACTTATGACGTTATAACCCCGAAACCTAGCTTTCAAAATTCACGTCCTTATTGCAGAGGACCACAATAGATTAAAGCTTGTCGTTTAAACTTTCAAATTTCTATTGTTTAATGACAAAAATAAATTACAAACACAAAATCACGAAGAACAAACAAGAACCAATGCAATGAATTGCTGATATTTAAATTAATCGTGTTACGGTACTCACTGTATAATTTTTTATCATCAATAAATAGAAAGGCCTAAAAATGCTTAATTTTTTTCATTTGATTTATAGAGTTGATATTAAAAAAAATTACTCAACGACTTACCAAAAAATTATGTTGGATCATGTAGAAATAGTTTTAAGTTTGCTTTTCGAGTTGAATGACTCCTAAAAACGATGACAAAATACATAATTTGATATCTGAAAATAAGATAACACTTTAATAATAAACGATCAAAATCAATTAAAATTTAACACTTTGAGAAGTAGCCAATAGCCATTATGTGTTATATATAATACAATATAAATCTACATATATTGTATTTTGTAATGTAAATATTTATAACATAAGTAAATATATATTTTTTTATTTTCAAATAAATAACAAATGTGAGCACAATACAGTTTTAAGTTAATGGAATAATCAATCTTATAAATGCAAATTTCTTTTTTCATATTCTAGTTCTTATAATGTCATTTATCTTAAGAAAAATAATTCAAGACACACTTCTTTCATCACGAATATTTTATTTTATCAAATTATTCCATCGGTAATCACCAATAAAAATTTATTTACAACAAATTTTTATTATTTTTTATTAAAATATGTATGTTTTTCAATCAGGTATTTGTATGGTTGTTTTAAATGACTTAAAATTTAGATAAATAGAATAAATGAATTTATATCTTAATAAATTCTTAATTTTAAAAAATTAACAATTTTGTTTTATAGTAATTGGTGACAATTCCTTTTATGGTTTAGGAAGCATATGATTTTGAATGGGATTTTATAAAGATTAAACAACTTTCTTTGACACATAACGAGTATACATATACTGGAATAAATTGTGTATGAGCTTTAATGCGGCTAATATACTGGTGGTCTGTATTGTGATTTTCATAATGATTGTAATGAACACTGTGCATTTCTGATAATGGAATCAGGAACATTTGAGAAGTTGCATGCCTTGAGATTAAATTGCCGAGTAGCTGCAATTTGTGAGTTCGATTGTCTTTCTTCAGCCCATCACAATTGCTAAATTGCTCGCAAAAGTTTCATAAGAAAACAGACTCAAATGAGCAAAGAATGGTGAATAAAAATAAACTTATTTTGACTAAACATTTTCTATAAATTAATAAATTAATTTTATTAAATTATAGAAAATAGAAATAAATTAATAAATTAACTTTTTCATTTTTCTTTTTTTTTACTTAACTTAACTAAAAATTTCACTAATAATTGCATACACTACAAATTTGACTAAGATTTGATTTAATTCAACTAAACAGTTAAATTAATTTTTTTAATTTACATATAAATTTAACTAATAAAAAAACTAAATAAATTTTACTAAAAAATCAATTTTTTTCTTTATATTTAGTGTACAAATTAATTAGAAACTCCTTAAGCATTCGAGTCATTGAACAGAAAGGAAGGTGCTAACATCGATAGCCTCTGATTGGTAAAACCAACATATAACGCAGAGGTCAACAATTATTTTAACCATGAGTTATGAAAATACCTGTTATATATAAGTTATGATAACAGTAACAGATCCAGCTTATGTAAATGAGTGCTGATACATTTATTGTCAAATAAAATTGTTCTATATCCACAGAAGGACTCTGGATCGACAAAAGATGTTAAAGCACCTCGCTTGCAAATTTGTCGGCTTCTTCATTAGCTGCGATAGCCACATGACCAGGTATCGCAGGTAGTAAACTGTTACTTGGTTATTATTCCCAAAATTATTTAGATTGTTTACACAGTCGCAAACAATTTTGAATGTAGTGGTGTATGAGCAAACTGCAGTAACTGCTGCTTGGCTGTCCGAAAAGATGGCAATTCTCTTTATTTTATATATACTTCCTAAGTACATATCTCTTCCTACATATCTCAGCTTGGAAGATGCTGGAGTAGGTGCCCATGGGTTCAAAGTATTTCCTTTTTGGTCTAAATGCTCCTAAGCCCACCCATTCCTCGGCCTGTGTACCATTCGCGTACCATTTGATTACATTGTTACTCAGACGGTACGCAGTAGATTCACTGCTCTAATCCGCCTTTTGGCTTATCTAAGTTGAACTGGTCTTTCCCTTTCCCATATACCATGAATGCTGAATCTCAGTTTGGTTTTCCTGGTTACGCTATTAACTTGCAATTCGAATGGAAACAGTCCTACTAGCATCTTTATTGACGCGGTAGGATATGTTCTCATTCCACCCGTTATGCAGATACAGAGCACTTCTTGATAACTCCTTATTTAAGTAACTGAGCAGCTGACTTCAAACGCTTTGGTGATTGCTCGGTTTGACACCACCACTTTTTAAACGCGGCATAGTGTTTTAGTGTTCCTCTAACCGTCAATAGCCGATTCCACCTTGTCTGCCTGGAGTTTTGAGTCGGTAATCGGGTATCTCCTCGTTCGTACTATCCAGTTTTAACAAAATCATTCTAATTCCGCCAAGGATGGTTTATTTGAGACTCTTTAGTTCCTTATGAACTGTCCTACATTGATACTTCCTACCGTTAAATTTGACTGTCATGTCTACCCGGAGAGATGGATGTGTTCTAGACGTTAAACACGCTTATGTTTTATTTAATCAAAAATTTTTACAGAAACTCACCTCTCTGGTGTGTATTCGTACTTTTCCATGTCTCGTTGTGAGCATTTGAATCACGCTACGCCCGATGATAAAAGGCCACTTATTCTTGTTGTACCATTCCACCAGTCTTTCTCTCTAGTTGGTATCTCAACCCCGTCCCCTGCACAGCATGCCAATGCTACCACCACCTGGTGGCGAACGCCTCCGAGTGTGATGGTAGTTGATATGGCCACCAAGTTTCTGGTAAGAAAATCTGAAAAAACATTCCAAAATAAAATATTTTTCCTAATAATAATGCACGCTTTATAGGTGAGTTTGCATTAGTATCCGATACTACCTTAACATCGCTGTTTGCAAGGCTCTTTACCCTGTGTTTGTGGATCCAGGGATTTTATATCAACGGCGTTAGCCCTAGCTGTTTCAAAGTGAATGTTCTAGTCACAACAGCTGGCGCTGCTATGACACAAGTGGGCATTCACTGCCACTGCCGTCTCCATGAGATTTTGTGGCAGATTGCGTATCTGCTCCTTTATCCATCAACAACCTCTCCTCGTCCTCCTCGGTCTAAACGTTACCTTTCTAGGTGCAATGGGCAATAACTTTGTCAAACTGGTAGTTGAGGTCGCCTTGTTGTGGTTCAGTACAGTCAGGAGTTGGTATGTGTCCTCATCCCCATTTCCATATGGTTTCCAATATTTGACGAATAAGTTTACATAATGCCCCTTTAGTAGAGTGAGAGATTTTTCTCTGGTTTGCCCAGCACTCCCTGGGAGAAAAACGGTATATCATCTCCTATTTTTGTCACAAGTGAATGTTTACCGACTTCAACTTCAAACAGGCACGAGCCATTTTATTATTTGCTTGGCCTCGCACTCTACTACTACTTAATTAGGTTTAAAGTGAATACCCCAAACCCGATTCTGTGATCAACACATCACAACACTAGTTGATTTACTAACCCTGCCTCGATTAACCCCAGCTCCTCCACGCTAAGCATCATCTGAGGATAATCCTCATCCAGAATAGCCACCTTAGTCACTTTAATTACACCAACAAAGTTTGTGCTTGGCCTTAGATGATCAGCTATATTATTGGCAATTAGTTTTGTTTTATTTTCTGCAAATTTCTCACAATTGGTTTTTCACTTATTATTTTGTTATTATTTCTTCATCTTATTATGAAATATTGGCATATGTCATATTTTATTGTATGATAAGATTTTTTGCTTAGTTATCCATTCTTTAATAAGGCCGTGTGTCAATACAGCTAAATCTAATTTTTTGAAGTCTAAAACTAATTTTTGACGTTTATATTCACCACAATAAAAATTAAAAAATTTGCCTGCCTTAGACCTAGTATAAATTTTGACAAGGGAATCTAAAATAGAAAAGAAACAAAAATGATTTTATTTTGTTTACTTTATTGTAAATCAGTTTATTGTTTTAAATAAATGGAACAAACATATTGGAATATATTGGAATATATTGGAAAATACATTTTATTTAATTTGTTCACTTTAATTTCGAAGACAATTTGTTAAAAGCAAAGACAATTATTTCGATATGTCACAATTTAGATTTAGCCAATTGACACAACAAACTTTGGTAATAAATTCAACATAGGCTAATTTTTTTTCTACCATATGGTAAGAAAATTTAGTTTTAGATTTAGCTGTATTGACACAGGGCCTAAAACATAAAAAAATAAAAAATAGAATAATAAAACATGAAAAAAAATAAAAAAATAAACCTTTTGATACATATATGGTAGTACAACAGAAAGAATATAAGTCTGCAAGTGGTAAAGCAAGTTTGCGCAATCCACCCGCCCATAAAGCGGCATGTCCACGGTATTTGCAGGGATAACACATATATGAATCAAACAAAAATGTTAAAATACATGTTCAAAACATCTGCGGATTGAACGCTAACCATGACCACGCGCAACATCATCTTGAGCACGACAAACCGAACATTCTAGTCCTTACAGTTTCTGAAAATTTTCTCTCTATAGAATCGCTTAATTCCAAATATAGGCTTGCATAAGCTTTCAAACTCCATCAATGCGTGTATTCATTCATGAGAGTGTTACGTATACACGCTTTCCAAATTTTGAACTACACGGTGATGGCTTCAATACAATGGTTTTAAAGATTTGTCTTCCAAAAATTACTTTTTTATAATAGCTTTATACCGGTCCCCCAACAAGAGTAGCCCAAACTTTTTTAATTTACTGACAAAAATTGTGGACAAAATTAGAGCAAAGTCCCCTAATTGTGAAGCTATCGTTACCGGTGACTTAAACGTCCGCAACAAATCATGGTTGGAATTCTTCAAATCGACCGACGATGTTGACAATAGTGGAAAGCTGGCATAAATTTTTGCCGCGTCTCAAGGCCTATTCCAAATTGTTAAAAGCCCAACTTTCACTCCCCGTAATGGCGGTGATAATAGTTTGCCACAATGCCAGATTTTACGAGTGTCGATGTCGCGAAAGGTAGTATTGGAAATTCTGATCATTATTTAATTTCATCTTGATAACTGATTTACTTAAAACTACAGCGCCCAAACCCCGTAAAATATTTCACTACTTAAAAATGGATAAGAGTGGTCTTCAAATTTTTTTCCATGGTTTCCCTTGCGACCGTCATGTTTTTACACTGACAATGTAAATGTTTCTGCTCAAAAGTTTACAGAAACCATCCAATTTGCTTTCAATAAATTCGTCCCTTTTTCTATAGTAAACCGAAACAAAAATATGTACTTGTATTCGAAAGCTGCCAAAGCGACACTTAGAAACAAATGTAGATCATTTAATATATGGATTCATAACAAAACTACCGCTAATCGATCCCAATATCTGAAGGCAAACAAAATATCTAACCAGATTATCTCAAACGAAAAGCCTGAAATTGACAGAGCGAAAGCTTCAAAACTTACGTTCTTGTCAAAAACATATATTTCTGACTAGAATTTCTACAGTGCCATCTTCTATTCCTCCTATTATTGATGGTGATTCAATCGTCAATGATCCCGCAACAAAAGCTAACTTTCTCGTCATTTTCAATCAATCAACAGGATTTGTCAAATGTTTATTTTCATTTTTATTTGAGAATGGAAAAACAATTTCACAATTTAAATTTCAAGATTTGTTTTTGTAAATTTTCTTTCTGTGTCTTTCGTCACACATTTATTTATTTATTTATTTATTTATTCAAATACACATAACAAAAATGAAAGAAATAAAAGTTGATTGCTCTTCGCTGCCGCTCTCTTCATTTGCAATCCAATCGTGCGACAGACAAATTTCAATGGTTTCGTCTGCAACAACTGGTGCACTTTGTTGTGCTTTAATTCCACTTTGAGCTTCATTGGATTTTGAATTTGGAGAATCAACTTTAATTTTTTTTGCACTTTGATTTGGACGATACATGATAGACTGAACAAACTTTTTCTGGGTTTTTCTGTAATGGCCCTGACGCTTCTTCTGTTTGAAGAAGTCCAATAAATTACCTCCATTCTTCGATTTTAACATTTTGTAAATCAAGCAGGAGTGATTTTTGCGTCTTATAAAAATGAAGGAGAATACAAAACTAAGCGTCATTCTTCTACCTTACGTCAGTTGCTTTTATTTGACTTTTATGGTTACTTTTAAGACGGACTAGTTTTAACACGTTTTCATAAATGTGCAATAAAAGTTTTATAAAAGACGTCAAAAAATGTAGAATCATTGAATTTTAACGCTTTTATTATGACCTTATAAATGCTCCTTAAAATGCTCACAAAAGTTAACATTTAAGCGGGGGACATAAACGCTTGTTAAAAGTCTGATCAAATATATATCTTTTATTAAAACTGATAAAAGTTTGATATAAGCTCAATAAAAGTATATACACTTTTATCAGAAAAATTTGAGGGGAAGTGTGTTGCTCGGGATATGTATATATAAATATATATATATATATATATATATATATATATATATATATATATATATATATATATATATATATATATATATATATATATATATATATATATATATATATATATATATATATATATATATATATATATATATATATATATATATATATATATATATATATATATATATATATATATATATATATATATATATATATATATATATATCTTTATATATATATAATTCTACTGTACCTACGTGTGTATGACTGTGAACTCCTTCTAAACGGCTGGACCGATTTGAATGAAATTTTTTGTGTGCGTTTGGGTGGCACCCTGAATGGTTTAGATTCATAAATCAGTCCGACAGAGGCGCTGCAGTCGGTATTGTCACTGAACTCCTCCTAAGCGGCTGGACCGATTTGAATGAATTGTTTTGTGTGCGTTTGGGTGGCGCCCCGAATGGTTTAAATTTATAAATCAGCCCGGCAGAGGCGCTGCAGTCGGTATTGTTACTGAACTCCTCCTAAACGGCTGGACCGATTTGAATGAATTTTTTTGTGTACGTTTGGGTGGCGCCCCGAATGGTTTAAATTTATAAATCAGCCGGCAGAGGCGCTGCAGTCGGTATTGTCACTGAACTCCTCATAAACGGCTGAACCGATTTGAATGAGTTTTTTTGTATGCGTTTGGGTAGCGCCCTGGATCGTTTAGATTTACAAATCAGCCCGCCAGATGGCGTTGCAGTCGGTATTGTTACCAAACTCCTCCTAAACGGCTTGACCGATTTGAATGATTTTTTTCGTATGTATTTGGGTGGCACCCTGAATGGTTTAGATTCACAAATCAGCTCTGCAGATGGCGCTGCAGTCGCTATTGTCACTGAACTCCTCCTAACCGTCTGGACCGATTTGAATGAATTTTTTGTATGTGTTTGGGTGACACCCAGGATGGTTTAGATTCACAAATCAACCCGGCAGATGGCGCTGCTAATTATATTAATCATGCGTGGCTTCATGAACGAGCTATTTTAGCCGCAAAAAATATTGATGTTGACGCTATTAACTTCAAAATACAACAGTCATTACCCGGCAATGTGATATTGTTCAAATCGATCGACACTGTTACCAATCCTGACGAAGCAGTCAACTATCCTGTTGAACTTTTTAATTCGCTGGATTTACCATGAATACCACCACATAACTTGCGATTAAAAATTGGCTCACCTATCATTTTGCTTCGGAATTTAAAACCACCTAAGCTATGCAACGGTACAAGATTAGTCATAAAAAACTTTGGGCAATGTTCTTGAAGCTACAATTTTGAAAGGCTAATTTGAAGGTGGAGTGGTTCGTGGTCTGCCACGAATCCAAATGATCCTTTCAGACTCACCCATTCCGTTCAGACGTCTGCAATTTCCAATTCGCTTGGAGTTTGCCATGACTATTAATAAGTCACAAGGTCAAACAATGTCGATTTGTGGGTTGGATCTAGAAAATCCGGTCTTTTCACATGGCCAATTTTATGTGGCGTGTTCTCGCGTTGGAAAACCATCAAATTTATTCATTTATACTCCTCAGGAATTGACTAAAAATATTGTTCATCAACTTGCATTAAGATAAAATTAAACAAACAATATTGATTATAACGAATTGTTTTTAGAAAAATTGATGTTATTTCAAAATAAAGAATAATGAAATTATTATATTATTTGTCTTTCACATACATTGTTTAATATCCTAATCGCTTGAAATATCATGCAGGACAACGTCTGTCGGAATGATGTCTGTGATAAGTATAAGTTCAATCCCGACCCGACAATAATTGCTTATTGTCGGGAATATTACTTTCAACAATTACTTTAAGCTTAATCACTCACACAACTCCAAAAAATTAATATTCCCTTAATGTTGTCGATATATGGCAATATATTGACTGTGTGTCAGATATTAGTTTCGCATTGATTTGCAACAACCAATAATGAATACAATGACTCAGATTGTTGACTAAATAGAAATATTTCTCATCCTATGAATTCACCCGTAGTACTGCCTTGAAGTTTAATCTTTCTTTCTCTTTCTTTCTTTAATTCTTTCTTTGGTACTTCAAATTCTGAATCTGAGCCCGACACAGCCGTTGTAGTTAAAGTTGTTAGTGATGAAGTGAGTGTAGCAGACCGTAATCTTTGTTGCACAACTCGAGTTGGACCAGGTTGATTACTACATTCGTTAAGAAGTTGTTTGCTTGCTTCATTTGCTACATTTTACCTATTCGAGAGTTTCAAAGCAAATTGAATACTAAAAATAACGAAAAATTAGAAAAACTTTAAAGTGAACAATTTCTTTACTTGCACAAAATTTCTTATTGAATTAGATGTTATTTAAAACTGACATTTCCAATACAAATGTATTTGTATAGGCACTTGACATCTGTAATGGGAAATATATAAATGACAACATTAAAGACAATGCTGACAACTGTTTGCTATTGCATAAATTTGAAGAAAACCGTTATACTATGGATAAAAGAATAAACGGTATACTGTACAGGCGTTTTAAAAGAAATTGTATTTGAACTGAAGGGACTTGCCATATTTAAAATATCATTTATCGAAAGTAAAATAAAAAGTTTTCAAATGAAAATGATAATTTTGTATATTTTATTAAGTAGATTTTGTGAAATTTTGAAGAAGTTGCCTTTTCGCCTAAATTCTGGAAAACACGACTTCACTAAAAGTGAGATATCTCGCGATCTAGACCACCAAAAGACCTAAGATTTTTTTTGTTGGCAAGCTAATAAAATTGTTTATGAGATATCGTTAAATGTGGTGGTTAGTATGACAAAAAGTTA